>CM060318.1:64039057-64051557 GCA_030674155.1 Stramonita haemastoma | reverse complement strand
AAATCCCGGACAAGTGCCAAGGGTGGGGGGGGGGGGAAGCTGAAGTGGAACAGGAAAATTCTCAACCGTCTATGTTTACTAGGTTAGCGTTATCTGCTGACACAAGCATGATCAATTTGCAGCCAAGATGAAAGTGCTGAATGAAAAGAAAGTTAATCGAATGATCGAGCTTACGCATCCATGTGCTGATACTCCGCAGCACACGCGCCTAGACAATATGACGAGACATACACAGAAATAAAATTTGTATCATTTTTAGAATGGTCTTGGCACAAGAGGCGTGGTGGCATCACAAACATACACTAGCCTTTTGTACTGAAAAAAGTTATAAACTATGTTTTTTGGTTTCGTGTGTGTGTTTTTATTTATTTCATTTTATTTTTATATCGAGGATAATGGGATAAGCACTCGTGTGCGTGTTTTTTTTTCCACCCAGTCCCCGTGTGTATGCAGTTGTGTAAATATTGTCATCTGTTCCCACCGGCACACAATGGCCTACTCTTACGAAAAGTGGAACAGGATTTAACGTGTGCGCAAGATGGTCTGCGTGCGTTCGCACACGGGGCCTCGTTTATAGTCTCATCCGAAAGACTTTTGGGGGAGAGTGGAGTCAGCACTGATGTTAACTCCAGGGGAAAAATCCCCTCCAACGGGAATCGGACTCGGGTCGTTCAAATTGCGGCGCAATGTTTGACCACTAGGCTATCCGTCACATGTAAGAATGTATTATGTACTTTACCTACCATTCTACCTATGTATTTGTTCTTCCAAAACATACAGAGAGACAGAGAAGAGAAAGAGAGACAGAGAGAGAGACATAGACAGAGGACAAACAGACAGACAGAGAAAACTCTATCCCCAAAACTTTCCTGGGACATCTTCGTCTTCCAGCCTAAACCTACAATACAACCTTTTCCAGATAGAGCAGCATTATGCCATCAATCTCCTTAGCCTCCTTTGCATAGTATCTGGCTAAGCCAACTGAAGCGACAACTTCTTGTCTGGCAATGGATAGGAGACCCCTTCTACACACACTATCTCTCCTTTCCTTTCTCTTCTTCCCCCTCTCATGATCGAGGTGAAAGAACGCTCTAGAGAAGTACCCGGTTGAAAAATGCAAAATCGAAACGCGTCTCTCTACTTCTTAGTAGGTTCACTGACCTTGAGTAAGGTTAATTTTACAACTAATACGAAAAGCATAGCACAGGGTGAAAAGATTTGAATGAATTAAATGATCGTTGCTTACGTGTACTTATAGATAAGATGTATTACATCCCCGAACTCGGAATGCTGCTATCTTAATAGTGGATACCAAAAAAAACCACCGGTCACATACACAAAATATCACTATTGGTGAACCTCAAAGCTCTAGCTGAGAAAGAAGAAAGAAAAGATGTATTACTGCATTCGTGTGAGTGCACCTAACTACGTGTATATAGATTTTTTAACATTGCAATCCTCCTATAGAGCTTCCAATTTCCACAAAGGTGGGATTTTTTGCACAAGCCATCATTTTTTTCCCAACATTCAGGTAGTTGCATTCTAACTTCGGGAATGATGTTTAAATACAACACTAATGTGTATATGTGCGTTTTATGTATGATTATTTGTTTCGTTTGAAGGATGTAACACTCATATCATCTTGCTTTTGAAACCTATGGATGTTTGTTTTTCACTGCATACATTTATAGACGGTGCACAACACAGCAGTTTCTGTATGCTTCTTGCTGTCATGGACTGGGAACAAAAAAGCAGTACTTCAGTATTATGAAAACACATTTGGAGGAAAATAAGTGCAGGTAACCATGTTAAAATCACCCAGTTAAAGAATGAATCAATTAATCATTCAATTTGAAAACATATGGTTCTCAGATAACTTTGTAGGGCCTGATCATTAGGAGAAATTCTGCCTCTATAGATACACACAGTTTGAACCATGTACCTCATGCTTTCCTGACACTGCTTTATCTGAGAACAAGCGTATGATCGGAATATGATAAAAGACAGGCAAAAGACAAAGAAAGCAAGGGACAAAGAGTTATCTCCTAGGACAAAGAGTTTCTCCTAGGGCAAGGTTATCTCCTAGGGCAAATATTCATCTCCTTTTTTTTCTTGTACCGTTATCCTCTTCGTGTCTCACTCTCACCACCCTTCCCCCTTGTCTAGAGGCACCTTCAAGGGGGCTAGCCTTCTTCCATCGATTTCATCAGCCTCTTATGCATCTCTCGCCAAGTAAAGTGATGCCATGGCTTCACGTTAGGACAGGAGTGCCTTAGTCTGCAGACCCACCTCCTCGCCCTTTCGTTCTCTTTATTCCACTTTTGTCCAAGAAAAGGTTCTGGGCGGTGCCAAGAAAAAAGAAGCAGGAAACCGAAAAATTCACGTCTTTACATCTTGGGTTAAGGGTATTGTCTTGGTAACAGCATGGTTGATTTTGTGAACCAAGGTTAGAGTACTGAATGACAAGAGAGAAATCAACAATCATGCTTTTAGGGGGGGGGGTATTTATTGATACATCACTTCAAAGTTTTCAATAAAAAAAATAAATGATCAAATATCGTGTTCTAGCGATTTTAATCGGAAGTACACTCACATCACTGGCATGCATCTACTGTATTGTGTGCTATGAGAAGTGCAATCAAACTATGCCTTTGTTCATTTGTTTAAAATAAATTATCAATACACCCCTCACTTCATCACGACTAAGAGTATATGAACATTATTGGGCACAATTCTTTCACTCGTTTTTTCCCAGTGTACGTATATAACTTGCTATTCAATCACGTTTCTGGCACATTGTTGAATTTTGTCATATGCTTCATACGGGATCCTCAGGGAATCTAAATACTCTATCTGTAAGACTGTCATTTAGAGAATTATTACCTTTTTAAGTGTCAGAGGTTGGGGAGGGGCTGCAGGAGATTGTAGAACTCAGCAGAAACAGAGCAAAAGATGACAAACCCTGGCAGCATTGTGTGGAGCTTCCTACGATAACAGTATCCACGATGAATGTAATTGAGTTGAGTTGAGTTTTTTTTATTTAATGGGACAGAGAGGAAAACCTCATCATTGAAAGCGATTTAAGCTGTAAACCTCTTGGTTTCCAGTTCCATCTCCTGCCTCTGAGCCAACAAGAAACTAGGAAAAATGGAAAGAAAAAACAAGAGGAGGAGGACGGAGGAGAAGGAAGAGAGAAAAAGAATAAAAGTTATCCCTACTTTCCTTATTCCCCGACTGCCTACATGTACAAAAGCCTTTCCTCTAGAAACTTCTTACAGAAGGTACTCTTCCGCTATCGATCTCATCACATCAGCCTCTTTGCATATCTTGTCCAGTGAAGTGATGCCATTACTGCTGGTGGAGTGATGGAGATCTACCCCATATACAACCTCTTCACCTTTTCTTTTTATTTCTTTCTTGTCCCGAAAAAAGAAATGTTGGGGGAAGAGGAGAGAGGGAGAGAGGGGGAGGGAGGGTGCAGCAAGGGGGAAAGACTCACAATATAAAAATCCCAAAACTTTCTTAGCTAAAACGGTATGTCCTGACCTCCACATGGTGGAATCTGCAGCCAACATCAAAAGGTATTGGATGAAAAAAAAAATCAAATAATCGTGAGAATGCACATGCACATTATATTGATTTTGCTTGCTGTGCATGTGCCGTGCACCACATGACTATGTAAACAGATATGAAATCATCACTGCTTTGGCTGTCAAACTGAATCAATACCTCACTCCTTATACTGGTTTTGTGCTATGGTGTAGAGTGATTTTTGCCATTTGATATTACTGTCTACGTATTAATCATTTTTCTACCAATTGTTTTGTCCGTTCTTTCCTTTTTTAATTCTGTTTACGTAGGTGTGGAGCCTCCATTGTTATTCAGTCTGAAAAAGAAAATGGCACTCAAATCATACTATAAGAAATAATAACACAGAGAAAGTCTTCTGTCGACACAATTTGAAGCGTGAACCTCGTACCTTTCATATAATGACTTCATTCTCTTAAAACTAGCATATGACTGGAATAAAGAACAGGCATAGAGAAAAGAGAAAAAAAAACAAGGGCAAAATGTTATCTCCTCTTTTCTTTTTCTTTTCTGTATCTAAAAAAAAACCTCCTCTAAAAACTCCTTCAAGGGACTAGCCTTCCACCATCGATTTCATCAGTCATCTTTGCCTCTCTTGCCCAGTGAACCAATGTCATGGCTTCATGTGGGGCAACGGCCCCTTATCTACCAGACCATCCCCCCCTCATCCTTTCACTCTCTCCTCGCTCTTGTACAAGAAAGAAAAGTTCTGGAAAGGTGCCAAGAAAACAAGAGCATCGATCCCATGTTCCTTGTGTTAAAAGGGTTTATTTTGACATCAGTATGGTTGATTTTTGCAACCAAGGTTAGAAGTACTGAATGAGAAGAAAGTAACCTATGATCATGTATTTTTTGTATTTATCGATGCAGCATTTTACAGTTTTTCTGCAATGAATTGAATACCAATTACCATCTGTAAGCAATTTTAATCAGTTCTCACATCAATGTTATCTACAGCATTATGTGCTATAGAAAAGTAATATCAAGCTATGATTTTTGTTAACTTGTTTTTTTAAAAGTCATGGTTTCGATTATCTTTTAACTACTTCTTACCTATCACTCTCCTTGTTTCTGTGACTGTCTGCATACTCTGTTCTTTAAAATAATAAACAAAATAATTATAGGTTTTTTTATCACAACAGATTTCTGCCAATACAATCCACATTGCTAATTATGAATACAGCATATCATGGCCATTGCTAAGCACAGTTCTTTCACTCATTTCTATTTTCTGTCTACATATACAACTTGCCCATGAGGCCACATTTCTGATGCATTTTTGAGGGTTTATTTCTCATATAGCTACATGTAACTACTCACGAAATCTTATTAATTCTAATACTATCATTTTACACTACCCCTGTAAGTCTTAGTATCCTGGGAGGGCAGTTAAGATCACAGGTCGTAAAAATCAGCAGAGACAGAAAAAAAGATGGCAAACTGGTGGCATTACCCAGAGCTCCAATAAAAAACAGCAGTGATCCAAAGACAGTTGAGTTGAGCTGAGCCCTTATACCTGTAATGAGACAGAGAAGACAGCCCCTTCATTAAATGTGATTTAAGCTGTCAACTTCTTGACTTTCAGTCACGTCTTCTGCCTCTGAGCTAACAAGCAATTAGGAAAAAAATTGGAATGAAAACAGAAGGGGAATGAGGGAGGTGGTGTCAGAGAGAGAGAGAGAGAGAGAGAGAGAGAGAGAGAGAGAGAGAGAGGAGAGAGAGAGAGAGAGAGAGAGAGAGAGAGAGAGAGAGAGAGAAGAGTTCTCCCAACTTTCCTTGTACCCCCATCCTCTACGTACATATCCTAAAACCCCTTCATCTACAACCTTCTTACAGGAGGTACTCTTCCCGCTATCGATGTCATCAGCCTCTTTTGCATATCTTGTCATGTGAAGTGATGCGATTACTGCTTGGGGAGTGATGGGGCTATACCCCCATATACAACCTCTTCACCCTTACTTTTTACTTCTTTCCTGTCCTGAAAAAATAAACGTTGATGAGAGAGAGAGAGAGAGAGAGGAAAGGGGGGGGGGGGCTGTAAAGGGGAAAGAATCAGGAGGAAAAAAATATTTCGCTCCATATACAGAGCTAAACCAGTATGTCCTGAAAACATCATGGTTGATTCTGGGCCAGCCTCAAAAGTATTAGATGAGAAAAGATTAATCAAATGATCTTGAGTGTGCACATGCACATCATATTGACTTTGCTTGCTACACCTGTGCTGGTGCAGCACATGATTAGATAAACAGATATGAAATCATCACTGCTTTGCCTGTCAAACTGAATCAATACCTTACTCCTCATACTGTTTTTGTGCAATGACATAAAACCCAAAGGGATGTTTGCCCATTCAGTCTTACTGTCTGTCTGTTTGTTTGCAATGTTTGTTCCTTTTTATTTGTTGATCTTTCCTGGGATTTTTTTTTATCTGTTCTTAGTTCATTCTTTTTTTCCAAGCACTATATTTAACATTGATTTCTTGATAATTGCTACTCTTTCTTTTAGTTGGTAGTTTTCTGGTTTGTTTATTTGTTTGGCTGTCATCGTGTTGGAATGGCAAGTCTAGAGGGAGACACTTGCCTAGAAAGCAAAAAGTATAGGTTTGAAGTGTGTGGTGGCTTAATCCCTGTTAGTACCCCAAAACTTCCCCCAACCACTAGACCATGAGGGGTAGTCTGGGGTGCTAGTATTTCATATGAGACAATAAACCAAGATCCCATGTGCAACACGCATTTAGCACATGCAAAAAAAAACACACATAACAAGAGTTGTCCTAGCAGCATTCTGTAGAAAAAGTCACTGTGGTAGGAGAAACATCCACAGATAGGAAGAGAAAAAAAATGGGTGGCACTTCTCTTGTGGTGACGTTTTCTCCCAGGGATAGCAGCCTGAACTTTATGCAGAGAAAACTGTCAAGTGGTAAACAATCTCCCATCTTTCTTTCATCCTTTCCATCACTCCTTTCTTCCTGTATTCATTCAGCCATGTGAAGCGTTACTTTGTCTCTCTATAACTGTGCCCTCTTGTGCAGTGTTGTACTGTACTTGTCTGTGCCGTACTTTGACTGCTGAATTATTTTCTGATCGTTGGTTAGAGCTCCAAATTCCCCAACGGTGAGATTTTGTGTGTGCCATCATTTAGACCCAGCATTAAGACAGCCCGCATTCCAGTTTTGGAGATGCTGTCTAAACATGACAGTAGATAACACAGATATAGTACAGATGGGTCTTTCAATATATAAAGGCATTGGAGCATCCATTTTTCATTTAATCTGAGAAAAAAGGGGCACTCAGGTTTTTTCTAAGTTCAAAATAATTAAGAGAGAAATATGCTTCTTTGGACAACATCAGAGCCATGAACCTCGCGCCTTAGAGATACTGGATTGTCTTAAAACCCAAAAATGGCAGAAATAAAGAAAGACAGAAAAAAAGAAACCAAGGGCAAAACGTTATCTCCGAGGGAAAAAGATATCTTTTTCTTTTTCCTTTACCCTTGCTGTCTTTGTGTCTAAAAATTTTTCCTCGCCCTATAATGCTTTCAGGGTAAAGCCTTTCACCATCGATTTCATCAGCCTCTTTTGCATCCCTTGCCAAGTGAATTGATGCCATGGCTTCACGTAGGGGAAAATGGCATCTTATCTACAGACACCACCATCACCCCTCACCCCCCCCCCCCCCCTTTCAGTGTCTTTCACCTCACTCTTGTCCACGAAAGAAACATTCTGGAGAGGTGCCAAGAAAACAAGAGCATGGAAACGGAAAATTCCGGTCTCTGTGTTTCTTAGGTTAAGGATTTTTTGGTTTTTTTATCTTGACATCAGCGCGGTTGACTTTCCTACGCAGGTTAGAAGATACTGAATGAGAAGAGAGTAATCAATGATCATGCTTTTTTTTGTTTTACTGGTGTATTATTTCAGAGTATTTTTAGCAATAAATAGATAATCAAATACACCTCTTAGCAATTTGAAACAGTTGTCACATCACTGATATTCACATTGTATATTGTGTGCTATTAGAAGCAGAATCAAGCTTTGGTTTTTATCAGTTTGTTCTTTCCTCTGAAGTCAGAGTATGGCTTGCCTATATGGCGAGGTACTTGAAAATAGTCATACAGGCAAACTTCTCATTCAGTGTGCAATTTCAATCTCACAGTGATTCCCAGGTGGGATTAGTGAGTCAGAGTGCACTTTCTGGTGACCCCCCCAAGTGTAAAGCTGGGGAACAACAACAACAACAACATCAGTTTGTTCAAAGTAGTCATGTTTTTTGTTATCTTGAAGTTACTTTTTATTTATCTCCCCGCTTTTTTTCTATGACCCGCCTGTATAGATTGCTTTTTTTTAATAAAAAAAAAGTATGCAGTGGGTTTTTTTAAAATAACAAAAATATCTCTGCCAATATAATCCAGACTGTTTATCATGAATATCGTATATCATACCAATTGTTGAACACACTTCATTCACTCATCTGTATTTCCTCTCTGAACACATAACTTGTCCATAAGACCACATTTCTGTTTATATTGCTAAGACTTTTGTTCCTATGCTACTCGTGTAATCTAATTAGTTTGATCTGTAAGACTACATTTACAAGCGTAATCTAATTAGTTTGATCTGAAGACTGCCATTTACATCACCCTTACAGGTCTCATGGTCGGGAGGGAGGCTACAGGAGATCTTTAAAAAACAGCAGAGACAGAACAAAAGATGCAAACTCTGGTGGCATTACATGAAAGCGTTTTCTGGAGACAGTTGAGTTGAAAGGAGCTTTTATATTTCTCATTGGACAAAAGAGGAAACCCCCATCATTGACTGGAATTTAAGCTGTAAAACTTCTGAACTTCCATTTGCGTATTCGCCCCTTTTGACTAAAAAACAACCGGGGAAAAAAGGGGGAAAAAAATACACAGGGGGGGGGAGGGAAAAGCAAAAAAAAAAAGCTATCCTGATTTTTTTTGTACCTCTATTGTCAACATACAAAAACCTAAACCCCCTCCCTCTAAAAAAGTTTTTTTAGGGGGGTACCTTCCGCTCCCAAAAACTCATCAGCCTTTTTTGCATATCTTGTCAATAAAAAGGGGGCCATTACTTTTTGGGGGGGAAAAGGGGCAACTCCCATAAACAACCTCTTCACACAGTCTTTTTTTCCTTTTTTCCCCTTTTCCCCCCAACAAAAAAGTTGGGAAGGGGGGGGGGTTTTCTGCAAGGGGGGGGGGGAAACCAGGAGAAAAAAAACAAACTTTTTAAAAATTCCCCATTTTTTTGCTAAACGGTATGCCCCGACCTGGACAGGGGGGGTTTTTGCACCAAAAGGCCCCAAAATTTTGGGGGAGAAAATAAAAAACAAAAAAATTTTTAATAGCACGTGCACTTTTAAAATTATTTTGTTTTCTGCAAAAAGGCCCCACATTTTTTCCCTTTTAAAAGAAAACAGACATAAAATCATAAAAAAATTTGCCTGTCCCCCTGGATCACTACTTCTGGGGGAAAAGTTTTTGGTGCAATTGACTCAAATGGAAAAAAAAAGTTTGCCCTTTTCCCCTTTCCCCCTCTGTCTGCTTTTTTGTCTTTTTTTTTTTTAAACCCCCCTTTTTTTAAACGCCTTTTTTATTTTTTTTTTTGATTTTTTTATTTTTTTACATGTTTAAAATATTTTTCCCAAATTTCCCCTTTTTAAAATTCCCTTTTAGTTAAAACTTCCCTGCTTACCAGTTTGAGATTTTGCGAAAGCAACGGTTTTTCTTGCCCAACCATGCAGGTAGCCCCAACAGGCTTTGGGATGGTAATTATTATAAACTCTTTCTTTATCTGGGGGCTTTTTTTACTTGTTTATTTTCGTAAACTCTCCTTTGTTTTCATTTTCCTATTATTTCCTTTCCCCTTTTGTTCATTCGGGCCGTGCAAAAGCTTCGCTCGGTGTTTTGAGTTGTCTGGGTTGTCCCCGTGGCTGCACGGTGATTACTGACATTTTTTATTTCTCCTGGGCTAGAGCAAGAGCCCCGAGGTTTCACCAACCCTGAAATTTTAAAACTACGCTACTGGACTTCAGGAAAAGATAAAAGATAAAAAGGTAAAGGTGTCCCAAATCTATCAGTCTTTGGGAAACGAGGCGTCAGAGATCTCAGCTTCTCTAAGGGGCCACAAAATTAAGGACAGCCCATCTCCCTCCTCCCTCCTGCTTTAACCTTTCCCTGACCCTAAAGAGCGCTGGTTTTCGCTTACAGCTGGGTGAACTACGGGACTGTACTGAATCTAAGACCGCAAACGTCACCCATCCCTGTGGTAACACTTCAATGCTGCTTAACCTTTTTTTTAGCTTAGGAAACCAGACCCTGACCACTGACTACCTGGACAGGAGTTTTAAAACGGAGGCATTGGTGGGGTTTATTATGATGGGTAAACAGGGCCCGGGGGGGAGGAGGAGGTAGGGAAGGGGGAGGCTAAAACAAGCTTCCTGCACCCCCCTGACTATGGCGGCACAAAGGCCGATAAATTGATAAGGTGCGTTTTAAAGGCAATCGATGAATTTTTAATTTACAGAAATTGAAATTTTACCTGCAAAAATTTATCCTGGTTTTTAACCCGAGTGTGTGTTTTGAAGTACGGTGTGTGTGTGTGTGTGTTGTGTGTGGTTTGTGTGGGGGTTTGTGTGTGTGGTGTGTGTGTGGGGTGTGTGGGTGTGTGTGAAAGTGGGTTTATGTGTTGTGTAATGTTTTGTGGTTTGTGTGTGGTATGTTGGGGTATGTGCGTGTGTTTTGTATGGCGTGTTTGTGTGTGTATGTTGTTTTATGTGTGTGTGTATGTGGGGTTTTGGGTTTAGTTGTGTGTATTAGTTTTGGTTGTATGTGTATGTTGTGGGAAGTGTATGGTGTATGTGTGTGTGTGTGTGTAATGGGATGTTTTTGTTTTGTATGTGTGTGTATGTGTGTATGTGTGGGTATGTGTTTAGTGGGTATGTGTTTGTGGTGTGTTATGTGTGGATGTTTGGGGTGGGGTGGGTGTGGTTTTTGTCCCCTTCTCCTGATTTGTTCTTCCTGCCATACCTTCCCGATCTACCCTTGTTTTTAAAATCACCAAATTTGTCACTAAAAAATTCACCAACAATCAGAAGTAAGAATCTTTGATTTACAGGCTCTTGTTTTACAAGCATGGACAAGTAGATTCATGTTTTTATCTACACCAAACGTGTAAAGCATACACACACCACAAACACATTTACGCGTTTCATACATACATACAAACATACAAAAAATACGCACAAGTTATACTCTCCTCTCTCTCCTCTTCTCTCTTTCTCCTCATCCACCTCACTCTTTCCCTCTCTCTCTCCTTATTCTCCTCCCCTCTCTCCTCTCTCCGTCTCCTCTCCTCAACACACACACACACACCACACATAAAACCCCACACACACACACACACACACAACCACACACACACACACACACAAAAAAAAAAAACACACCAAAACACACCACACACCAAAAACAAAACACAAAACACACAACCAATTTGGGTTACCAGCCACAGCGCTTTGGAAAACTTTTATACAAAATCAACCTTAAAAGGGGAGTTTGCAGGGAAAAACACACACACACACCACACAAACACACACACACACAAACACACACACAACACACCAAAAAACAACGCCCACCACACACACACCACGCACGCACCCCACACACAACCAACCACACACACACCCCACAACCCCACACACACAACACACAACACACACAACACCGCGCACCACTACCCCAACACACACACACCACACACACACACACACACACCACACACACACCCCCACAAACATAAACCACATCCCACCACACAACACAACAACACACACCCCACACCCCACGCACGCAACGCACGCACGCCACGCACGATTGGGTATTAATTGGGGGGGCAAACCGCGCGCGGTCCCGGTTACCATGGCGGTAGAACAGGAGCAGAAAGAAAACCGCAGGCTCCGACTTCTGCAGCTTTTGTTAACTTTCATCCCTGGTACAATTTATCGTTCGGCGGGTTAAAAATCACACATTTGCCCTTTTGGGGTTAAAAACCAACCATGTAGGGTCGATGAGCGTTTCTTCTTTCTAAACTTGCTTTATTTCTTTTGTCTCTTTTGCAAATTGTATGTATAATGATATTTTTGTATCGTTATGATATCTCTTTTTATTATGTATATATTATATGTTTATTAGTATGATATTTTATGTTGCGTAATACAATCTTTTTATTATATATATATATATATATATATATATATATATAAATATATACTATATATATATATATATGTATAAATAAATGTATATAATATATATATCTCTCTCTCTCTCTCTATCTTTATTATATGTATAGCATCTTTTTATCATGTATAATATTTCTTTTAATCAATATACTATCTCTTTTATCGTGCATAATATGTCTTTTATCATGTATAATTTCTCTTTTTCATCAGGTATGATTTTCTGTTTTATCAAGTACAATATCTTTTTTATGTCATGTATAACATCTCTTTCTATCATGCATATCTTGTTTATGTCATGTGTAATATATCTTTTAGTCTTGTATACTGTCTCATTTATCATGTATATTATCTCTGTTATCATGTAAAATATCTCTTTTATCATGTAAAATAATCTCTTTTTAATCATATATACTATACTCTTTCATCATGTAATACTCTTTTCTCGTGTATGATATCTCTTTCATCATGTATACTATCTCTTTTATCAGTGTAACACTCTTTTATCATGTGTGATATCTCTTTCATCATGTATGATATCTCTTTTATCATGTAATGGTGTCTCTTTTATCATTATGATATGTTTTATCGTGTATAATATGTCTGTTATCATGTGTGATGTCTCTTTTATTGTGTATAATATCTCTTTTATCATTA
>CM060318.1:64024057-64034057 GCA_030674155.1 Stramonita haemastoma | reverse complement strand
GTGAACTTTGATATTGCTGTCATTTTTTCATTGCTATGATATGTAGGAGGTGTATCCATGCTCTGATTTTTCATTGTATAATAGGGTGAAATTTATCCATGCTTTCTTTTTTTTATATTGCCATAGTATGTGATCAATTTATCAATGCTTTCATTTTGGCATTACACTCAAACACCCCTGCCCCCCTCACCTGGTGTATTGTGGTCCAAGGCAAGGTACCATTAAACCATTTCAGTGTTCAGTTGTTTCAGTTCTCTCTCACTCTCTCTCTCTCCTCTCTCCTCTCTCTCTCTCTCTCTCTCTCTCTCTCTCTCTCTCTCTCATCTCCTCTCATCTCTCTTCTCTCTCTCTCTCTCAGTCTCTTCTTTTTCTTCTTTTCTTTTTCCGTATTTTTAATGTCTTTCCCTCCCTCCCTGCTTCAAATATATTTTTCCTTTTTCATATTTTCATTTTCTCTCTCTCTTTTTTCCTAATTTTTGACATATCCTCACCCCCACCCCCACTCCCCTTCCCTTCTTTATAATATTTTTTTCCCTGTTTGCCGCATTTTATGTCGTTTATATTTTCTCCCTTTTTTTTACAAGTTTTTTTTTCCCCCTTTTTTCTCGCTATAATAAATGTTCTGCCTAAATGATGACCTATCACTTTCTTAATTGGCTTGCAGAGGGTATGGGCAGTTTGCTAGATATCCGAGAGATCTCTCAATTGAGAGGTTTTTGCGAATGCAACCTCAGCTTTCTTGTGGAGATTGTTTTTTTGCCCATCATGGAGGTAGCCACATTCCGATTTCCGGGATGATGTCTAAACAGGAAACTAGTGTGCACGCAGTTTGTTTTTTTCTTTTTGTGTGTGTGTGTCACTTGTTCCTACTGACACGAATGGTTCACTCTTCCTTAATGCAGAACGGTTTAGTAATGTTCCACAATGTTCTGCTTGAATTCGCACGCGCAGTTTATAGTCTCATCAAAAGGACTTTTCGAGGGAGTGGAATCATTTATTTATTTATTTATTTATTTATTTATTTTTTATTTTATTTATTTATTCTTTTGTATTGAGGATAACAAAAAAGCAATCAATGTGCTTTTTTCATCTGGTCCCCGTGTGTATGCAGTTTTGTAAATATTTTCATCTGTTCCCACCGGCACACGATGGCCTACTCTACGAAAAGCGGAACAAGATTTAACGTGTGCGCAAGATGTTCTGCGTGCGTTCATACACGGGGCCTCGGTTTAAAGTCTCATCCGAAAGACTTTTGGGGAGAGTGGAGTCAGCACTGATGTTAACTCCAGGAGAAAAATCTCCTCGACCGTAGTCGAACCTGGGTCGTCAAATTGCGAGTGCAATGTTCTGAGCACTAGGCTGTGTGTCCCCTCATAGTCATGTTATTGACAGAGAGTGTAAGATAGGTGTAAAAAAAAACACACACACACCCAAAAAAATAAGTGAATCGACTACCGAATGAAAAAAGAAATATAATAGTATTGAGAATATTAATTGTTGTTGTTGTTGTTGTTGTTGTTGTTCTTCTTTTTCTTCTTCTTCTTCTTCTTCTTCTTCTTCTTCTTCTTCTTCTTCTTTTCTTCTACTTCTTCTTCTTTTCTTCTTCTTCTTCTTCTTCTTCTTCTTCTTTCTTCTTCTTCTTCTTCTTTTTTCTTCTTCTTCATCTTCTTCTTCTTCTTCTTCTTCTTTTTCTTCTTCTTAGTAGTAGTAAGTAAGTAGTAGTAGTAGTAGTAGTATAGTAGTAGTAGTATTTGTAGTAGTATTGTTGTTGTTGTTGTTGTTGTCGTTGTTTGTTGTTTGTTACTATAGTAGTAGTAGTTAGTAGTAGTAGTACGTAGTAGTAGTAGTATTAGTAGTATTAGTAGTAGATATTTTTATTTTTATTATTTTTATTATTATTATTATTAATTATTATGATCATCATCATCATCATCATAAATCATCATCATCATTATCATTATCATTATTATTATCATTATCATTTTGATATAAAACGATTGAGGAAGAGGAGGAGGATATGTAAATATTTACAGAGCTGAATCTTGTAAAAACGAAAATGATAAAAATAAAACGTAACTTTTTCCCTCAAACTCCAAAATCCAGCATTTTTGTAAGTATCTACTACCATCACCTAGACAATGTCTGTACATGTCACTTGGCTCTTTAGCTAAGATTTATATTCTTGTTTACAGCCACTTTTTTTTTTAAAATCACTGGCTAACACGTAGCCATGACAACCTGTTTCTCCTCGACACTGCTGTACGTCTGCCAAACAGAAAGAAATTCATTATGCTTACTTCCGTATTCCTGCTTCCGCAACAGTTTTTTTTTTTCACCCGTGTAAATGGGCCACTAGGTTGCCCACACAGAATAAAATCAAAAAATGACGGACTTCTGTAAAGTGGCAGTTCGCTGGTTCGGGATTTTTTTTTAACAAAAAGAAGAGATAGCGATGGAGAGAAAGACAGAAATACAGACATAAGAGCCAGACAGACAGACATTGTACGAAATAAGAAACACACAGGGAAAGACTAAGGGTTGATGATGATAATGATGAAGAGAAGGAGGAGGACGACGACGACGACGACGACGACGACGATTCCCAAGGATTACAGATAAACAAATATGGGTTTCTTTCTTTCCTCCTGCCCGAGAGAGACAGAGACAGAGACAGAGAGAGAGAGACAGAGAGAGAGACAGAGAGAGAGAGACAGAGAGAGAGAGATGGAGAGAGAGAGAGAGACAGAGAAAGAGGGGAGAAAGAGAGAGAGAGAGAGAGAGAGAAGGAGAGAGAGAGAGAGAGAGAGAGAGAGAGGGAGAGAGAGAGGGAGAGAGGAGAGAGGGACAGACAGACAGAAGACAGAGACAGACAGACGGAGAGACAGAGACAGATAGACAGAGACAAACAGACAGATAGACAGACAAACAGACAGACAGAGACAGAGAGAGGGCGGGTGGGAAGAGAGAATCTCTAGCAAGTCAAAAAATACTTTAATCGTATTATAAAGGTATAGTCTGATAAAAATAAAAAAGATAAACACAAGGACTAAAAATCATGTGTGTGTGTGCGCGCGCGCGCGCGCCCCGCGCGTGTGTGTGTGTGTGCGTGTGTGTGTGTGTGTGTGTGTGTTGTGTGTGAGTGTGGTGTGTGTCTTTGTGTGTCTTTGTGTGTCTTTGTGTGTCTCGGTGTGTATGTGTGGTGTGCGGGGTTATGTTTGTGTGTGTGTGATGTGTGTGTTGTGTGTGTGTGTGTTGTGTGTGGTGTGTGTGTGTGTGTGTGTGTGTGTGTGTGTGTGTGTATGATAGATTTTAGGATTTTTTTGTCGCTTGCTGTTTCATTTCTAAATGATAGCCATAGAATTTTAAACGTGGGCCAGAAGATTGTACCCCTTTACTTGTAGCCCGTTACTTATTACCATTTGTACAGCCTACCTGTGCCTGTGTCAATATGTGTATATAATTTTTTTTAATTTATTTCATACCACTTAGTCACAGCAAATTTCTCTGCGTGAACTTCGGCAGCTCTCCCCCCGGTTGAGAGCGCGTCGCCACAAGTGCAGACGCCTACCCTATATTTTTCCCCCTCGGGATGGTGTCTAAACACGGCACCTGTGTGCATGCTGGGTTTTTGTGTTTTTTTTGTCATCCGCTCCAACCGGCCCACACGATGGCCTGCTCTAACCGAAAAGCGGAACGGGGTTTTAACGTGTGCGCAAGATGTTCTGCTTGCGTTCGCACACGGGGGCATCGGTTTATAGTCTCATCCGAATGACCTTTGACATTCAGTTCGAATTTTTTTCGTCAAACTGTGTGCTTTTCGATTTTGCTAGAATTATTATAGTCATTGGTTGTTTGTTGTGAGGTCTGAGTGCAAGCGCTTTTGATTTGTTTTTACAAGATATAGCGCTATATAAATTCCAGTATTATTATTATTATTAAAGGGCGAGGGTGATATGAACCCAGAATTTCACGGTTTACATAATGGCAGACGAACGTCTAACCATCCTGCCACCTTTCCTTCCTAAAATGTGTGCGGTATATTATGTGAGTGTGCATGCACATACATGTGTACAAGACTGGGAAAGACAGGATAGAGGGGGGGGGGGTTGTTAGAGGTAGAAAGAATGAAAGGTGTAGAACAATATGTGTTATACATCCCAGACACATCGTTGATTCGCTTACAACCCATAGCTTTTGCTGAGGACTGGCATCCAATAATTGTTGCAATGTTCTGTGTGCAATTGTTTGTCACTATCATACACACACAGACGCACGAACGCACGCACACGCACGCACACACACACAGACGCACGCGCACTAGACGCACGCACGCTAGCACGCAACGCACACACATATAAACACACACGCTCACCACCACGCGCGCGCGCCGCGCGCGCAACACACACACACACACACACACACACCACACACACACAGTGGGATAGTATGTTTTGAGTAATGAGGTGGTGGTGATAATAAGGAGGTGCTGCATTATAGTAGAGATAGTCGGTGGTAGTGGTGGTGGAGGTGGTATGTGTGTGTGTGGGGGGGGGGAGTTTTTTTTATTTTTTTCTATTTATATCGAGAACCAACATCAAAGACTGGACCGCCCAACCCCTGCAACACCTCCCCCTAAACCCCCACAGGATCGTGAAGCATGGAAAAAGAAACCTTTGCGCGTCTATCTTTTCTTGTTCCCTACGCCTTGGACATGGATGAGTGAGTGAGTGAGGGGAAATCGAGGATCAGGGAAAATAAGAAATTTTATGTGGTTTTTCAACCAGCCCCCCTGTGAAATCGTTGGTAATATTGTCATCGTTCCCCACCGGCACACAATGCCTACCTTACGGAAAGGGAAGAGGATTTGACGTGTGCCAAGATGTTCTGCGTGCGTTCGCACACGGGCCCCCGTTTTTCAGTCCTAAACCCCGAAAGATTTTTGGGGAGAGTGGAGTCAGCACTGATGTTTAACATCCGGGAGGTGGTGTGTTGGGGTGTGTGTGGGTGGTGGTGTGTGGAGTTTGTGGGGTGTGTGTGTGTGTAACCAAATCAATCTATCTCCACCACACCACAAAACCCCACCACTGCTCCCCACCGCAACCCCCCAACCAAACCACCCCCAAACCTACACTCTATCATCCATTTCCCAAATTTTTCCAGACACACATCCCCAGTATAACTCACTTCCGGCCCTTTCCCGTCCAAAGGTCTCGGCCCTGGTTGTTCCCCTCCTCCTTCATTTTTCCCCTTACCACTGTCACTCATCACCCTGGCTAACCTTGCTGCAGAGCCAGAGCGTGGTCAACCAAAACAAAGAGTGCCCTTTCTCTTTTTTTCGTTTTTTTTTTCTCTCTTTTGGACTTTCAGTGCATGGTCAAGTGAAACAAACACAGCCCCTTTTCTTTCATGGGTTTTGGGTTTTGTTTTGTGTGTGTGATGTGTGTGGGGGTTTTTTGTTGTGTGTGGTGTTGTGGGGGGTATTGTTGGTGGTGGTGTTGAGGTGTTTTTGCTGTACCCTTTATACCCGCTCTTAATTTTTTAAATCAAACCCAAAAAAATTCATCGCTTTATTTAAACTTTGGTGGGGAGGATTGTTGGAAGTTTTGTGGGTAGGGGGGGGTGGGGGGGGTGTTTTGTGTGTGTTTTTTGGTGTGTTTTTTGTTGTTTTTTGTTTGTGTTTTTTGTGGTTGTTTTGGGGTGTGTTTTTTGCCTGGGAACTTGTCCCCCTTTTGGAGTGTGTGTGTGTGTGTGTGTTGTGGTGTGTGTGTGTGTGTTGTGTTTGTGTGTGTGTGTGGTGTGTGTGTTGTTTTACTGGGGTGGTTGTATTTTTTTTTGAGTGTTTCAGGGGGGAGCGTTTAAGTTTTTTGTATCAAAAACACAAAAAAAAAAGAAATGAATTGAAAAATCAACACATAGCAACAAAAAGAAAGACCAAAGGAGAAGAGTGCTTATTCAGATACACCCATCTTTTAGTTTTTCTTTGGGGGTGGAAAACAACTTCTGGTATCAGAACTACCACAGACACCACAACACACACTCACACCACAAACACAAAACACAAAACACACACACACACACACAAACACACCACTACACACACCCATAACCCGGGACAGACAACATACAATCAAAACAAGGGAACAACACATAATTCCCCCTGAAACATCAATCAATTTATCACAAACACATCACATCATCACATCATCATCATCCCTCGTCAAACATCATCCAAAACATAATCAACATCATCACACCCCATCATCCCTCATCATCATCTTTATCATCATCATCATCATCATCATCATCACCACCACCACCCCACAACCCCCCACCACCACCACCACCCTCACCACCATCACACCACCACCATCATCATCTCTATCTATTTTGCATTTCTGCTCCTTTTTTTTTTTAAAAATTTTCCTCTTCTCCCCCGATCACCCCCTTCTTACTTTCTTTTCTCTACCCCCCTCAAACCACAGTACTACTCATTTCTTTTTTATCTTCCCTTTTAAATACACACACAACACACAAAGTTTTATAAATCACTGACTCCTGCCCACAAAATCGCCATAAAACACAGCCACCCTTCCCAAAAAGCTCACAGTGATCTTGCCTCCTGATCCCACCCAAAGGGCCCCAGTACGGGGATAGGAGGAGTTCTGCAACTTTGGGGTCTACAATTCCTCGCTGGATTGGGTGAGTGCCCGGGGTTTTTGCTAAATGCCGGTGTATTACCCCCGGGGAAAGGGACGCAGATTCAAGGGCCCATAGCAGCCCTGCTTGCCTTTTTCGGGGGCAGACAGGAAGGATTTAAGGGTTTATCATTTGACAGAGGAAAACGGTTCAATTGGGCCGATTCGGGTTTGGGTTTTGGGGGAAAGGGGGTCGGCGAAATATGCCCCTTATTTTTCCCTATTTGGAAAATTGGTTACTTGGGGGGTTGTGAGGGTCTAGGGTTTTTTAAATTTATTTCCCTTATTCATTCATTTATTCTTTTTATTTTTAGGATATGCTTTTTTGGGATTGATGCTTATAAGATACAGCTATATAAAATTTTTTCCATCGCCAAAAACCCAATAAGCACTCATGGTGTTTTTGGGGTGACCCCAAAGTCCCCCCCCGTGTACTTTCAGTTTTTGCCACTTTATTTCATCTGCCCCCCCGGCACACATGTGTGTTGTGTGAGTGTGTTTTTGTTTTTGTGTGTGTTTTTGGTGTCTGTGTGTGTTTGTGTGTCTGGGTGTCTTGTGTGTCTGTGTATGTTTGAGTGCGCTACCTCTAGACCACCGTGTGTGGGGGGGAGGAGGGGTCGAGCGCGCGCGGCGCGTGCGGTGTCATTTAAGCGTATGCGTAAACATAATCAAGAAAGCCCTATTACGACTAGACTTGCACCACAAGCAAGTAAAACAAAAAGCAACCATCATAGCACAAAAAAGTGAATAACTAGAACAAAAAAAAAAAAAAAACACACACAATAAAACAGAACACAATGGCGGATATGGGAGGCCTCAGAAAATCCAGGAGCTTGGAGGGGGGGATAGTTTACAGCCATTTGTTCTGTGTGCTTGTTTCTTTGCCAATTTTTTCCCACCCCCTGTAGCTTTCTTTGCAGAGAGAGAAATGTTTGGTATTGAACTGTGCGCGTTGCACTGGTGATAATTAACAGTTGGGTGAGGGGGGGGGGGGTTGTCTTTCTCTTTGCACCGGTGATAATTAAATATGTCAAGGATTTTTTTTTCTGTCTTTCTGTGTTGCTTTTTTTTATATTCCTTTTGTTGTTGTAGTTATTTCTTGTCTCTTACTCTCGTTCTGAGGAAGGATAGGGTGAAGTAAGGAGGGCCGGGGGGGGGGAGTTGTTTTTTTTTCTCTCATTCTCTCCGTGTTGATTTTTAAATCTTTTTTTCGTAGATTATTCTTTGTCTCTTTCTCTCCGTTCTGTGGAAGACTAAGGAAGAAGCTGGGGGGGGGGAAGGCGTTATTGTTTGTCTCTGTCTCTGTCTCTGTCTCTCTCATCTCTGTCTCTCTGTCTCTTTCCCTGTCTCTCTGTCTGTCTGTCTGTCTGACTGTCTGTCTGTCCTTGTCTGTCTGTCTTCTCTCTCTCTCTCTCTCTCGCTCCATCCATCTCTCTCTCTTCTCTTCTACTCTCTCTCTCTCATTCCTCTTCTCTCTCTCTCTCACGCTCTCTCGCTCTCCTCGCTCTCACTCGCTCACTGATGTATTTGCTCTCATTTCTAATATGCATGTACAATCATGCGAATGTGTGTGAGAGCGTGCACCCGCACATGCATTGTGTTTGAGCGTCTGTGTTTACACGTGCTTGCGTGCGTAGTGTGCGTGCGTGTGCGAGTGTTTGCGTACGTGTGTGGGCGGGGAGGCACTAATGCATGTGTGCAAGCATGTGTGCTTACATGTGTGTGTGTTTGTGTGTGTGTTTGTGTGTGTGTTTTGTTGTGTGTGTGTGTGTGTGTGCGTGATGTGTGTGTGTGAATGTGTGTGTGTGTGTGTGTGTGTGTGTTGTGTGAGGTGTGTGTGTGTGTGTGTGGTGTGTGAATGCATAATAATTATCTGTGTTACTGGAATCACCCAACAAAGCGAAAAATCTACAAATTACAGAAACGAGACCAGGCTAAAAACCAAAGAAAAAAAAACAGCTGGACAGACACATGAAAAGACAGAAGGCAAGACGTTAGAAAATCAGAGGGGAGTCATTTACAGCATTGTGTTCTATGTGCCTGTTTCTTTGCAACTTCCCATGGTGCATGCATGTGTGCCTGCATGTGTAAATGTATATAGGGCCTACATAATCTCTCATCTCTCTGTCTCTGTCTCTCTGTCTCTGTCTCTGTCTCTCTGTCTCTGTCTG
Source organism: Stramonita haemastoma (assembly GCA_030674155.1). Taxonomy (NCBI): domain Eukaryota; kingdom Metazoa; phylum Mollusca; class Gastropoda; order Neogastropoda; family Muricidae; genus Stramonita; species Stramonita haemastoma. Next base: position 64,025,191 of record CM060318.1, on the reverse strand, counting down.
TCTGTCTGTCTGTCTGTCTGTCTCTCATGTCTGTCTGCTCTGTCTCTCTGTCTGTCTGACTGTCTGTCTGTCTGTCCTGTCTGTCTGTTCCTGTCTCTCTCTCTCTCTCTTCTCTCAGTCTCACTCTCGGAGTCTCATCTCATACTCTCTCTCTCTCTACTCTCTCTCTCCTTCTCTACATCCTCTCTCTCTCATCTCTCTCTCTCTCTCCTCTCACTTCTTTGCCTCTTTTTTTCCTCGGCAAGAGCTCTGAGGTTCATCTACGGAGAGACATTTGTGTATGCAATCGTGTTTTTCCCACCATGACGGTAACTACAATCTGCTTCGGGGATAATGTTTAAACAAGATACCAGCGTGTGTGCATTGTTTTTTTTTAATTTGTCATCACTTCTGACGCGCAAGCAATAGTCTACTCTTCTGGAAAGCAGACCAGTTATATACGTGTGGAATAAGGTTCTGCGTATGTTTGTATACGGGACCTCAGTTTATACATTCATCTTAAGGACTTTCGGGAATGTGGGGTCATTCTGATGTTAACTCCAGAGAGAAACATTCCTCTTGAGCCGGGGTACCTCGGTGATGACTCGATCTCGGGCCGTCGTCAAAAACAATTGCAGTTGCTCTAACCACTGTGCTACCTGCCCACGAAACTAAACAAATCAGAACAGAGACAGACACACGGAAAGAAGTGGAAGACGATCAGCAAAAATCTGTGGGGAATAATTGTCAGCCATGTGTTCAGTATAATTATTCATTTTCTTTGGAGGGGGGGTGGGGGGCGTGAGGGGATGTTGTCTATTGGTGTTGCTGCAGGAAGAAAAAATGCTGTATTGAACTGGCCTGTTTGTTGCACGGGTGAATTATTGACTGGGAATATGGCTATCTCTCTTGGGGGTGTGTGTGGGGGGTGGGGGTGGGGGGTCGTGCGTGTGTGTGTGTTGTTGTTGTTGTTGTTGTTGTTGTTGTTGTTGTTGTTGTTGTTATTATTATTATCATCATTATTATCATTATTATTATTATTATTATTATTATTGTTATTATTATTATTATTATTATTATCATTATTATTATTATTATTATTATTATTATTATATTATTATTATTATTATTATTATTATTATTTTTTATTAATTA
>CM060318.1:64011557-64019057 GCA_030674155.1 Stramonita haemastoma | reverse complement strand
ATCATTCACAAGCTGGTTTGGATCATTGTTGTTACATTGAATTGATGTATCATCAGCAAACATTTGACATGAACAATGGATATGCAGAGGTAGGTCGTTAATATAAATGGAGAAAAGAAGTGGTCCTAGTATTGATCCCTGAGGTATTCCATATTTCACGGGTAATAAGGTTGATCTCCTAGGCCCAACTTCAACAAGTTGATGACGATTAGTGAGAAATGAGTCTAAAAATGATAATGCTTGGTTAGAAATTTTATAGCATTTTAATTTTTTGATAAGGAGAGAGTGGCTAATCACGTCAAAGGCTTTAGCAAAGTCTAGAAAAAGGACTCCTGTGATTTCATTATTATTGATATTCAAAAGACAATGCTCAATGAGTTGTATTAAGGCTGTATGGCAAGAATGGTTTTCACGAAAACCTGACTGGTTTTCATTAATTAGATCATATGTTTTAAAATGAGAATGTAAGTGAAACTGTATATGTTTTTCTAATGGTTTAGATAGGACTGACAGTATGGATATTGGTCTGTAGTTTGATGGATTGGTTCGGTCTCCTGATTTGTGTAAGGGTATTACTTTTGCTCGTTTAAACTGTTTGTGTGTGTGTGTGTGTGTGTATGTGTGTGTGTGTGTGCGTGTGCATTATTATAATGCTTCCTCTCTGTTGTGCAGCTGTTTTTCATTTCTGTTTGGTCCTGATTATAATAATAATGTTGATTGTGGGTTGGTTGTGGTGGTAGTGATGGGAATGTGTGTGTTTGTGTGTGCGTGTGTGTGTGTGTGTATGCGCGTACGTACGTACGCACGCGAGTGTGTAAGTGCATGATTGCGTATGTGTGTGTGTATGTGTATGTGTGTGTATGTGTGTGGTGAGTTTTGTGTGTGTGTATGTGTGTGTGAGTTTTGTGTGTGTGTGAGTGTATGTGTGTGTGTGTGTGTGTGTGTGTGTGTCTGCGTGTATTACTGTGTGTGTTAGTGTGTGTGTGAGTGTGTGTGTGTGTGTCAGTGTGTTTGTGTGTGTGTGTATGCATGTGTGTTTGTGTGTTCACTCGTGGGTATGTTCATGCATGGACGGTTTGATGTGGGGGGGGGGGAAGGAACGGGAAGAGGAGATGAAGAAAATGGCAGAGAGGAGAGGGGGCAGGGAGGACGTTAGACCCAGGCACCTCACTCTTTCCCCGTAACTCTTTCTGCCTCCCTGCCTCCTTCCATTCCCCTCCTCCCCCCATCCCACCACATAACCAACCCCCTTCATATTCTGTCTCCTTATTTCATTTTTGATGTGCTTCAGTTCCCCCCCCCCCCCATCCCCAACCCTTACCCTTATTAATTTTCACCTTCGGAAGACACAAAACACAACACGGAACAAAGGAATAGCCCTCCCCTTCCCTTGTAAAAACTGAATGAAAGAATTATTAAACAGTTATAATATGAGGCACTCGGTGTTTCCGCCAACAAAGAGAGTTTGTTATCGCAAGAGCTTGGTTATGCAGTCATAAACTACTGTTCCCAAGAATAAGTCAGGAACAGATCCCACGGTTCCATAATAATAATAAATTAAAAAAATGATAAAAAGTCTGCCGCAAGACTTCGTCTGGAGCTCGCTAAATGATCGGAGGTAACATAAAAAAAAAAATGAAAATAAAAGCCAATGTGTAATATGATTATGAGAATCCCCTGCCAATTTTAAGCGCTATTCGAGTAAAATGATTTGGTGATTTTGGTTTTCACAGGATGAGGCGCTTTAATTGAAAATAAGAGGGAGAGACAGACAGAACAGACAGACAGACAGACAGACAGACAGACAGACAGGGGTGGAGGGGGGTGCACAGGCGAATTGTTAAAACTTGTCTTGATACTGACGTTAGGTGTAGTCTATATCCTAAAGGGGTGCTGTTTTGTTGATTAATTGTTGGGTTTAGGTTGGGTTGTTTTTTTTAGGTGGGCTGGGTGGAAAGAGAAAGTGTGTGTCTTCGAGATATGCTTTTCCTGATGACAGTGAACGAGTGTGTTAATCATGGCTACCTTGGCAGTGAAAAGAAAAACTGACTTTACATAGCATTGCTTCCGTACTAAACAAAACATTTCACAGCATTTCTTCCATGATGAACAACAGCTCGACGTAAAATCCCTTCCATAATAAACAACTACTTCACATAGTATCCCATACATGATAAACAAAAACTTGACATAGTATCCCATCCATAATAAACATCTTCACATAGCATCCCATCCATAATAAACAACAAAGTGACATAGTATTCCTTTCATAATAAACAAAAACTGGACACAGTATCCCATCCATAATAAACAACAACTTGACATAGTATCCCATCCACAACGAACAACAGTTTGACACAGCAAATAATTCACTGGCTACCCTCATATTTTCATGGACATAGATGATTCTTAGTAAGGATGTCATTTTTTTTCGTTCCTCGGCTAGAGCTTCGAAGTTCACCAATGGTGAGAATATGCGAATGCGACCATTTATACCCACCATGAACCATGAAGGTAGCCACATTCCATCTTCGGGTGGCAAGCATGTCCAAAACTTATACCCTGACATTCCATCAAAGCAGCCTAGCCAAGCAGCACGTGAACACCCCCCCCTCTCTCTCTCCCCCCCCCCCCCCCCCCCCCGCCCCACAATGGGCGGCCTGACAGCATGGCAGTGTGTCACTGAGAGTCATATCCATTGCACTCTGGAAGCAAGTGACAAAACTGCGACAGAATGCCTCGTGTTGTAACACAGCTAGAAGCAACTCAACTCAAATCACCTCCACTGTCTCCATCGCTGCTGTAGTCGGTAGGAGCTCCATGCAATGCCACCACCAGGGTTCGCCATCACATGCTAGAATTAAAGGACATAAAAGAAGAAGAAGAAGAAGAAGAAGAAGAAGAAGAAGAAGAAGAAGAAGAAGAAGAAGAAGAAGAAGAAGAAAACCCAGAACGCCAAAACCCAATAGTAAACAAGCAAAACAAAGACGTGCTCCCAGACCAGAGAATCGCTGCAAAACAAACTCTATCTGTGCGTTAGGACCCCCCATAACTTAGGCTGGCCTCACTCAGGCTGATGGTGAACCCATTAATGTCCTCGCCAATATTGTTGGAAGCACTACACTGAAAGGAAAGGCATTGCCGATCGGGGACATCTAAAAAGCCGGTGTAACCAGCTAGATTTGGTCCCCTGTCAAAAACGCGTGCCCTTGGTGTTATAATTCTACTGGGTTATTGGCTCCTGTTAAGATTTTTACATTTGGCGTTATAATTCTAAAGGGGTGTTGACTTCTGTCAAAACTGTTACCCTTGGTGTTATAATTCTAAGGGGTATTGCCTCCTGTCAAAACTGTTACCCCTTAGCTTTATGGTTTTCATGGGATACTGGTCCCTGTCAAAACTTTTTCCCTTGATGTTATGGTTTTCATGGGGCTCTGGTCCCTATCAAAACTTTTGCCCCAGGTAATTTAATTCGAATGGGATTTTCTCAGCTTTGTCTGGTATGGTACTTTCATTTGGTCTGTAACCTTGCGCGTGCGTGTGTGTACATTCGAATTTGCTAAAACTATAAACTTTTATTGATTGCTTGTGTGTTGTGTAGGTCGAATGCAAGCGCTTTGACTTGTTTTTACAAGATATAGCGCCATATAAATTCCATGTATTATTAGTATTAGTTGTTGTTTATTTAATGCATATATGCGAGTATGTCGGTCTTTCTGAGAAAAAAACAAGAGAATGGACCAAGAAGGCAAAACATAGACATGAAATAGGTGACATGAAGAAAAGGAACAAAGCAGAAATCAAGAGACGGATAGAAAAGAGGGAAATCTTAGCACAGAATTTCCAGAAGAGGGGATGCTATTTATATTGGCAGAGCCACCCACCCACCCCACCCCCTCACTCCGGCATCTCCACGGAGGGAGGGGGGGGGTGAGGAGTGATGTTGAATTTGTTCCATGCTTATTGAATGAACACAACCTATTCAAACCAAGAAAGCAGGCTCAAACAACTGCCCTGAAAGCGAGCAAACTCATAATTATCAAAACATGTCCTAAATTTCAATCTTTATTTCTTCACACAATAACGGAAGGCGTTTTCCAGAATGTTCCTTCGTGTCATAAAGAAAGCTGCCATCAAACTTTCCCCAGTCTCTGAAACCTTTCACCTTTCACCTTTCATGATGATGGACACGGAACAATGAAAGAAGGGAGGGAGGAGGGAGGAGAATTGAGGATATGGGGGGTGGGGGGCTAATGGGATGGGGGAACTAACACCTCCTTCAGCTTTTAACCTTCCCCATACGCTCTGGGTGTGTGTACACCCAGACCCCTATATTTTGCTCTGTAACTCAAAAACTATCAAACCTACAGCCTTGAAATTTCATGACTTTGTCAATAAACATCTGATCTACACTTACACAAAAAATGGTTTGTTTGTGTTAATTAGAAATGCACTTAATTAGCATTTAAACTCCCAGTACGTCCTGGGTATGCACACACCCATACGCTGAAAGAAGGGTTACTCATTACAACATCAGAATGACGTCACTACCTTGTGGCCTCCCTACCTCGTGGTTGCTAGGACACCTGTCCTTGTACTGAGAATTTTTGCTTGCTGCTAAGCTGTGGTGGTAGGCCCTACATGATAGTACTTTTGAGAGTTTGAGGCAAATTGTGTGGTGTGTGTGTGTGTGCGTGTGTGTGTGTGTGTGTGTGTGCGCGCGCATGCGTGTGCGTGCAAATTGTGTATGTGTGTGTGTGTGTGTGTGTGTGTGTGTGCGTGCGCTTGCGTGTGCGTGTGCGTGCGTGGGTGCGCGAACGTGGGCACATGTATGTCTGACTGCATGCGTGCCTGTGTGCATGCATGCGTGCTACATGTGTCCAAGTCAAAGTCGGTCAAAGTCTATTTTTTTTATTTCTGAATGATTCCTTGAATAAGCTTTGATTTTCTTTTTTGAAGTGGATGGCATGTGTGTGTGCATGTGCGTGTGTGTGCACATATCTTTGAATGTGTGTATGTATGCGTGTGCATCTGTGCACATAATTATGATATTTTATTTTTATTTATTTATTTTTTTTTTATAATGAGGATAATGGAATAAGCACTTTTGGGTTTTTTATGTCCTGTCCCCGTGCGTACGCAGTTTTGTAAATCTTGTCATCTGTTCCCATAGCAGATGATTGCCTACTCTTATGAAAAGCGGAACAGGATCGTACATGTGTGCAAGATGTTCTGATGCAATTATTATTATTATTATTGTTATTATTATTATTATTATTATTATATTATCATTATCATTATCATTATAATCATAATTATAATTATTATTATTATAACTATTATTATTATTATTATTATTATTATTATTATTATTATTATTATTATTATTATTATTATTATTACTATTATCATCATTATTATTATTATTATTGACTATCAACTCAGTGGTAAACCAACGGCCATAAGACTGCAAATCTATGCAAGTGCACAGTAAAGTAACAAGCCCTTTTTTTTCTTTACCAATAGCTCCAGTGCATACAGGCATATTTTGAGTGCATACTTTTTATGCACCTCAAGTACTAGATCTTTTGTAGGAAGAGCACTCTCCCTTCTTACAAACCTTACACATAAAGGCAGACTCCCCTGTATGCAGATTAGGTTACTCAACATCCAGGATGTACAGTGGGCTCTTCAAGTCATGGGGTTGCTACGCAACCAGGATGTAGGGAAAGAGCTTAGTGATTCATGCAAGGCAAGGCAGAGGTTTAGTTCCTTTTCAGACAGCCTGGGTGTGTGTACACCCAGGAGATATGGGAGCGGGTTATGCCTTCACTAACGGTATGGGTGTCTGCACACCCAGGAGATATGGGAGCGGGTTATGCCTTCACTAAAAGTATGGGTTGCTGTACACCCAGGAGGTACAGCGCGTCGAGGCCGAGGCGACGTACGGGGAAGGTTAAAGGAGGGTGAGGGCGTGATTAGGGAAGGGGGGAGGAGGGAACTTCTCTTCTTCTCTGTCCTTTTATATACCCCTCGTGTGTCGTCTGATCCTGTGCGGGAAAGAGAGTGGAGGGGGAGAAAGGAAGTAAGAGGAGAGAGAGATGGGGGGGAGAGGAAAAGAGCGAGAGAGAGAGGGGGGGGAGAGAGAAAGAGAGAGAGAGAGAGAAAGAGAGAGAGAGAGAGAGAGAGGAGGGAGGGGGGTGAAAGAGAGAGATAGAGATGGAGTAATGGGAGAGAGGAGGGGGAGAGAGTGAGAGCTATAAAGGGAGGGGAGAGAGGGAAGGGAGAGACAGACAGACAGACAGACAGACAGACAGACAGACAGACAGACAGACAAACAGAGAGATATAGAGAGAAAGAGACACACGCACAGAGAGAGAGAGAGAGACAGAGAGAGAGAGAGAGAGAAACAGAGGGAGACAGACAAACAGACAGTCACACACAGCTAGATGGTTTTTGTCAAAAATGCTGACTGTATGTACTAGTATTCTTGCACTGCACAGCACCAAATGGGGAGGAATCTATTATACATCAAACAGCTGGCTTTCCTACTCAACAGTCTCCTCAGAACGACTGTACATGTCTCAGAGGAATACCAGAAGATCCCCATCCTCAGCCTCCATCACAGATATATACACAGTCACCACAGACAGGAACCACACCAGCCCCAGCCTTCAAGTTATCGGGAATCAGGCTTTGGCTACACACCACCTGTAATTTTTGTCACTTTTCCTTCTGTTTTCCTATATAAATCACACTTGAAAATCACACTTGAATTCATACTGCACGTACTAGAGGGCATTCACGGAAATAAAAATCACCTCTTTTTTTGAGAAAGACTAGCCTCTTACTCAAAATTTATATGATTTTTGAATGAATTAGGTAAGTTTGTTGAATTTTGGGGGTACTTTTTCAGCAAACTCAACACTGTATCCCCTCAGTCTTTTTATCGTCAGCTAGCTTCCTTACCACAATAAGCATGCGTGGGGTCAACACTGTAGGAACACAAGCAATCCTCATTGATTTTTCATAACTATTTCCAACTTTCTTATAACTGCCTGGTATTTGCTCTAAGTCCTCAATCCCCCAACACAAGTACATGATTCTTTTTTTCTTTTTTAAATTCTGAAAACACCAGCGAACATTTTTTTCTAACGCTCTACAGAATATTGCTGATCCGGAAGATAAAGGAACAGTGCAACCTGTATATATACGTTGTGTCTCAGAAGTGGATTAATAATGTCAAAAAATGACGGCCATTTCTGCTGTATGGCCTCTGTGTCTCTGACAGCGGCGTCTCAGAAATCCACTTATACATGTGTATTAGATGTATTAGGCTGGGCCAGATAAGGGAATGTCAAGTTATACGTCGTGCTTTTCAAGAAAATCGACAGTAATTCGATTTAGAACGCACTAAATTTGGAACAAGAGACCGTTGCGTTTATCAGTCAATGTCTACTTATTTATACTGCCAACAGACGGAGTATGCAGTTACCATGC
>CM060318.1:63996557-64004057 GCA_030674155.1 Stramonita haemastoma | reverse complement strand
GGCAGATTTTATGGAAGATTGTCAAGATATTCTGGAGGAGGGCCCAGTAGGTTTTCTGAAAGACTGTAAAAAAGAAAAAAATATCTAGTAAGACACACACAAAAGTTTTCTGGAAGATTGAAAAGAATTTATAAAACAAAAGAGGTTTTATGGAGACTGAGTACATTAATTTTTCCATTAGGCTAGGCAGATTTTCTGGCAGATTGAAATGATTTTCTGGATTACCAAGCAGATTTTTCTGCAAGACTAAAACGATTTTCTGGAAGATCAAGCAGACTTTCTACAAGACTTGAAAGACTTAAGATTTTTTGCAAGATTTAAAATATTTTTGAACACCAAGCACATTTACCAGTAGATGATGCAAAAGAGTTTCAATAGGACAAATTAAATTTTCTAGAAACGGAATAGATTTTTCTTTTATAAGACCAGACAGATTTTCTGCACGATTGAAATGGATTTCTGGGGGAAAAAAACTTTTGGAAAACCAGACAGATTTTTTGTAAGACTGAAAAGACTTCCTGGAAAACCAGACAGGCTTTTTTCAAGATTTAAAGACTTTCTCAAAGACCAAGCCTATTTTCTGCAAGATTGAAAGACCTTTTTTCGAGGACCAGGGCAGATTTTCTGCAAGATTAAAAGACTTTCTGAAAAACTTAACACATTTTCTGCAAGAATGAAAAAGACTTTGGCAAAGACCAGGCAGATTTTCGGCAAGATGAAAAAGACTTCAAGGACCGGGAGATTTTCTGCAAGAACAAAAAAGACATCTGGAAAACAGACAAGGGGTTTTTTTTAGCATTAAAAAGACTTTCTGGAAGACTAAGCAGATTTTCTGCAAGATTTAAAAGACTTTCTAGTGGAGCAAGCAGACACTTTAAGTATTGAAAAGACTTTCTGGAAAACTAAACAGATTTTTCACACGATTTAAGAAAGGCTTTCTGCAAAACAAAAAAAAAAAAATTGAAGAAAAAAAAAACGCACAAAAAAAACAAAAAAAAACTCGACATTACATGAAGGTCAAAGTGAACCAGCCGCCCAGGAAATGAGCGTTGACGTGGAAGCAGTTCCTTGCACGTGCAGGAACAATGGCACTGGCACGTGCAGCACGGAATAATAGCGGGTCTGGTAGAAGAGTTGTTCTGGGCCCTGTCTCCCTCTGGTCCAGCCAGGCAGTCAGGTCCTAATTGATGGTCACCAGTGCTTCAAGCTCTAACGGGCGTGGGGGGGGGGGGGGGGGGGGGGGGTTCGTGTGTCCAGAACCGTTGTTCTCTTCCTCTGCCCCCTGTTTCTGTTTTGCCCTACCCCTTAATTTTGGACCCCTAGCGTGTATTTGTTTGGTTGGTGTGGGTGGTGTGGGTGGGTTGGTTGGTTGGAATGGTTGGCTGGATGGTTGGGTTGGTTGGCTGGGTGGGTGGGTGATGGCATGGTGATTTACCAGTTTAGTTAGTTAGGTATAGTTAGTCAGTTAGTTAGTCAGTTAGTTAGTTAGTTAGTTTAGTTAGTTAGTTAGTTAGTTAGTTAGTTAGTTAGTTAGTTAGTTAGTTAGTCTTTATAGGTGCTTGTTTGCTTATTTGTTTATTGTTATGCTTATCTACCTGTTTTCTTCTTCTTCTTCTTCTTCTCTCATGTGTTGATATGATGATTTGATGCTGATGATGATGTTCATTCTTCTCATCATCATTCATCATCATCATCATCATCATCATCATCATCTTCTTCTTCTTCTTCTTCTTCTTCTTCTTCTTCTTCTTCTCTTCTCCTCCTCTCCTCTCCTCTCCTCCTCCTCCTCCTCCTCCTCCCTCCTCCTCCTCCTCCTCCTTCTTCATTCATTCATTCATTCATTCATTCATTCATTCATTCATTCATTCATCACCATCATCATCATCCTCACACCATCATCATCATCATCATCATCATCATCATCATCATCATCATCATATCTCATCATCTTTAACATCCTTTTCATTATCATGTTCATGTCGCTGGTGTCCCAACTTTCGATATACAAATTCTAAAACGCCGGGATGAACTCTGAAGAGGGGGAGTGGGGATGGGAGGCTGGGGTGGATAGGAGCCAGCTAGTAGGCCTACTACCAAAAGAGAAGAGCCGGGACTGGGAACTAACGGTCCGTGGTGATTGAGTTAAACCATGGGGAGCCTTCATGAGGTTGTCAACTCACGAGTCCATGATGCTCCTCATCCTACTCATTACGTTAACATTCTCTACGATTTCGGCGAGGGGGGATGGAGGAGGGGTGCGGGGTGAAGGAGGAAAGGGTGTGAAGGGGGGGAGAGAGAGAGAGAGAGAGAGAGAGAGAAGAGAGAGAGAGAGAGAGAGAGAGAGAGAGAGAGACAGACAGACAGACAGACAGACAGACAGACAGACAGACAGACAGACAGACAGACAGACAGACAGACAGACAGACAGACAGACAGAGACAGAGATACAAGGCAAGGCAAGGCAAAGTTCTTTTATTCGAGGATAATAGATAAGCACACATGTGCTTTTTTACATCCAGTCCCCGCCCCTTTCAGGGATAACATCAAATAAAAATGACAGCCTCAACTAAAACAAGAACAATTATAATGATCCAATTACCAAGAGCAAATCATACCAAGTATCAAACAACAGGTAAGAAATAAGACAGAGATACAATATTAAGGTAATGTTATTAAAAAAAAAAGGCACTCATTCAGAAACGAAAATAAGAAGTAGGAATCAGTGATGATTTTGATTTGAATAATAAACAAGCAAACAAACAAACAAAGAAACAAAACAAAACAAAATTAAAAAATAAAAATAATAAAAATAATAAAATAAAAATAAAATAAATAAAAAAACAAACAAAAAACAAACAAACAAACAAAAAAAAGGCGCAATGATTATAGATCAAACATGAGAATATGATGAGGTTAGATGACTGAAAACATCAATCCACCACCATTTATTATCAAAATATGTCCCATAAAACATAAGATTTTGATAAAGGGTGAAGAAAGAACAACAACAGGTAAGAAATAAGACAGAGAACAAATTAAGGTAATGTATAAAAAGGCACTCATCAGAAACGAAATATAAGTAAGAATAATGAAGAATTGATTTGAGTAAAAAAAACAAACAAAACCAATCAAGAACAAAAAAAAAACAAAAAAGGCGCAATAATTAAAGAGCAAACATGAGAATATGATGAGGTTAATGACTGAAAACATCAATCCCACACTATATCAAAATAGTCCCATAAAGCACAAGTTTGAACAAAAAAAAAAACGCAACTCACATAAACAAACACTATTACACACATACACACACAACACCACATCACACACCACACACACAACCATCACACACACACAACACACACACACACACACACCACACACACACACACACACACACACACACACCTCACTTAGTCTTATGATTATAGTCATAAGATCATCATAATCAGAGAGAAGTGAGGAGGGAGAGGGCAGATAGTTGGAGAGGGGGGAAGTGTGGTTTGTTATTTTTGATTCATCAAGTAAATTAGAAGGTGATTTTTGAAGGTTGTTGATGATTGATACTGTTTAATTGAGTCAGGGAGGGAGTTCCATAGCGTAGGGCCTGAGTATAGTAAACTAGTTTTGAACAAGTCTATTCTTGGGATTGGGACACTTGGCTTTACGGTATTTCTGGACACAGAGAGAGACACAGAGAGAGACAGAGAGAGAATGAAACAGAGAGAGACAGAGAGAGACAGAGACAAAGACAGACAAATGAGAGAGAGAGAGGGAGGAGAGAGAGAGAGAGAGAGAGAGAGAGAGAGAGAGAGAGAGAGAGAGAGAGAGAGAGAGAGAGAGAAGAGAGAGAGAGAGAGAGAGAGAGAGAGAGAGAGGAGAGAGAGAGAGAGTTGGCAAAACAGACATTAAAAACGACGAAATGCATGGACAGACTAAACTACTGTTTCAAGGCCCTCAGAGGAGTCCTATTTCACTACAGCCAAAGATATTTGCATGTATATGTCTGCAAGAGAGGTCTACTTTCAAAAGGAAAGAGAGAGAGAGAGAGATGAAGAGAGAGAGAGAGAAGAGAGAGAGAGAGAGAGAGAGAGAGAGAGAAGAGAGAGAGAGAGAGAGAGAGAGAGAGAGAGAGAAGAGAGAGAGAGAGAGAGAGAGAGAGAGAGAGAGAGAGAGAGAGAGAGAGAGAGAGAGAGAGAGAGAGAGAGATAGTATGTGTGTATGTGTGTGTGTGTCAAGTCAAGTCAAGTCAAAATTTTATTTCCAGAGGGTACATTGAGAGAGAGAATGCAAGTGAATGTTCTTTTTATATATATACAATATCATTATGTGTATGTGTATATGTATGTGTATGTGTGTATGTGGTAGTGTGTGTGTGTCTGTCTGTCATGGTGGCAAGCACGCTGATAAGAACATGCACGTGCATGCTCTCTGTCTGTCTGTCTGTCTGTCTGTCTCTGTCTGTCTGTCTGTCTGTCTGTCTGTCTGTCTGTCTGTCTGTCTGTCTGTCTGTCTTCTCTCTCTCTCTCTCTCTCTCTCTCTCTCTCTCTCTCTCTCTCTCTCTCTCTCTCTCTCTCTCTCTCTCTCTCTCTCTCTCTCTCTCTCTCTCTCTCTCTCTCTCAAATTTTGCATACCAATATACTGGTTTTCCTCCTTTCCCCCAAACTCCCGTGCATTGTAGCTTAAGGCCAATGTACATATTAAAATCGTTCAAAGTTCAGAGTTCTCTTTCTCTCTGGAAAGGTGTGACAGACAGAACACACACACACACACATTTACACATACACATACACACACACGCGTGCGTACCCCCCCTACACACACACATACACATTCACATACACACACGTGCGCATGCGCGCATACACACACACACACGCACACACACACGCACGCACACACACACACACACACACACACACACACACACACACACACACACACCACACACACACACACACACACACACGCACGCACACACACCAGTACCAGAATGCTGGAACTACAAGAAAAGTGATAACTTGCAAAATGTCAAAAGGAACACTGAACAGATCAATAAAGCAAAGTTCTCCACCCCACTTACCCTCTCCCTCCCTCCTTCCCTCTCAAAAAATGAGTAATAAATCCAGAACTTCCTTTAGTCTAGATAGAGAAAGTCGAAGAAATTGAAAACGAACAACGGTATTTAGAGAGATTGCTGCAGAAAAGGTCAAACACAGAGGACTAAACGCTCAGCACATATCTTTTAAACAACAAAACAAAACAACAGCTTTTTGCATTCTTCAAAGGGCACAGAAAATTGATTTCGAAATACCTTTGTGTTGTAATTCCACCAACGTGTGACTATTATCCTTTAGTAGGTTCTGTGTGTTTGTATTGAAAAATCTGGTATCAGCAAAAGTTTTGCTTTCTTTTCCCTTTATTCTTTTTATTTCTTTCTGTCTTTGTTTTTCGTTTTCTTTGCTTTTCTTTCTGTCGTTTTTCGTCTATTTTCTTTTACGGGTGTTTAATGTAGAGCATAAAAGTGTGCCATTTGTCAAATTAATTCTACCCTGGGTATCATGGGGTGTTTTTACGACGTAGAAGACAAAAGTTGGTTGGGGGGGTTGTCTAACTTTTTCTTTCAGTATAGGATAATTCTTGTTCTCCTTCCTTGTTTGTTTGTATGATAAATTGTTTGACTTTGTTTATATTTTATTTTCGCTGGAAATTCTTAAAGACTTTTCTTCTCTTCATCGATTTTCTAAGGCTTCATTGGCAAACAATAAATCATAAAAAGTAGTAGTTAGTAGTAGTAGTAGTAGTAGTAGTTAGTAGTAGTAGTAGTAGTAGTAGTAGTAGTAGTAGTAGTAGTAGTAGTAGTAGTAGTAGTAGGGTCCTCGAAACAAGACCTTTTTTGATTTGACATAGTTTTATTTCTCTCTCTCTCTCTCTCTCTCTCCTCTCTCTCTCTCTCTCTCTCTCTCTCTCTCTCTCTCTCTCTCTCTCTCTCTCTCTCTCTCTCTCTCTCTCTCTCTCTCTCTCCTCTCTCTCTCTCTCTCTCTCTTTTTCGGGGACTGGATGTAAAAAAGCACACGAGTGCTTATCTATTATTCTCGAATAAAGGAATTTGCCTTGCCTTGCCTTGCCTTGCCTTGCTCTTCTCTCTCCTCTCTCTCTCTCTCTCTCTCTCTCTCTCTCTCTCTCTTCTCTCTCTCTCTCTCGTCTGCGTATATTATAATATTCGTGCATGCATGCACATGAATCTCACCAAAAGAAATAAAAAATCATATCAGAGACCCTACAGACGAGCAGACACCATTTTAGGATAAAAGCAGCTAGTCTTCTAGTCACGAAGAAGCAATACGCTGAACAACAACAACGACAACGATAACGACAACAACGACAACAACAACAAAAGGCAAAGGGTGAAAACTCTGTATATTAAAACAGCACACTTTGAGAGTACAGATGGTGAGTCACTAAAACAGAGTTCGCTTTTGCTTTTTTCTTTTCTTTTTTTTTTCGTTTTTATCTGTGTTTCGGACCGGCCGATTCCAGAAATCTATCAAGGCCAAAACTATTAAAAGAAAAAGATCTTCAGAAAATGAATATTGGATGGGTGATGTAGGCTACAGAGGAGAGGAGGTTGACGGGGGGCGGGGCGGGATGGTGAGGGAATCGTGTAGTATTAATTTTGGCATTCTGTCTGTCTGCTGTCTGTCTGTCTGTCTGTCTGTCTGTCTGTCTGTCTGTCTGTCTGTCTGTTCTCTTCTTCTTGTCTCTCTCTCTCTCTCTCTCTCTCTCTCTCTCTCTCTCTCTCTCTCTCTCTCTCTCTCTCTCTCTCTCTCTCTCTTCCATCTCTCTCTCTCTCTCTCTCTCTCTCTCTCTCTCTCTCTTCTCTCTCTCTCTCTCTCTTCTCTCTCTCTCTCTCTCTCTCTCTCTCTCTCTCTCTCTCTCTCTCTCTCTCTCTCTCCCCTCTCTCTCTCTCTCTCTCTCTCTCTCTCGGGACAGGTCGTACATTTTCTGTGAGCAGCAGTAAAACTAGAAATTCATTCAAAAATGCCAGTTACTGGACTTCCAGGGGCTGTGGAGAGGACCTTAGGCGCCCTGCTGACCGACAATGCAGTTTCCAGCTGGAAAGTGGCAGGAGAAGGGGACAGCGTGGTTTTTGTCTTGCGACTGAAACCAGTGGACACAACAGTGTCAACCAACATGGCGGATCCAACAGTGAATCGCAGCACACAAGCACAGTACTACAGGAAAAAATCGTTTTCTCAAAGACGACGAGATGTTGAACGGTCTCGAAAGCATAAAGAGAAGCAGGCAAGTGTTGTGTGTGAAAGTGACTGTGTCCTCAGTGCCTCGAGTCTGCCTGACAGTGGAGTAGAACAGGGGAATACAGCATGTGTAGATACACATGGAATAGACCTACCAACAACACACACACAGGACATCAACACAAAAACATCAGTTAAGTTGCCATCATCGGTTGATTTAGAACCTCCCTGTATGTCTGATTGT
>CM060318.1:63989057-63991557 GCA_030674155.1 Stramonita haemastoma | reverse complement strand
CTACTACTACTACTACTACTACTACTCTCTGCTGCTGCTGCTGCTGCTGCTGCTGTTGTTACTGCTACATCTGCCGTTGCTGCCTGAATGCATGCCTGTGTGTGCAGGAGAGGTGCGCTGAAGCGGAACCAAGGCAAACACGGCAATGCAAACACGCGGCCATCTGCTGTGCAGTTGGTTTTTTCGCAGTCACTCTGCGCGTAGAGTAAGGGTGTCTTTTTTTTTTTTTTTGGGGGGGGGGGGGGGGCTAGCCATATGGCTAGATCACTTCCCCACACCCTCATCCCTGCAACCAAGTTATTTGTTATTACCTGTGCCCGGTGGGTTGTTTGATGGCTCTCTCTCTCTCTCTCTCTCTCTCTCTCTCTCTCTCTCTCTCTCTCTCTCTCTCTCTCTCTCTCTCTCTCTCTCTCTCTGTGTGCCTGCTATGTGTTTCTTAGATACACAAAAAACAAAATGCGTGCCTGATAATTATTATACACGCGTGTGTAGTAGTGCTCTGTCTCTTCCTTGGTAAAGAACATGGCAAACATGCACACAGGCACACAGGTAGGCATGCACATAATTATACACACGCACAGAGAGAGAGAGAGAGAAGAGAGAGAGAGGAGAGAGAGAGAGAGAGAAGGAGAAGGAGAGACAGACGACAGACAGACAGACAGACAGACAGACAGACAGACGCTGACGAGTGACTGAGTAGTAGAGAGAGAGAGAGTATTATTATGATTATTCTTTCTCTTATTTCGAAGATTAGGGAATAAGCACTCATGTGTTTTTACATCCAGTTCCTGTGTGCAAGAGGAGAGAGAGAGACAGAAGAGAGAGAGAGAGAGAGAGAGGAGCGGGGGGGACGCGGGGGGGGTGTTGTATTGAGAGCATACAATCAGCTTGAGCAAACATTCACAAGCATTCGCAAATCTTCTCTCTCTCTCTCTCTCTCTCTCTCTCTCTCTCTCTCTCTCTCTCTCTCTCTCTCTCTCTCTCTCTCCTCTCTCTCTAAGATAGAGAAACAAAGACAGCAGAGACAGAGAGAGACACACAAAGGAAAGGGGGGAAAGCAACTCTCGCCACCACCACTTCTGTATAGTGCTCAGTCACACAGGAACTGTGAAACTGGCAATGACTCTTTGATAGTTTTTTTCCTTTTTCTTTGTTGAAAGTTCTCTCTCTCTCTCTCTCTCTCTCTCTCTCTCTCTCTCTCTCTCTCTCTCTCTCTCTCTCTCTCTCTCTCTCTCTCTCTCTCTCTCTCTCTCTCTCGCACGCAGAACACCTTGCGCACACGTTAAATCCTGTTCCACTTTTCGTAAGAGTAGGCCATCGTGTGCCGGTGGAAACAGATGACATTTACAAAATGCATACACACGGGGACTGGATGAAAAAAAACACGTGAGTGCTTACTCCATTATCCTCGATTTAAAAGAATAAATCAAATCTCTCTCTCTCTCTCTCTCTCTCTCTCTCTCTCTCTCTCTCTCTCTCCTCTCTCTCTCTCTCTCTCTCTCTCCTCTCTCTCTCTCTCTCTCTCTTTTTTTTCTTTCTTCTATTCCCTAATCAGGGTAAGGGCCAGCTGAAAAAAAGTATGTAAATACTTACTCTAGTTACCTTTGAAAAATAAAGATTATTCATTCATTCACTCACTAATTCATTCATTCATTCATTCATTCATTCATTCATTCATTCATTCATTCATTATTTTCTTCCCCTTCTTCTCAAGCGGGGCTTTTATTTTAAGTCAGGCTTATCCTAGCAGCCTGTGAGTAATACAGCATGTCCAATGTGAGCAACAAAGACACAGACTCAAAGCAACTGAGCTTGTTGCAATCCGCAAGCAGTATTGATTATTCGCTCCCCCCCCCCCCCTTACTGCCTGCTCCCCACCCCTATCCCATCCCCACATCACCCACCATCCTCCTCCCAAACCTCCCTCCTCCTCCTCCCCCTCTTCTCTTATTTTCACTGGAAGGGGGACTGTCCCGTTTCAAGTTGGGGCTTCGGTGAAACAAGACTCGATCGTGTGTTGGGATGAGATAGGGGATGGGGGATAGGTAAGGGAGGGGGAGGGAGGGGGCGAAGAGTTGTGTTTTGCTTGATTGGTTGGTGTGTGTGTTGTGGGGGGGGGGGGGGGGGGGGGGTTGGCATAGGCGCCTGAACGTAATAATTTTTTAGTTAAGAAAGAAATTGGTGAAGTCACACACACACATACATATGCACGCACGCGCATACGTTTGTGCGCACAACACACACACACACACACACATACACACACACACACACACACACACACAGCCTACCAAACCAAGCGTAGAGAGACTTTACACTGAACAACAACAACAAAGTTGGGTGAATTAATCTATAAGTGTACTATCGCTGGGTTGTTTTACTATTGATTTTCATTCTCTTCCATTTTTTTGTCTCTTCAAGTCGAGGTTTTCACTTTTCAATATAATATATCAAAATGATATAACGGTAGTTCCTTGTCTGAGACCTTATTTCTATTTAC
>CM060318.1:63981557-63984057 GCA_030674155.1 Stramonita haemastoma | reverse complement strand
TCTGTTTCTCAGGTAAATTTAGTCCAGGGAAAGAAACAAAGCCTTGTAAACTAAACCTTGTAATCCAGTTGTAGGCTACACTTCATGGTTTCACAAAGATTCCCAGGCGGCATGAGAGAGCCAGGGTGCATTATCATTGGTTTGAATAGGGTTTGTTCGTTCAAAAAGCATGGAGCAAATTTAACAAAATGAACTTAATAAGCAACATGCCAAGAATAAGCAGTAGCTTATATCAACGTCCACATACACAGAGTGCCTGGTCTAGTGGGATCTCAGAGGGTTAAGCTGGGGAACGTGCAACAACAGCAATAACAGCAATAACAACAAGAAGTACTTTTACACTTTTTTCTCTCCAGTAATTCTGCTCTGCTGGTAAACTATACGTTATGTGTGTGTGATTGTTTATGTATATGTATGTATGTATGTATGTATGTATGTATGTATGTATGTATGTATGTATGTAGTGTAGGTAGGTAGGTAGGTAGGTAGGTAGGTAGGTAGGTAGGTATAGGTAGGTAGGTAGTGTAGGTAGGTAGGTAGTAGGTAGGTAGGTAGGTAGGTAGGTAGGTAGGTAGGTAGTATTATTTGTATGTATGTATGTATGTATGTATGTATGTATGTATGTATGTATGTATGTATGTATGTATGTATGTATGTATGTATGTATGTAGAGAGAGAGAAACAGAAAGACAGAGAAAGACAGAGAGAGACAGACAGACAGAAACACAGACAGATGGACGACAGACACACACACACAGACACAAAAAACCACAAAAAGTTTAATTTTCCAAAATAAAAAAAATCCACGAGCAGTAATCGCGTTCAATCGCGTCACTTCTAATGACCACTGTCTGTGTGTCTATGTGCACATCATCCATCATCCATCCATCCATCCATCCATCCATCCATCCATCCATCCATCTGTCAACATCACACCCAATCCCTAGACCTGAATCCAGCCTAATTTGAGAACAGAATGAGACAGGATGGGACAGTCTGTTTGGGTGTTAACCATCATTGGGCTACAGGGACGAAACTGGGACAGAGATTAGGGTGATGGGGGTGATGAGGGTGAGGGTGGTGAGAGAGAGAGAGAGAGAGAGAGAGAGAGAGAGAGAGAGAGAGAGACAAGACAGACAGACAGAGACAGGACAGACAGACAGACAGACAGACAGACAGACAGACAGACAGACAGAGGGAGGGGGGGGATGGAGAGAAGGGGAGTAAGGGAAGATAGAGAGGGAGAGGAAAGGAAAGAGAGACGGAAAAGGTACGGGGAGATGGAGAGAGAGGGGGGGAGAAGACAGACAGACAGACAGCAGACAGGCAGACAGACACAGACACAGAGAGAGAGGGATGGAGAAAGACAGAGATTCAGAGAGACATTGAGAGAGTGAGAGACACAGAGACAAGGCCACCAGACAATCAAATTGACAGACAACTGGACAGACAGACAGACAGACAGGCAAAGAGACAGGCGAATTGACAGACAGGCATACAGACAGACAGGCATACATACTGACAGACAAGCGGACAGACAAGCATACTGACAGATAGGTGGACAGACAGGCAAAAACTAACAGACAGTCGGAAAGACAAAACAGCGCATAACATTAACAGACTAACAAGCTTACAACCATCAACAAGAAACTTTGTAACACATCGAAAGCAAAACAAACCAAGAAACAACAACAAAACAGCAACGAACACTCTTACTCACCATGCGTGGGCTGAACGAACACACAGGACGACCACTGGTTGCCGCATTCTAACCACAGTCCAAGAGTTCGGCGCTTGGAGGTTCGAACCCAGGTCGGAAACCCATACCCCAGCCCTATCAACACGAAGCCCAAGGCTATGAAACCCAGGCCAATCCGGTAGGCAGCCGGTCGAAATCGGCACCGAGCCATCGTACAAATGGATCCCCTGCTTTAGTAATCTTCCTGACGTTACAGATGCCGATGTGTAAATCCAGGATCGAAAAGTGAGCTAGGCCGAAATTTCTGGGGATTAATTTTGTTTTTTTGTTTTTAATCACATACACCTTTCAACAACAAAAAATAAATCACAAAGCCTTTTTTTTTTTTTTACTTGCGTGGAAATGGTTTTGGTTTGGAATGTGAGGTGTTGTTGTTTTTTAATGGGGAAGTATTTTTCATAATGTGTTTATATTCTTCACAGTGTCCCTGTTTGTTTGTTTGTTTGATTGATTGTTTTTATTTTATTTCGCTGTGCTCCTCCTCCCTCCTTCTCCGGGCAGTCAGTCAGTCCCAAAGCCCCTGTTCAGTTTGAACGCAAGGATACAAGTCACACACCTCCTCACCCAGCCCCCTCATTGGGGAAATGTCAAACACCATCGCTGACATCCTCCAAATGTCAAGTACCGCTTGTTTTTCCATTCTACCGTTTCTGGGACACCGAAGCAAGCAACTGCAGCAGCAAAAGAGACCAACACACACACACACACACTCACAAATGGGAGAAGAAGAAGAAAAAAAAA
>CM060318.1:63971557-63976557 GCA_030674155.1 Stramonita haemastoma | reverse complement strand
ACAACACACCACACACACACCACACCACACACACACCCACCCACACTCTCTCTCTCTCTCTCTCTCTCTCTCTCTCAAAACTTCAAATTCAATTTCCTTTTTTCTTTTTATTTCTTGTCATCCCCTGGGGGATATAAAAGATTTTCTTACAAAACAGCAAACAACAAATTCAATTTAGCTTCCATGCACCATTTCTCTGCAATTTTTTTTGCATAGTATCGTAAAACAAAACAAACTAATACAGTTTACAAATTTCAAAATCTTTCAACTTGTTTTTAACTTGTTATTTTTTATTAGTATCAATCTTTATTCAACAACATTGAGTACAGTTCTCATGTATTGTTGATGAAAATAGTTTGTTCATGCTTCAAGGTATTTGAAATGTTTAGCGTCATATTTTGAAAACAATATTGTTACGAGTTTTATCTAAGAATAAACAAAAAGGTAATGAAATTTGTCACTGATATCACCATAATCACTTGTGCAGTGTTTTCTTTTCTTTGAATTCCTTCAAAAAGAAATTCAGAAACAAAAAGAAAAACAAAAAGAACACACACGCGCGCGCGCGCACGCACGCACGCACGCACGCACGCACGCACACACACACACACTTATTCAACTAAACAAACAAATACACGTACATTCGTTTCTATCTCCTTCTCCTCCCCATGTCCTGTCTAAAATCACTTTCTCGTGGACAGACGTTAAAACAAGACCACACACACACACACACACACACACACACACACACCACACACACACACACACACACACCACCACACACCACACACAAACACACACACAACAAACACACACACACTTCAATGTACCATCTGGAAATAAAAATTTGATTTGATTTGATTTTGACTTGATTTAAATTTGAGACACACACTAATCCAAACCTGAATGAGAGGACACACACAATAGGAGTGAACAATCCAGCAGAAAATGGTGAACTTCTTACTACTGTTTTGTCCTGCTACTCAGCTGGAACTCCAAGGTTCACAAATATGAGTATGCAACCATATTCCCCACCATTAAGGTATCCGCAGACCGACTTCGGGGGTGCATTTGGGAATTAAACCCACCATTTTTACCAGGACAGTCGTGAGGTACCTCCCTGCTCTTTCCAACATTTCACTGTCGTGGGTTCTTTTCACGTGCGTAAGTCCGTAAGCACATGAATCCAACTAGTTTAGAATTTCCTCCGAAAGGCTCGACATTCAGTTCAATTTTCCCGTCAAACTGGGAAGAAAGGGCAAGGCTGGGAATCGAACCCAGAACCTCATGGTTTACTTGTTATGCAGGTGAACGTCTAAACCGTCCCGCCACCTTCCTTCTTGATCTCAATGGATCTTTTTTTTTCGTCCCTGGGTAGAGTTCCAAGATTTACCAATGGTGAGATTTTGTTATCGCTTTTGCTCACCATGAAGGTAGCCACATTCCGACTTCGGGGATCTTCATGAATTATTGTAATACTTTCTTGTGGGGCACCAGTTTTGTTTTTTTTAACTATGTCAGCTATACATATACACTGCTCAAAAATGCAAACTACATTGCTTATTCAATGTACTACCAAGAAAATTTTATATAAATTCAACTCATTTCAATTCAATCAAATTTAAGTACTTTATTATCTCAGAGACATAGAAATTCACGCGGGTTACAAACTAGATACATCAAGTCCACATCAACTTTGACTTGACTGCAACTTTCACTGAAAAAAAAAAAGCTTTTTACCTTGAAAAAAATGCTTCCAAAGATGAAAGTTTACACCAGAGCTACTGTACTGACGCCATCTGTCACCCCAGCAGAGAGATTTTTTTTTTATTTTTAATTTCTTTTATATCGAGGATAATGGAATAAGCACTCACGTGCTTTTTTACATCCAGTCCCCATGTGTATGCAGTTTTGTAAATGTCATCTGTTCCCACCGGCACACAATGGCCTACTCTTACAAAAAACGGAACAGGATTTAAAGTGTGCGCAAGATGTTCTGCGTGCGTTCGCACACGGGGCCTCGGTTTATAGTCTCATCCGAAAGGCTTAGGATATACCACAGCAGGGGGCGGGCTCATACTCTGTCCTCCCAGTTCTCCAGGATCCACTGCCAGCTCATACTCTATCTCTTCAGCAGCACTTTTCTCTCTCCCCTGACTTCCCCCACCTCCTCCTGCTTGTCTCGCTGCTGCTGCTGCTGCTGCTGCTGCTGCTGCTGCTGCTGCTGCTGCTGCTGCTGCTCATCTTTCAGCCTCTCGGCCTGCGTTGTGCTAGAGACAGGTTCTGCAAACATCACTCGCTTATCTGTACGTCTACCCAGTTTCTTCATTTTGGCTTCACTGCTTTGTCCTTTTGAAGTCTGACTGTCAGCTTCTTGTATTGTGTGCTGCTGCTGCTGCTGTTGCTGCTGTTGCTGCTGTTGCTGCTCATATTTCAGCCTCTCGGCCTGCGTTGTGCTAGAGACAGGTTCTGCAAACATCACTCGCTTATCTGTACGTCTACCCAGTTTCTTCTTTTTGGCTTCACTGCTTTGTCCTTTCGAAGTCTGACTGTCAGCGTCTTGTATTGTGTTTGTTTGAGAAACGTTTGTAGAAGATGGACTTCCTGGGTGGTTTTTCCCAACTGGATTTGGTTTTGGTTCAGGCATACTGTCTCTCTTGATCCGTGATTCCGCCACTTCTTCAATTGTTTTGTGAACCTTAGATGGAAGCTGATTTGAAATACCACCCTCCAATTCCATCCTGTCTAAAACAGCAACATCTTCTACAGAGTTTTTTTGGGTGTTGTCATCCGAACTAGCACCGACTTTCCGCGCTTCTAGAACAGCATCGTACAAAGTACGAATGCTCTTTGATGCTGTTATATGTGAAGCCTTGAGATGCCACTGTGTAAAAAAACGGTTCACATCCAAAGTCTGCTTCTCAGCCTCGTGTGATTTCTTCACCGTTTCGTTCTGACCTTCAGTCTTTTCCAGAGGAGGTTTTGTGGTCGATGCAGAATTGAAAGACTCGTCCTCTGAATCAGGCTGAACTGGCGCAGTCTTCTTTTCTTTCTTCTTAATCGAAGATCTTAGTTTTGACCTAGACCTGCTTCTTGTGGGGAGAGCGGGCCTGTTGGGCCAGAAGATAAACAGTAAACGTACCATACCACCGGATGTCACACATACACATCCCGCCAACGTCAGCCAATAGGAGTAGCCGAGAGCAGGTCCAATAAACCAATCGTCGTCCTCGTAACATGTTGCGAATATGGTGATGGCTAGAAAGGTCAGACCACCTGTAAATCAAAGTGAACGAATAAGTTAAGAGGAACTAGTCAGTTATTGATGAAGTAAAATAAAAGGCTTGGCATCACATTAAGATTTACTGGTAAGCAGTGTTGATAGTGCTGACAGGGGAAAAGTAAAACTAGCAATGGTGATAGTAGCTAGGCCTGTACCCTGCATTAGCTCAGTAGTAGTAGTAGTAGTAGTAGTAGTAGTAGTAGTAGTAGTAGTAGTAGTAGTCGTCGTCGTCGTAGAAGAAGTAGTAGTAGTAGTAGTAGTAGTAGTAGTAGTAGTAGTAGTAGTAGTAGTAGTAGTAGTAGTAGTAGTAGTAGTTGGAGGAGGAGGAGGAGGAGGGGGGGAAGAAGGAGCAGAAGCAATAGCAGTAGCGGTGGTGGTTGTCCTTGTCGTCATGAGAGTAAAAGTAAAAGCAGCAACAGCAGAGGCAGTAGTAGTAGTAGTAGTAGTAGTAGTAGTAGTAGTAGTAGTAGTAGTAGTAGTAGTAGTAGTAGCAGCAGCAGCAGTAGCAGTAGTAGTAGTAGTAGTAGTAGTAGCAGTAGCAGCAGCAGCAGCAGTAGTAGTAGTAGTAGTAGTAGTAGTAGTAGTAGTAGTAGTAGTAGTAGTAGTAGTAGTAGTAGTAGCGGCAGCAGCAGCAGTAGTCGTAGTAGTCGTAGTAGTCGTAGTAGTAGTCGTAGTAGTAGTAGTCGTAGAAGTAGTAGTCGTAGTCGTAGTCGTAGTCGTAGTAGTAGTAGTAGTAGTAGTAGTAGTAGTAGTAGTAGTAGTAGTAGTAGTAGTAGTAGTAGTAGTATAGTAGTAGTAGTTGTTGTTGTTGTTGTTGTTGTTGTTGTTGTTGTATTAGTACTAACAGCAACAGCAGCAGGAGCAGCAGCAGCAAAACTAGTAGTAGTAGTAGTAGTAGTAGTAGTAGTAGTAGTAGTAGTAGTAGTAGTAGTAGTAGTAGTAGTAGTAGTAGTAGTTCTTGTTCTTGTTCTTGTTCTTGTTCTTGTACTTGTTGTTTTTTTGTTCTTGTTCTTTTTCTTGTCCTTGTTATTGTAATAGCAGGCACAGCAGTAGTGGCAGCAGCAGTAGATTTGCTGGAAGTAGGACGCTAAGCAGCAGCAACAGCAACAGCAACAACACCTAGATGTAGTCAATGGTTTCTATGCACCTGCAGCACCAATAGTGGATCAGTAGTCTAGAGGTAACGCACCTGCCTAGAAAGCGAAATGTCTGGGTTCGAAATATGCGGTGGTTCGATCCCCATTTGTGCTCGAAACGTTTCCCCCATTCACTAGACCGTGAGTAGTGATGTGGATGTTAGTCTTTTGGATGAGACGATAAACCGAAGTCCCGTTTGCAACACCAGTTTAGTGCACGTAAAAGAACCCACGGCAACAAGAGAGTTGTAGCCGGCAAAATTATGTAGAAAAAAGTCACTCTGGTAGGGAAACAACTACACTTGCAGACAAGAAAAGAAAAAAATGGTAGGTGGCGCTGCTCTTGTGACGATGCACCCTTCGCGGAGAGCAGCCCGAATTTCACACAGAAAACTCTACCGTGACTTAAAGTGGTATACAATACACTACAATACGATACAATACAAGTCTTTCGGATGAAACTACAAACCTAGGCCCCTGTGTGCGATCGCACTTAGAACATCTTGTGCACACGCTAAAAACCTGTTTCGCCTAACGGAAGAGCGGGTCATTGTGTGTCAATAGGAGCGGATGACAACAAA
>CM060318.1:63906557-63966557 GCA_030674155.1 Stramonita haemastoma | reverse complement strand
CAGCGGCAGCAGCAGCAGCAGCAGAGCAGAGTAGCCTAATAAGCACTATTTTCACTGTAGATGGTGTTTGCAACAGCATGGCAAGAGGGAAAATAAAGGTCGAAGCAGCACGTATTGGTTCTGGTAGAAGTATGTTGTGTACTATGTGTGACATCTTTGATGAAGTAATAGCAAACATAGGAGTTTAAAATTTTAGCATGATATCAGGGTGGCATATCCCCCTGGGGGGTCCGTGAGCCGTAAGTATAGAATAGCATCCACCCTTGGAAAATTCTGTGCTAGGAATTCCCTCTCTTCTATCCCACTCGTTGTTTCTGTCATGGTCCTTTTCTTCCTGTACCTCCTTGTCTAGTTTTTTTGCCATCTTGGTCAATTCTCTGCTATTTTTTCCCAAAAAGGCTTAAAAAGAGAACAGTTCTCTCCCATGCTGGCAATCAGATGCGCGAGCCTGATTGCAGCTTAACGGCAGTGATAATATTTTGCTCATAATGCAGACAACAACAGTTGCTGTCTGAGTGTTCGACGAAGAAGGATGGCATACTGCTTCCTGTAGCCTACCTCTTGCCCAACCACAGGTTCTATTGCTATCTATCTTCACACAGCTGTAGCCTTCAGCACCTGGGGGATTGGTGCAAACCAAAGTCACGACTATTGAAAATCGTGATGAGCATGTAATATCACCCTACACACCTCCAACAAAAACCTATCCACGCGCCGCACGACCGCCGCCGGTCGCTGCGCGCACACACGCACACATACATACAACATTTTAAAATTCATAAATTCCATACTATCATACACATCCCGTCTCGTCGTCGCGCATATAACATCACATCACATCATCACACATCATTTCATCATTATTATATAATTTTTTTTAATATGATATATGATCATCATCATCATTATTAATTATTATCACATCATTATCATTAGTAGAGTATTAGTATATTATTATGTATATATTATATTATACTCAATTTACTATATAGTCAATCATCTATTAGTTATTTTTTTTATTTTTTGTTGTTGTTGTTTGTTGTTTTGCTGTTGTTGTTCATCTTGTTTTAATCATGTAAATTGGAGAATCACATCGTCATTCGTAATGTAATCATCAACACATCAATCATCATCATCATCATCATCATATCATCATCATCATCATCATCATCATCATCATCATCACATCATCTTATTATCATTATTAATGAATCTCGTCGTATTGTATCTTCGTGTTGTTCGTCTTCTGTATGTTAGTTGTTGTTGTGTGTTGGTTGTTAGTTGTTGTTGTTGTATATTGTTTGTTGTTGTTGTTGTTGTTGTGTTGTTGTTTTGTTGTTGTTGTTGTATCATCATCGTCTTTCGTCGTCGCTTGTCGTATCTTGTTATATCATCATCATCATCATCTCGTGTCGGTCGTAGGTATCGTGTTTTATGTCGTCACTCATTATACTATTATTATCACGGATGCATCGATGAAAAAAACCAGAACTAACTGCATTACTTTTCCAATGTACCACCCTGGAACTGGTTTGTGTTTGTTGTTGATGTTTTGGGGGAGGGGGGTGTACTTTGGTTTTGACTTTGAAACGTACCACCACCCCCACCCTCCCTAACCCACCCAACCCTTAAGAAGAATAGAGAGAACAAGAACAAGAAGAACAAGTCCAAAAAAAAGAACAACAACAACGACAACAACAACAACAATAGCTCTCCAAATACTCGAATCAAGAGCAGACACAGAGTCACCAACTGATTTGTTACGTGAGATATAACCGAAGCGCTTTATTCACCGTTCCTTTTATCTTAGTGAAGTAAGCCTACATACAGAAAGATTGACTTTATTTTCAAAAAGCTGTAGTGGCTTGCTACATGCATGCATAGTAAACAAGAAAGTAATTAAGGGTGTTCTGTGCGCTTAAACTTTCTAATGAAAAATCTCGGCTTTTACAACATGAATTTCAGATTGCTCATTTATTGAACTCAAAGACTAACGCATAATTATAGAGCTAGACAGCCCCCCCCCCCACCACACACCTACCACTCACCCTAACGCTTTCTCCTCACTAGCTACCAACTTCATCGTTCGTTTACCAGCCTCCAACATAAATCCGCCCCCCCCCCCCCCCCACCCCCCACTCTTCAAGCGTTACCATCACATGTACTAAAATGTGTACACCCAAACACACGCACGCACGCACACACACTCGCACACCACGCATGCACACACTTATACATGCAAGCATACCTGCACACCTACGCGCGTGCGCACGCATGCACGCACACACGCAAGCACGCACGCACGCACGCACACACACACACACACAAAACAACAAACACACAACACACACACACACACACACACACACACACAACACGTGTATACTTAAGTTTTTAAACAAAAATCTAAAAACGCATAAGCAGCCTGTCTAAACAAAAACAAAATCTAATACGCTGACTGATCGTCCTAAGAAAGAAAGAGAAAAAAAACTTGGCTTGCACACACACACACACACACACACACACACACACACACACACACACACACACACACACACACACTCACACCAACGAAAATGCATTTCCAAAACATGTAAGCCTAAACATTACTTTACATACCCGAGTTTGAGGAAGAGATCGGGTTTTTGGTCTTGGCACAGAGGAAAATAAAATCCTACAGTGCACTAGACACACTGTGTATGTTATTGTAGCCGTGACAGATTTGCGTTTTGCCGTCCAGTGGACTAGCCTAAAGCCCTCATAATCAGCCTTGCCGACCGACCTAAGCTACTTACTGACTGAGAAGTGTGGACAACGCCAAAAACTCTGTAATAAGCCTGTAGGCCTCACGAAGACTTGTTTAACTATCGCAGTTTCTGATCATTCCAATTTTGCTGTTAGTGCAACTTTGTGATCATGTTTTGGATGTACTGATGATTTGTTGTATTGTCAAGTCAAACGTTTTATTTCCAATGGTACATTGAATAAGCAGTGCAGTTGCTTTTTTCATCAAGCCATCCATCGAAGAAAAAGAATCACACATCACATAAACGACGACAAAAGAGATATATAATATAATATAATATAATAATTATTAAATATATATAATATATATATAATATATATAATATATAAATATATAATATATAGATGTGGTGTGTGTGTGTGTGTGTGTTGTGTGTGTGTGTGTATATGTGTGTGTGTTGTGTGTGTGTGTGTGTGTGTGTGTGTGTGTGTGTGTGTGTGTGTGTGTGTGCATATTTATTGTATTGTAGTGTGTCGTATTGTGTTCTTGAATTGTGTTACCTTCTGACGTGTTGCATTCTGTCGTGTTGTATTGTGTCGTATTGCGTTGTGTTGAGTTGTATTGTATCGTATTGTATTGTATTGTCCCCCGTGGGGATGCCGTGGGCCTGTCAAAAAAAGTAATGATTCTCACCTTCTGGAAATTCTGAACTTGGAACTCCCTCTTTTCTGTCCCTCTCTTTTTTCTCCCTTGTTCCTTTTCCTTCTGTCACCTTGGTTTAATTTTTGCCTTCTTGATTAATACGCCTGCCTTTTTTTTTCCAGAAAGACTTGAGAGATGACAGTTCTTTCCCTGGCCGAGGTCGAATCTGCTAGGCCTGACTTGTCAGGTGCTTAACGGCAGCACAACGCATTTTCGCTCATATGACAGACAACAACGGTTGCTGTCTGAGCGTTCGACTGAAGATGCATTGTACTGTATTGTATTGTATTGCATTGTATTGTAATGTGTTGAATTGTGTTGTATTGCATTGTACGTCATTGTGCTGACTTGCATTGCGTTGTGTTGCATTGTATTGTGTTATAATGGCATTGTACGTACATACATCACTTTCAGTCAAGCAGATTTCTCTGCGTGAAATTCGAGCTGTTCTGCGCTAAACAGTGTCATTTAAACAAAACAGAAAAAAAAATCCGGTTTGCAAGCTTAATTGTTTCCCTATGAAAGCGGCATTTTTTGTACGTACGGAATTTTGCTCGGGACAACTCTTCTTGTTGATGTAGGTACTTTTACGTACATGACGTGTGTATTGCTTTTGGACACAGGACCTTGATTTATCGTCTAATCCGAATGGCTAGAGTACCCAGACCAACACTCAACGTTTAATGGATCAGGGTTAATCCGAGCTTCGAACGGGGATGGAACCTGCGACTTCGTTTTCTCAGGTAGGCGCGTGACCTATAGACCCACTTATTATCCCGAGAGTTAATTAAGATTTATTGTTCATCATATAAATGCCCAAGGTGTCTTCTCCTATTACAAATGTCTTTAGTTTCGTTTGTATTGCTGTCGCATTAATTTGCCGCATGAAACAGGGATCCCACACACACACACACACACACACACACCACACACACACACACACACCACACACATACAGAGAGAGAGAGAGAGAGAGACACACACACACACACCACACACACACACACACACACACACACACACACACACACACACACACAACACAAGGGACAGAACGACAGAGACAGACAGGTAGAGACAGAGACAAAGGGAGACAAATGAGAGACAGAGACAGACAGACAGAAGAAGACACAGAAGAGAGAGAGACAGAGACAGACAGACGGACACAGAGAAGACAGTACAGACAAGAAAAAGAAAAGGCAAGAGACAAAAAAAAAACCCATATATACAGAACAACGCTATATGTGGCTGACTGAACACTTTATTTTTTTGGTGTTGGGGGGGAAAAGGTGCAAAATGATGAGAGGAGAGAGAGAAAAAAAAAACAACCTGTGATCAAAATGCTGTTTATCTGCCCACCAGGCTGGCTCCTTCCTGGATACTGTAGTAATCCACCACAAGAGTTTCAGGAAAACCAACCTGTCTGAGTGATTATAACCCACAAAACTAACCAACAAACAAACAAACATACAAACAAAAAAGGTGAGTAATACCAAGTGCCATCAATGAAGAACCTGCTCCTAATGACACCAACAATCAAGACATTCATGAACCAGAGTCCAAATGAGGAACCACAACATAACATTGTCACTGGATAATTAATGAATTGAGCAAAGTGAGACACATGATTCTTCCACTGGTTGGAGGGAAGGGGAAGTGTATGTGTGAGTAGGGAGGGATGAAATACTCTTTGAGAAACCCACAAACCTAGAAAATTAAAATAATCCTACACTGAACACTTAGAACATGCAACTGTGAAGACGACTTACAGCTGAATGTGAAAAAAGCTGCACCTGAAAGTGACAAGATACACAAGAGAGGATTTTCTTTCGCTTTGGTCTTGACTGTATTGCTGAACACATACACAGATATGAGTTACTTCCTCTGCCCTAATTTTTATCATGCTTTTTTTTTAAAATATGTGCTCCAAAATACATTAAGATCGAGAGCATTATATGAATTACACTGACTCTGTATTGTGCCAATGTGTGTGGACAGTTCCAAATAACCCCCCATCTGCTATTTGATATCAACAATCCCAAATTTCAAATTTGAGAGTGAAAGAGATCGTGCAGTCAGCATATTATATGTAATAAAAATGTGTGTGTGCAAATCTAAAAAGTATCCACTCCAAAGAAAGATACAGAAGGTATGGATAGTAATAATAAAGCATCCAGTTGATGAGATTAATGATTTATACACAATAAATCCCGAATAGCCCTATCAAATAAATGTTGCGATCACTTGTAATTCAGTACTTTTTACAATAAATCCTTTTCTCTAAAAACAAATCTGGTTCGAAAGAAATCACATAGGCCAAAAACTAAATGTGATACATCTGTTTTGCATCAGGGATTTTTTTTAAATTACATGCCTGCATCTAAATAAAAAGAAAGGGTGGTAAAAAGCATAAGGCAGGCTGTAAGGAGCTATAGATAAACATTTGAGGGAAAAATACAATGAAAACAATTAACAACCAGCCACAGCATGAATGAAACAACAAAGTGCTTGAAATGATAATGAAGTCTATAGAATCATGCAGAAACTACTCTAGAACCCCCCCCCCCCCCCCCCCCCACAAAAAAAAGCTGGAAATGATACATGTAGCCTGCTAGAATACACATTACTGAAGAAATAGCCCCCCCCCCCCCCCCCCTTCCAAAAACAAAAATAACCAAACAAAAGCCAAACAACACAAAAAAAAACCCAACCAACAAACAAACCCAAAAAGAAGAAATATGGGGGAAAAAATCACACAAACAAAAAACTTAGCCAATTGAAGGACACACATTTGTTTCGTTATGTATTTGGAACATGTACCATATCTCTGTGGCAAGAGTATCAAAACACAGAGAAACTTTTCCTTTCTTCAATCCAGGCTAAAATCACTCAGGAGATCTTCCATTTACAGCCCAGAAAAAAAACAAAAAAAACAAAGACAACTAGGATCAGTGAAATTCATGATATATTATTATTGCCAGGAAGCCACAATATTTTCCAGTTCTAATTTAAAATGGTAGACAGGTTAAATTCCAGACAGAAAAAAGAATCATTATTGATAACCAGAATGGTGACGCTTAAAAGATGACACCAGAGGATATAATGATTCCATACAATAAAAAACTTATTTTTCCCCCATAACAGATATAGGCAATTTCATTTCAAGTCAGGGATGCTTTTGCTGCCCACATGCTAGCACTCATGATACATTAAATACTTGGCAACCTACTGAGGAAAAGGTTTTTACCTTAACCCAATCTTAAAGTCATTTTTTTCTGTAGTGTATTCCCCTGTTCCTACTTTTTATCACTACTGGCAAACAAAAGAATCAGTGCATAGATTATGGGGTTTTTTTTTTGTCAAGTTCAGAAGCAGTAAAGCTGTTGTCTGTTGGAGAATAAAAGTCAGAATAAAATATAACATACATGAAAGTCCCCACTCCCACCCACCCCAATTACAGGTAGGGGTATTTCTGGAATCTTGTGATAGTTTTAAAAGGCATTAACTAAAAATTATTCCAGATGAAATTCAAACAAATCATCAAATCAGCCAATGCACGTTTAGAAAAACATTTGTTTCAAACCAGAGTCTTGTTAGCCCTGGTTCTATCTGGCTCAGAAGATTTCACGTTGGGGTTGATAGCTAGCAAGTGACAATAATAACAAAAATTCTATAAAATCGGGGGGGGGGGGGGGGGGTTAATTAAAAGAATGTCACATCTTTTCAAAAATTTATTTCAACATAAAAAATTTTTGGTATGAGAAAAAAGAACCACCTCATTTGCTATGATATTCTTCTTGGATTTTCTGTTTTACCAAAGCCATCCCCAGTGTTTCGAGATTTTCTGTGAATACTCACACACTGCCGTAATTTTTGTTCTGGAGCTGCCTTAGTACTTGGGCAAGAATCAACATAGATAAGATGTTTTTTCGTTTCGTTTTTTTGAAAAAGTTAACAATTATTTCCTAGACAGGGGGCAGGAAGAGAGGGCGGAGGGGGGGCGGCAAGGTGGGGAAGAGACTAATGACCCAAATCTACTTTGCACATCCCTGGCCCTGGCCAAAAGCCTTGTCAGTTATTGATATAAGCTACAGGACAAGGTTTACATTAACATCATATTGTGCTATAAAATGTCACTTTGAAACTGTCTTCAGCCATATCAAACTCTTACCAATAGCAACCAGCACTGTCCATGAAAAAGGAACCAAAAAAATGGCTGACTATAATATGGCCAGATTGTTTTGGAATAGTTTTTTTAAGTCATACACGGAAACTTTCCACCAAATGTGTACTATTGGTCTCACAGTGATTCCCAGGCGAGATGAACGAGTGAAGAGCATATATTCTAAGTGATCCCCAAAGTGTTAGCTGGGGAACATGCAGCAATGTCACACTTCCCTATACAGGTTTGCCTTATATGATTTTCCCCGCAAAATCTACCAAGATAAAAACATGTCAACACTGGACAAACATAATACACAATTCATAAAATGAAATACACTACAGTAATACAACCCAATCTCACAGCTAACAATTGCTGAAATACTAATCACACATTGTTTTTTGAGTCACAGAAGCACAATTGTTTATCTGGGGTGGGGGATGACTTTTTTGTTTTTAGTTCAGGGTTTTTTTTTATATAATCAATGAAACATACATAAAAATATGTTGAAAGTTTTCCATAGACTTCCACCAATGACATCATGAAAAAAAGCACCTCTCCTCTTTTCCCACCAGCAAAGCAAGACACTAATGACAGAACTGACTCAAAGCACATAAAAAAACACACTTTCAAGAAAGCTGCAATCTGTTTATACAAGTGTTGATTATTCTGTGATAAAAAGGAAATCTATAACCCATGATTGCATTTTACATATGGCAAGAGCAAAAAATTGTTATGTAAATTCTTTTTGACAGTTGCCATTTTGCAATGAAAGTGAACAAGTCCGCTCTACAAACAATTTCTATAACAATTCTTCTCTATGCCCAAAGCTTTATTTCCCACAGTATTTCTGAATGCAACTATTGTCAATTATCTTTTGATTTCCCCTGATTCTCTGGTAACATGAGTAGAATGTATTCCTAAGCCCCATCAACCTAACAGAAACACCAAGGTCAACATTTGTTAAAGAAAAACAATAACTGAAAAGGGAACTGGAGTAAACAAGAAATAGAATACCAAAAAGAACCTATATGATTGACTGCTGAAAGTACATGCCCATAAACAAAATGACAAGACTAAAATTCTCACAAATCATTCTTCTGAAATGATATTAAAAAGGACAATTTTAAGTTACGAGAACCAGTTTTCTTTCAGCTTCTAGAATACATGTTTTTCTCAGATGATTCATGAAATTTTCACATCAGAAAAAATGCTGATATGCCATAAGAGATGATATGCCCACATGACAGGTAACACAGCTACCTGATTTCCCCTTGGAAAATGATCACATGTGGAAGATGCAACCAGATAAGTTTAGTCAAAGATCTTGCAATAGCACGCAGGGTTGGTCCAACAACTAAACCAATAAACGAGTCTCTACATGGATCATAATTATTACATGCTACACACCAGCACCAATAGAACAGACTTGATGTGTTCCCCTTGCTATTTACATGACACTATCAAATCTGGGTAAACTCAGTCTGCTTATTCACAGACCCCTTACATACACAGCTGACTGGAAATAACTTATTATTGCTGAAATGTAAATGAGCATGGGTGCCCCTTCAAAATGTGGAGCTGGGAGAGGGCATGCTATAGTGCATTTTAAAGAGAAGACATTTTCAACCATTTCACAAGGACATCGTTATGGAAGAAAGGTGTCATTCAAGGTCTGGACAACACGGACGGCAATCGCTTGTGCAAACACAGGACTCCACTGGTGCCCACGCTTAGTGGTCAAGTATATTATTTGGGTTGTGACGGACCAGAAAGGGTTCAGACAGTTATATCCAAAAACAGCATGCACACGATATCCAGACACAATGACGAACATGAGCAATATGTTGCTCTCACAAATAAGAGTACTTCCTATATTTAACATCAGAGAGAAGAGGAAAAAAGGGAGAGGGAATACTGTTAAGATACTGTCACACACACCAAAAAGAAACAACGCACGCTGTCATCATGGACTGTGTGAGGTATTCATTCCCAAAGACAATGAAGCACTGATAGATTTTAGTGACAATAGTGTTTGCTAGACGATACCAAAAAGAAAAAAAGAGAAAATATTATACCTGCATGTTATCACCAGTTGCTGCTCATTCTAATGCTTTGTGTTTCCCTCCCAAAATCTTTGTCTATAGAAATAATGACTGTTGATCACATCCAAAACTAAAAAGCAAGATTTGTATCTTATGTTAAACGTTGTAGCTAAGCAAGAAAGAGGTTGAGAAAACTGAATTCACAGTCTCTGTTCATTAATGGTAGAACTACTTGCATAAACTTCTCATCATTGTTCAGGATTATTGCAAGAGCCTCTGGAAACAACATCATCTTGGAATCTGTACAGACTTTTCAGCCATAAAAAATAACGCCTCCTGACGAAAGAAAAACGAAACAGCAACAGAGATTACACACAAGGGTTTCTTTGTCACAGACTGCAGACACCATATCTTACTTTCTCAGTAGCGCTGCCATCCAGCCTTCTGGTGTTGGCTAAAATCCCCTACAATGGTGGCATATGATGGCCCCACAATTACACCAAATGCTAGCAGAAAAAAACAACTACTAGTGGCATATACAGCCTCCTCGTCTTCTCTTCTCTGTGTTCCCTTACTGGGTGGGATACTTAGTAGCCTACCTGGTCTTCAGCTATGCTTGTAATTTTGAAGTAGTCTGCCCAATGGCTTCAGTCAACACATTCCAACTTCAGCGCAGCTCTTTTTTTTTTAACGGAATGCATGCTGGGTATATTCATGTTTCCATACCCCACTGAATGCTGACATGAATTATGGGATCTTTAACATGCATATTGATGTTCTGCATGTGTATATATACAAGGGAATTAAGGAACTGGCAGGGCTGGATTTTAAACTGACCTGGGAGATTGTAAAAATTCCCACCCTTACTTCACCAGATGCCATCACAGAGATTCGAACCCAGACTTCACGGACCTACAAGACTGAAGTCAGATGGTCTTAACCACTCCATAATGGCCTAAAAC
The DNA here is from genome assembly GCA_030674155.1 of Stramonita haemastoma. Lineage (NCBI taxonomy): Eukaryota > Metazoa > Mollusca > Gastropoda > Neogastropoda > Muricidae > Stramonita > Stramonita haemastoma. The sequence goes on along the minus strand of CM060318.1, from coordinate 63,955,940 downwards.
AGCCATCAGTGTTTTCTGCTGGTAAGAAATGTTCTAGCCATATCAATCTTTAATTTAATACAACCACTATTTCTTTACAAGGGACACTGCACAATGCGACTGTGTGTCTAATCTAACAAATCACATCATCAACGACAAAATCAATAAAGACAGGGAGGCGGAGAAAAAAAGAAGCAAATTTCAACTGCTCTTGTTCATATTATTACTGATCATATTCCTGGTTCACAGCACCAAAAACTCTTCATAACCATATCAGGATTAAAAACTGGGAGAAAAAATAAAAACAAAACAAAAAAATATTGGTACATCATGCTGTGTTACATTCAATACACTTACAACATGCCCCTGGCATGAACTTCATCATTTCATTTTTAGTAAAACGGACAAAAAAACCCTAACTGACACAAATAAACAAACAATATGAATATGAACCATATAAAAAAAGTGCACACACACACACACACACACACACAAACACACACAACAAACACACAACACACACACACACACAATCAATCAGATCAGATCAGATCAGATCAGATCAGATCAGATCCATAGCGAGAATTTTAGACAAAATACTGATGAATGAATTCGTGAGGCAATTAATATGCAAGAAAAAATATATACAATAGTAAGATTAAAATAAAACAAAAACTATAACAAACAAACAAAAATAAGAATAAGAGATGAAGAGAGTGACAGAAAAGAGGGCATTTTTCAACCATAAAGAGCTCCCTTAAGATCAACACTGAAGAAAGCTGCTAAAAGTGAAGGGTGATATTATGAGTATTTTATTACATACAACTCCCATTATAGCTTGGTATTTGTTTCAGTACAATTCACCATAAAAACAGCTTTCACTGCTTCAACGCCACATATCTTTCCATTCAATGTGTAAAGGGGGAAAACAGGAAAAAAGAAAACATTGTCCTTTTATGGTCATGAGCTAGAAAATGAAGAACTGGTGTATTGAAAACCCATTAATTAGTTTTACCCTCCACCTTCTGGTAGTCCTATCAGACTGTTGGGGCACCAATGAAGATTTTGCAACCAGCTTTCTCCACTCTCCAAGATCATCAAATTATTCGACCCAAGGCCAGTCCACAATCTGATGTTGTCTTCCCATCATTTCCTCGGTCTGCTTCTTTACCTGCCTCCTTGTACTGTTCCCTGTAGGACAGTCTTGGCCAGTCCAGATGTTCTTGTGACGTGTGCCCATACCATTTTAGTTTATGGTTTTTCACTTTAGTCAGAAGCTCTTCATATGACCAATGGCATTTTTAATTCTGGCTTTCACTTCCACATTAGTGATGTGCTCTCTGTAGGAGATACCAAAGAGTTTGCAAAAGTATCCCATCTCCATTGCCTGTATTCTTTCTATGAAAGAAAAAAAAAAAGAAAAGAAATTCTACCCAGTCACCTACAATTGATAGATCAGACAAAACACAGAGCTAGCACCTCTTATGCTGGCAGGAATATTTCTAAATTGGTAAAAAGACCAATCAGAAATATCTTCTGCTATATTTTAACTAAAACATTGACACAAAGTACTGACAGACAATGTTTCATAGCCAACAGTGTAACGAATAACCATACTCATGACAGGGACAATGATAAACAGCCAATGATTGTTATGAAATTTGAATACATTACATGCACATCAAATTTCTTATCCTGTAAAGTGACGCGTCGGAGATGACTTAAAAAATGATGGTAAGTCAAGTGACATAAATGTAAGTTTTCTAACCTACGCTTAGAAACTACAGGACTAAGGTAGAGAAAATAACGTCTTCTTCAAATGCTCAGAAAGCAACTAATATTGTCTGTCTAATCAGTGAAAATGTTTTGCGCTGCTGTTAAGTGCCTGACAAGACAGGTCCAGCACATCAGACGTCGGCATGGAAAGGAATCTTAAACTACATAATTCTGTCTGGGCTACACAACACCCTAGACAAAGTGGAAGACATTAAGATTTGCCCAAAGGTCAAGATCTTCTTGATAAATATGTATGTTTCTTCTTACAAAACAATTCTTTTCTTTTTAAGTCAAGCATTACAAACGAAACCTGAAAGAGGAAATGGAAAATATTTTACAGTAAATAACAAAGCAAACTGTGGACAAACTTCCAAACTTTGAGCTCATGAAAGTTCAGGTATTTTGGCAGTATGTTTATGCAGTGCCTACCAAGGTTCACCAACATCCATTCAAACTGGGTTGCTGAAAAAGAAGTGTTACAACAGTTTTCTTCACATATGCGCCATCCCCTTAACCCTTTGTTATTCCAAACTGATTTTGATATTGATACATCCTTTCATTAATAGCTCCTTTAAAATCTGCCCAACATTGTTATAAAAAAATGCTTCATAGACATACAGACAAAAACACACAGCATGTGTACACAAAGTCACAACCTAACCCACCCACACACATGTGCACTGGACAAAGTTCCCCTGTCGTCATTTTACTTCCAGTTTCTATGAACTGGTACAATAAAGACAAAACGTTGGCAATAACAATTACATACCATTCATGTCTTTCAGGACCAGAGTAATATCAGCTGACATACATTTAACAGGATTGTCCTTTGCAATTACAAATCCAAGCATGAGTATTTTGCCCTTTATTCCAGACGCTGTTTGCTTTGACTTTTTTTTTTTTAACAATTCTTTCCCCTTCGGCCTTGAAATCCAAACTTACAACGTATGCATCACACTAAGATACATTGCAAAATATCATATGAGATATTTAATATTAGTTATCAAAATTGCTCATCGGCCAAATAAATATAGAGGTCCTCCATAATGCTGTTCGTTTCGTCATAATTATTCACAATTCCCTGAAATAGCAGAACCTATACTCAGTGGTTAAAAGTTCATCATCAAAACTCACATACATTTTATACAGCATACTACAGCGTTTAAACAGTGTAACAAAGCCTTGAGTCATATTTTAAGCATAACATGTCCATCAAAGCTGAGATCCCACAGTACAAAGCACCCAACTTATTTTCTTCTCCATTTTTCAAATAAATGGTACAAAGGCATTTCAATTCTTTGTCTGAAGATAATCAGTTTTAAGTCAAAGTAAAAAGAAATCGACTATGAACAAGCATTGTAACCAGACAAATGTTCCAAAGTTTATCACATAAATTCAGAGGTAAAGTAAGTTAGTTGTAACTCTTGCAGCTCAGATAATGACAAACTGAAATTTTCAGTGATGTGGTATAAACATACCTCTTCTGTGTTTTGATCCTTTGTTTGCTTTTCTTTTAGCCCCTAAAATACAGTGTATTTATGGTGTGTGTGTGTTTTTTTGGGGGGGGGTCTTGAAGATAGAGCTCAGTTCATCAAAATGAGATTTCTGCATATATGAATGTCTTTTCCCCCACCATTGAGGTAGCTTCATCCTGACTTTGGGGATGCTCAAAATTATGAAAGCAAGTCTCTAACCTAAAGCTCACTTATTGCAGACAAATCTCCTCACTCTACCATCGCTTTTCTAACAGGAAACAGAAGAACATGAAATGCTAAGATGGAGAAGAAGAAGAAGAAGAAGAAGAAGAAGAAGAAGAAGAAGAAGAGAAAAGAAGAAAAACGAGTGAATGGAATTTTTAAAGCGCTATATCTTGTAAAAACAAATCAAAGCACTTTTTTTACTTTTCTATCATTCTTTTTTATTTACGGTCGTTTTCTTTTTGAGATATTTTTTAACTTGCATAAGTGGTAGACCACACTTCTGATGTGTGTCATTTAGATCCTGTTGAACATTGGTGTCTGATATCTTTTTGTTGCTTATTATTTCAGCTTCGATTTTTTTTAGCTGCAATCTCACACTGCTTCAATCCCTCCCCTTCCTTTTTATTTCCACTCACAAATAGACACATACACACACATGCGAATGAACACACACACACACACACACACACACACACACACACACACACACACACACACACACACACACACCTTTTCCTGTAAAATCGTTTGAAGATTATCTATATTACACAAAGGGGGGAAAAAACTCAATGCAAAGAAATATCTTCTTTTTCCTTTTTTTAATCGAGTACAGTCAGTATTGCTCACTGCTGAATCTAACGCACAGTGACAAATCAGGGCTGAGCACTGTACAAAAAAACAACAACAAAAAAACCAAAGGAAAAGAACACCTAGCACACCTACACAAAAAATGATGGTACTAATACCCAGAAATTGCCTCTGATCTGGATCAGTCCTCAATTCATTCCAATCCACTTCAAAAACAAATTCTAGAGACATCAGCATATACACAGTATTAAGAACAAAGATTTTTTTTCAAAAAGCACTTTTTTTTAAAAAAGAGAAAAAGTCAGATCCATCCACAGATCACCAACAAACATCTAACCCTCCCATACCACTCCCCAAAAAAAAAGATTTTAAAAAACCCCAATGAAACTACCCCCCATCCCCTTCAATTTCTTAAATTTGCTGCTTTATTTAACCTGAAAAGACACCAGAGAAAAAAAGTAGACTGTTAAAGTGGCACATGACCAAGCCCCATATGCTGTATCATGAATGCAAGAAAAAATTAAAAAAACAAAACAAAACCCCTCAATATTCATTTCAGAGAAAGGAATTGATAAAGTAGTGGTAAAAAGGAAATACATAATGAAAAGGGAAAGAAAAAAGATAGACAAAATGATTATGCAGAAAGAACCAATGAGATTTCATGCCCAAAATCTTCAAAAAGCAAAAAAAAAAAATGTTGTTGCAACTTTAAACAAACGATCAAAAACAGATGTCAATGCACCCAAGGACAACCGACATCATTTTACATCATTAAATGTTATTGTTGCGGCCATACGATTAACCAAGAAATTTAATTTTCATATATTTGCAATAGAACCAACAACAAAAAAGTGTTAAACAACAACAAACTCTACCCCCTTTTTACCCCACTTGCCATTCCCCACCCCCACCCCCACCCTCCAAAAAAAAAAAAAACGACAAAAACAAACAAAATTTCAACAAATTTGTTCTATGTTGCACACACTGAACAGGAAAAATTCCTTTCAAATAATCCTTTTTTTCTTTGACATGGATTTGAATCTGCATGTTACATAAAAAAAAATTCACTATATATGAACATGCATACATATAATGCACAAAGACATCTCTAGAGATTTCACAGGAAAAAAAATCATTTCACACTCACAACAGATTCTTTTTTGCGTGGAATTTCACAGTGGACAATGACTGTCTCTAAACTACAGATCAATCACCAACAGAGACCTCAATCATCTATATTATGGGGCTCTATTGTACCCAAAGTTAATGACCATGATAAAACAATTTGTAGTTGGTGAAGAATTTTTTTTTCCCAGTCTACATACAATTTTCTGTGTTGAAAAAGAGCGATCTTCCTTATGGATAAGAAATAACACCCTGTGCCAAACAATTTGCCGTTTAGTTATTCTTTTTTTTTTCCATGGCTAGAGCTCTTGAGGTTTACCAGTGGTGAAATTTTGATTATGCAACCATTTATGCCTACCATAAAGGTAGCCACTTTCCAACTTCAGGAATGCTGTTGAAAATCAATTTCCTTCCCTTATCAATAATGCCTACAAAAGTACAGTACTGACAACAATTTCGCATGTAAAAAAAAAAATCAGCCAAGTGATGCATTACTGAAAAAAACACTTACTTAAATCAATACTCATTCAAATCATTTTTTTTTCATTTGAATCAATAGGGGAGTATTTTTGCTGCATTCTTTTTAACAATGGTATCAGTGGTATAGTAAATTCCATACATTCAAACCAACATGATAATCAATCAATTACGGCCATTTCTGAAGAAAAAAAAACAACTTCTAAGATACGTCTGATATATCATATATAATATATATATACATACGATGATCAAAATGTGATGTGTGTAGCACTAAACTGTGGCAGTGTTTTATTTTGTTCTGCATACTTCGATCTCCATCATTTATCATAGGTGTAAATGTGCAGTGCCTTTCCCAGCATGTGAGGCATCTGGAGAGAGAAAAAAAAGGAAGATAGACAAGAGTTGGGATCATATATCATATGATATATATATATATATACTGTGCGTACACTCTTAGTGTTATCACCAATGATGATCAAGTTGGAGAGAACAAAAACACAGAAACAGACTGAGCAAGAGGAGTTCCATGCAAGCTCTGGCTATTTGTTGTTGTTTATTCAAACACTTAACTGCATGCACACACACACACACACACACACACACAACACACACACACAACACACACACACACACAAACAACACACACACACACACACACACACAACACACACACACACACACACACTTAAACACACACACACACACTTAAAACACACACACACACACACACACACACACACAAAACACACACACACACACACACTTAAAACACACACACACACACACTTAAAACACACACACACACACACACACCACACACACACACACACACACCACATTCTCACTGAGCTGCATCACCAATCCATGTTCAAGGTCACAACACCACCACTACCACCACCACTGCTCAGTGACCACACCTTGCTTTACTAACACTGACTTTGAGATTCGGGATGAACACATGCATGCGAGGAGGAAACTCTCTCTCTCTCTGTCTTTTCTCTTTGGTCTGTACTGTACAACCCACACATCTGTCTGCAGATCAGATTGCAGCGTCACCATGATGACTCTATACTGTCCACAACATGACTAGTGCGTCCACGCTTGTGTAGATTGTTTCCACATGATGACTCAAAGTGACTGCCCAATAGGTAGGTACGTGGCTGGAAGATTCTATCATCTTGGGGGTCTGCAAGATAAGAAGCATCAAGACAAGCACATGAATACATTTGATATCAAACCAGACATATGCTGCAGCTTTCTACCCATGCAAGCTCACACTCTGATGTAGCCCTTACCTGTATATCAAAAGTGAAACGTTAACTACCTTTCATACAGAGCTGTTACATTCTGAGATAAAACTTTGGTATTTTTCATCAACCACATCAATTCATGCTTTAAGCTTTGCTTACAAACTTACATCTCTCTTACACATTTCAGGTGATAATGACATGAATCATTTTCAAAAATGCTGATATTCACATCAATGTAAAAGTGATATAAAAATAGAGTGAATACAGAATATGGTGCTTTAACTTTTTAAAGATTTACTTTCTAAATTTTAAAACAAAATTAAACAAGATGCTGTTTTCTTTACTTCATTAGGCGACAAAAATTGACTATTAATTAGGACTGTAAATAAAGATTTATGAATGTAAACAGATTTCAGAAATGTTCTTCCTCATTCTCTTTACAATGGAAAAAAAGGAAAAATTATTCTGATACTGTGCCAGTTTTTGTTGTATCACAAGTAGAGTTTGGAAAGCAGTCTTTTCTTCTTTCTTTGTCCTCATTGTGGTTTATGTGTTCCTTCTGCCTTTTTTTTTTAGTGCCAGCTCCCATTGTCTTATGTATCTCTACTCTGTCTGTCTGTTTGTCTGTCTGTCTGTCAGTCTCCCTCCCTCTTTGCTTTTTTCTTTTGTTAGCCCAATGTTTAAAATGTATCTACTCCATTTCTCTGTCTTTTTTCAATTTAGTCGTTTTCCTGCTTTATAAGCTTCTTCCGTTTCCTGCATAATCCAGCCAAATGCAGAGTATGTTCAAATGTTCCTTGCTATGGATGAACATGAATGGCCTTCAGGTACATAGGTTTCTAGTTTGTTTTTTGTTTTACTTTTATGAAAGCTAGGTAAAAGCCAATAGCGCTATATTGAACATCAAAAGAAAGAGCAAACTTTCATCTAAGAATTATAGCAAATTTGAATCAAAAGCTTGACACCAAATGGACATGGTTGTCTCTAAGCAATGTCAATCAATGGGTTCTTATAGCGCATGGGAAAAAAAGTCCTCCAGATGAGACTATTAACAGAGGTCCCGTGTGCAAACGCAAGCAAAAAATCTTGCACACAAGTTTAAACCTATTCTACTTTTCAGAAGTGTGGGTTATTGTGTGCTGGTGAGAAACGGATGACAAAATTTACAAAACCACATGCACACAAGGAGCCAATGAAAAAGAGCATGTAGGGTGCTTATTCATTATCCTTGATATAAGCTGAAGTTTTCTTAAGAATTGAGGGAAAATTCTGACAAAAATCATTGTAAGTTTACATCACCTGATCCATCATGTAAGTATACTGTCAAGTGCCTTGTACACAAAATACAGCTTTGTACTTCCTTGTCTAGTTGACATTTTGAAGCACAGGAAATTCCTGCAATGCTGAGCAGGAAAACACTGAACTGATTTCATTACTTCACAGTGCTGGGGCCAAGCAGCTCTGAGTGAAACCATACAAAATGGTGTCCATAATAAGCAGGATATTCCAGACAATGGTCATACTAACAGTTTCTACTAAAAAATGTTAGAAATTGTTCAGTCCACAACCTGCCAGCACTGGCTGGAAACGGTCTGATTTCATGCCAGCATGTGCTGCAGCATTCACTGGGAAGGAACAAAAAAAAACTCTGAACACTCTGAGACTAAACAAAGGGGAAGTTCTTGGTTAATCATTATACAATTGTATGTTTACAGATGTGAGTGCTGTTCTGGCATTATATAAATCAGTTTTCATTTTATATTCAATAAACTGTATTAGACTGCTTTATCATATATGAGAGAGAGAGTAGAGCGAGAGGGACGAGAGAGAGAGAGAGAGAGAGAGGAGAGAGAGAGAGGAGAGAGAGGAGAGAGATGTATATTTTGTTGTTGTTGTGGTTTTTTGTTTTACCCTACTTGCATTATATATATATATATATGCAAATAGGGTAAAACAAAATGAATGATAAACTTTTTTTTTAATGTAAGTACTGCCCGTGGGAAAGAAAAATAGGATTGGCCATTTCAGATCATAAATCCTTTATGTGATCAATTGGCATGCAGGGTGGGGAAACAAGGGCATCTTACCTTGCACATTATCAATATAATATTTCTTTGTGTCCCTGCCCTCAATAACAAATGGAAATTTGAAAACATGATCTAAGATCCAAAATGTTAGCTGATCTAAATCCACCAAATATTTTCTATCTATGAATTGAAGTATTTATACTCTGCCCGTTCTTGTCACACTCAATACCGAAAGTTTAAACTTTTAGACAAAGTAGCTTGTCATATTCACAGCAAACAAGAGGATTGCATGCATGCAAGTAATATTTTCATACCTTATTTATCTACCACTGAAAGTGTTATAATCATGTTCAAGGTAGTAGGTGAGAAAAGAACAAACAAGGCGAAGACAGACAGACTTACAGTAAGAGAGTATATTTCACTTTCCGTGAGAAATATATGGAGAGGGAAGAAGAGGAAAAACATGGGGTAAAAGGGCTCATACACCCAAAACAGATCACTAAAAGTTAGATGAACTATCTATTTATCTCATTTTCTGCTATCAGTGCTACCTACAGTCAAACACACACACACTACCACAGACCTACAGACATTGTTTTTGTCCTACACTACAGCGTAGAGAATGACAATGTACAATTAACACCACATCATCAAACCTCTATTCCAAGGCAGCTGTCTAACAAATGTTAAGGCAATTCAACACTTCTAAAGAAAGTAGAAACCAGAAAGGAGAGAGCGAGATAGAGAAGGCACATATTTTGGAATGCTCCTCACAGAATTGTATAAGCACAAGACCCCAGACAAAGTAGTCCGAGTCTGGTGGTGATAAGAGGATGCAAAAAACCAAAGCAGACACCTGTCATACCCCCTTGCATAACATGCACACACACACACACACACACACACACACAAACCAAAGCAGACACCCGTCATACCCTTGCATAACATGCACACACACACACACACACACACACAACACCCCACACAACACACACACACACACACCCACACAAACCAAAGCAGACACCTGTCATACCCCCTTGCATAACATGCACACAACACCCACCACAACACACACACACACAACTAAAGCAGACACTATCAACCCCCTTGCATAACATGTACAAGACACACACACACACACACACACACAAACCAAAGCAGACACCTATCAAACCCCCTTGCATAACATGCACACACACACACACACACACACACACACACACACACACAAACCAAAGCAGACACCTGTCATACCCCCTGCATAACATGCACACACACACACACACACACACACACAAACCAAAGCAGACACCTGTCATACCCCCTTGCATAACATGCAACACACACACAACACACACACACACACACAACACACACACACACACACCACACACCACACACACCAAACCAAAGCAGACACCTATCAACCCCCCTTGCATAACATGTACAGACACAACACACACCCCACACAGACACACACACCACACAACACACATCACAAACAACAAACCAAAGCAGACACCTGCCATACCCCATTGCATAACATGTAAAAAGGCACAGATACACACTCACTCACATACACACCCACACACCAAAGCAGACACATGTCATGCCTCCTTGCATAGTGTACACACAACACACACACACACACAAACCAAAGCAGACACATGTCATACCCCCTTGTATAACACACACGCACGCACGCATGCACGCACGCACGCACGCACGCACGCCACACACACACACCACACACACACACAACCACACACGCATAAACCAAAGCAGACACCTGTCATACCCCCTTGCATAACACATACAGAGGCAAAGACACAAACACATACACACTAACATTATTACATCTTATTTCCAGAATAACTTAAATAGTACTAACACACACACACACGCACGCACACATGCACGCAAGCACACACACACATACTCTCTCTCTAAAATGTTACTTTCTTTTTGGTCAGAGGGGAAAAGTAACTTAGGCCACACAAGTAAGGACATTGCTAGACAGATCTGGGTTTTCTTTTGTTTGGGATAACCAAGGAGTTGAATCTATTTTGGCATTCATCAAAGTTTTCAGACAGGACTGTAGACTGCAGGTGGCAAGAAGCTGAATGATCACATTCAAACGAGTGAAGGGTTTCAGTCCTATGCTCTACTGAAGCACTGTCAGTGTCACTTAATCGAATCATACTTGAAAATGAACATGAATGCATGTTTATTGATACATTCAGAAAGATTCAGTAAAACAACTAATACAAGTCACTTGTTATGTCCATAAGTCTGATTTTTTTTATGTCCACCTTATGATGACCTTCGGGAAGAATTATTGCAGAAAAATATTACCAGAATCTTGTGCATGTAGGTTACATCTTCTGTTGTCATTATCCAATGAAACTACAGAAAGGAATTTGTCGTATACCCTAAAGCACTGACAAGATGCAATATAGCCATAAGGTTAAGATTGTTGTATACTGTTTGCATGAAAATTTGATTTCTTTTGTAAAATGATTGTCATTCATTTTGGATAAAACAATATTGTACAGGCCCCTTAAGAATGAGCCAATGGCCTTCCTGAATAAATATTCCCATTTACACTCTCTCTCTCTCTCTCTCTCTCTCTCTCTCTCTCTCTCTCTCTCTCTCTCTCTCTCTCTCTCTCCCTGATCAGGGCAAGGGCCGGATGAAAAAAAGTATGTAACCCTTGAAAAATAAAGATTATTCATTTATTCATTCATTCTCTGCTGGACTAGAAAGTGAAATATATATAAGAAAGTAGAAACAGGAAAAAAGAAGAAATAAAGAATAAACGTCACAAACATGACACACACAAAGAACAAAGAGGAGTGACAGACTGAAAGCACAAATGATAAACACTATGCAACAAGGGAAAAACAAACAAAGAGTGAAAATCTTGATTAATATCCCAATGATGAATGTACACAACACACATGCACACAACATATAAACTCATAATTACAGTGATGAAATAATAGGTATGCAGGCATTGCACCACACACTGTCAGAGAGAAAGGAAAAGAAAGTGCCACACAAAGATCACAAGGGGGGAGGGGGTGGGAGGGGGCAGGGACAGAAGACAAAGAGGAAAACCAACAAAATACGACAGTCATATGGCAGGCTTGCAAGCAAAATAAATGTAAGTCAGATGTGAGAGACAGAGACGGAAATTGGAGGGGGGGGGGGAGTAACAGACAGGAGAGAAAGACAAGAAAGAGAAAAAGACGGAGTGAGAGAGGGGGGCAAGAGCAGGAAGAAGGAAAAAGATATAGAAAGGGATGGCAGGAGAGAGAGAGAGAGAGGAGAGAGCAGAGAGAGACAGACAGACAGACAGACAGACAGACAGACAGACAGACAGACAGACAGACAGACAGACAGAGACACAGAATCAGAGAGAGAGAGAGAGAGAAGAGACAGAGACAGACAGACAGACAGACAGACAGACAGACAGACAGACAGGCAGGCAGACAGAAAGACAAGAGAGAGAGAGAGAGAGAGAGAGAGAGAGAGAGAGAGAGAGAGAGAGAGAGAGAGAGAGAGAGAGAGAGAGAGAGAGAGAGAGAGATTGAGAGAGAGGCAATAAAAAATTATCTGCTAACTGATGACAGATAAAAATGACAAGGAGAAATGAGACAGAGCAATACACTCACACAAAGAAACAGAAAGCAGGGAACAATGAAGAAGTTAGAAATACACTTTTACATAAACACAGAAGGAAAAACAGTTTTTGTTTATAAATAGATTTACTTCTGATAAAATGCATCGATCAGTGTTAGTGTTGTTACACTTCTTCTAGCAAAGCAAATCACAACATTCCCCACACACCACTTACAAGAACACCCGAGGTCCATATCTATAAAACGGGAGACAAAAGCATTACAAAAATATTTCAAGAAAATGACAACGCTGTACAGGTCACCATATATCACAAGACAAGGATGGTGACAAACGTTTCATGGATTCAGAAAAAAAGAAAAAAAAAAAAAATCATAATTACACATTCCAAAAGAAGCACGTCTCATACACAGACATTTCAAATATGAAAGGCCTCATGAACACATTTCATTATGTACACTTTATACATAAACAGACATTCCCTGAGATTTGAGAAAAATATGTAAAGGTAGCACCAACACAAAACAACAGTAGCAACGAAAACAAAAATTATTCAAAATATAAAATCATACCAAGATAACTCATCTTGTCCTACGCAAAACTACTCTGGAACTGACTTCTAATCAAATCAGATTTTTAAAGCTACCTTCAAACCGCTTTCTGGACAACTTATCAGCAACTGTTGGTATATTAAGCTTTCCAGGAAAAGACATGAAATTTGATGGAAAATACACTGACTCTGAAAAGAATGACTGCAAAGCTGTTAAAAAATATACCATCTAAAGTTAACTGCTTTTAGAAGTAAGGACAACAAAATCCACGCAAATATTCTATAAGCTGCCACCCAAAATGTTTGTCAGACTAAACTAACCATGCATAGTTCGTGTGTATGTCCTCAAGCATTTGTTAAAGTCTGTCCTAGGACATCAAAGCAAACTATGTAACTCACAAAAACATACAAATATATACATCAACAAATATAAAGTGAGGCACAGATCATAAAAAGGTATGTTCAAACAATAATTTAAAAATCTCACATGCAAGATATAAAACAAAAAATGGTGAGCTACATAGAAAACAGGCATGTTCAAAGTGAGCAGTCACTACACGAACAAGCACTAACTATACTACATAAACACTACATGCAAAACAAAGGCAGCACAAATCAATAATGACTGTATCAAACAGCACAATTTTTATACAACACCAGGCAAATGAAAAAAAAGCTGTAATTGTATACCCCACATATATAAACAAAAAGTGAGGCCAAAAAAGCTCATTAACAGCACCAAATGAAATAATACAAATCAATCTAAATATATCAAACATGTATACAAAAAACATCACCTACAAAGGAGATATAGTAAAGGACAAAGTGAAAAAGTGTCTTGTCTAACATGACTACCCAGACTAAATTCTTCAGAGTCACACAGAGTAAAACGCCAGAAATCGGGAGTAGAAAATGGGGTAAAACTAAAACAAAAAATGTCACAGAACATCAATGCTAAAACTTCTTCTTCTATGACTTATTCTTCAAAGACAGAATTATTTCACTGAAAAAAATCTGAAAGCTAAAAGAATGCTGATCTAAAAAACAAACAAACATAGTTTGAAAAGTATGCCCATTCCAACATTAGTTGGTGTTTCAACAGAAAAGAAGTATGAAAAAGAAAGACAATACAAAATACACCAGACATTTTACTTTTAACATAGTGAGTTTTGGTTTTTGCTTTGTAATGTCCATTTCAAATGAAGACTTTATTTCAGAAAACAAAGTAAACCAAAGCTAAATTACACGTCTCTTCCTGTTTCTTCAGCAACACAAACCTCATCAAAGCTTTGTAGGCATCCTCATCAAAGCTCTGGGTCAGTTTGAGCAAATGACCCAACTTTCCCTATACCTAGGTGGTAAACATGAAGCCATTCCTCAGATGTAGAGGTTAGCTGCATCAACAGCAACAGACTAAAAATGGCTGTGCTTCCTTGGATCAATCTATATACTGAGAGAGCAAACAGCTACACCTGCAGCTAGAAGTCAAATGACAGATGCACAAAAGCTGGAATAGCCAGCTCAGAAGCCCAAAATGAACCTCATGAGTCAAACTAACTCTTAGAGATACAATATTTGTGAGCCTCAGTCAGAAAATCAGCTTAAACACATGTAGCAAACAGCTATACCTGCAGCAAAATGTAAAATGACATGCACAAAGCTGTATGAGCCAATATACAAGCCTGAAGAAGAACTTAAGTCCAACAATCTCTTAGACAGATATCTGTGAGCCTTAGTCAGAAACTCTTCCAAGAAAGTCAAAAGTAGAAAGGAAAAAAACTTTTTTTTTTTTTAAAAAAAAACAAAAGAAGTAGACCTGACATGCTGCCAACTTCTGCTAAACAACCCACCAAAGCTCATGAGTTGCCCCGAAAGCAGACTATGCCAGCTGAGGACATCAGAAACAGCAAGGAACAAAAAGCAGAAAGTTAGCACAAAAGCAACACACCCACCACTATGGGCACGCTCAGATCTCAAGACACACATGATCATGTCATCCTCCATAAACACCAGTCAGCAGGGATGGGGCACAACCCCAAAGGAATCCAGCACTAACTAGAGACATAAAGCCTGAAAGACAGTCCTCAGCAGAGGCTGAGGTGCTGAGGTTAGCAACACATCTCAAGCTTAGAATTAGTCTTCTTTTACTTCTTTGTCAAACGCTCAGACAGCAACTACTGGTGTCTGTCATATCAGCAAAAATGTGTTGGGCTGCCGTAGAGTGCCTGACTTCGGCATGGGAGAAAATTGTTATCTTCTAAGTCTTTCTCGAAAAAAGGCAGGAGAATGGACCAAGAAGGCAGAAACTGGACAAAGAAGTGACAGGAAGAAAAGGAATAAGGCAGAAGCAAAAAGATGGATAGAAAAGAGAGGATTCCTATCCCTGAATCTCCAGAAAGTGGGATTGCTATTTATGCTAAAGGAACCCAGCATCCGCATAGGGGAAACTGGTCTGATAACATGAGGAGACTGAGAAAACCAAAGAAAAACAACAGAGACGCATAAAAACAGACTGTACGGAATGAAAACATTCCAGAAACATTGACTTGAAAGTAACAGCAAAAAGAAACTTTAACAACAACAATAAATGCTTGAAAATATGAGCTGTTTGATCATGCTTACTTTTTTATGCATGCCTAATTGTGCATATGACATGCATTATGCTCTGTGTGTGTGTGTGTGTGTGTGTGTGTGTGTGGTGTGTGTGTGTGTGTGTGTGTGTGTGTGTGTGTGTGTGTGTGTGTGTGTGCACGCATGAGGAGCATGGGCCTGTGAGCTCTGATGTAATCCCTCATAGGCAGAAATTATCATTTCAATTGAATACATATCCTTTGGTGAGTGTGGCATACAAGGAGAAAGAACAAACAGAGAGAGTGAGTGTGGAGAAAGGAGAAAGAAAAAACAAGAGAATGAGGAGAGAGAGAGAGAGAGAGAGAGAGGAGAGAGAGAGAGGAGAGAGAGAGAGAGAGAGAGAGAGAAGAGAGAGAGAGAGAGAGAGAGAGAGAGTGTGTGTGTGTGTGTCTGTGTCTGTGTGTCTTTGTCTGTGTGTCTGTGTGTCTGGTGTGTGAGTCTTTGTGTGTGTGTGTGTGTGGTGTGTGTGTGTGTGTGTGTGTGTGTGTGTGTGTGTGTGTGTGTGTGTGTGTGTTTGTTTGTTTGTGTGTGCACACGTATGTGTATATGTAAATGTGTACACATGCATGTGTACACACATGCATACACATATATGTATACACACACATACATGCATGCACATGCAAGCATACAGAAAACATATAAGTAATGAAACAAATTCTTCCCACAGCCATAACCAACAAATACATGCTTTTATGCTCCTTTGCCTTCATAGTGATTATCAACTTGTTCTGCAATCATCCAGCCAAGGTCGCCCCTGCTGACGTCTACAAGACATCAAAATCATACCATTTATATTGGATCCAACAAAATGATGACAAAATATCTATTTTAAAATGACACCATGATAAAGAGGATAAATAGAAGTACAGAAAAGTGAATAAAAGATAAAATTCATATTTCGTGCATTGTCATATTGATTGTTATAAAATGAACTGTTCTACTTTCAATAAATTCAGTCAATATGCATATTGAGCATATATGTGCAGTGTATCTTGAAAATGAACATATGCATACTTATTAACAGAAAATCCACAGTTGTGAAGAAAAGAAAACAAAAAAGATCTAAAAGGAACAAACAACATGAATAAAAATAAAATAACTTCTTAGTTACTTCATTTGGATTTAAACAGATTTTTGTTTTGACAGATGTTAAGGCTTATTAGACATTAGGGACAAAGCCACATTCCAAAAAATCATAATTTATTAACACTACCATGTAAAATACATAAAATTTTCGACATGAAAAGCCTACCAATTAAAGTCCGTAGGATTTTCTTGACAGACATGATGGAACTACAATCAAATCGTAACAAAATTTTACAGGAAAAAAAAAAAAAAAGATTCATCCTTCCCTAGACACATATGTCTGTCTAAATTATGCAGGTAAATAAAAGCACATGATTCATCTATTTAAAAAAAAATTGCTTGCCCCCTTTCATAACAAAAGAGTGGAAAGACTTTCAGGGCAAACTAGCATTTTCTGTTCATTAAAACACCACCCCCTAAAATTCAACAACGGAGCCCCCTAAAAACAGAAGCAACAAAAAAAATGAAACAAACAAAAAAAAACACACACACACACAAAAAAACACAACAGTAACGGTGCATCAGATATAAATACATATAGTGTATACAATACATTGATACAAATGCTGTTCCATGAACACATCTCTGACAGAAAGCACCAATCGATGTTTCTGAGTTGCTACACCTTTGGGTGGATTGTATCATTTGTAGATTTTTTCACAGAAAGATTCAAAACTCACTTCTTTCTCCCCACATTTCATTTACTGTTACTTCCCTTGATTTGCTTCATCGCAAACAATTTGCTCACGTTTTCCGCATGGCTAAAATAATTTTGATGAATATCTTTTTAAAAAAGATATTGCAAAATTGAGGTAATTTTTGTAAAAAAAAAAAAATTTTTTAATCACATCTGCTCAATGTTTATGATAACAATGCTCTTCTTGATGAAAAGTGTTGAAGATTCTGATAGAATTAAAACTGATGAGGTAGTCAAGAGCTAGATATGATGAAATCATCAACTTGACAATAGAATATCTACTCTGAATTCTATATAAAAATTGACAAAATAAAATCAACCAATTAAAGGACAAACACACAAAAAGTACAAAATTTCTTTGGCAAATTATTTTTTTTCATAATTATTGTCTCCACAGAGACAAAATGAAAGATACCATAAAAAAAGAATTCACATGCCTACTTGCCAACAATTGTTCTGAAGGCAAGCTAAGGCCAGCAGAACAACAGGCCCAAGGAAAGCTCAGTCACAGAAGTGTTAAATTAAAGACGATTTTTTTTTTTAATCACATGCCACAGTTCTCCAAAATTCTAGAATAAGTTTCTTACTTACTGTGCACAACTTATAAAGCCAAGCGAACCACTTAACACTAGCAATTTCCTGACAAGCAATGAGATTTTAAAAGCAAGCAGAAATGAAGATATCTTTCACAGAATATTGATTGTTTACATTAGATGATACAACATTTTCAAGATTAAAACACTGATCTTGGTCAGAAACAAACAAAAATAAAGAAAAACAATCCTGATTAATGCCCCATGCATTACAACACTCCATGCAACAGAGAGAAAAAAAAAACCAACACACACACACACATACACCACACATCTCCAGCCACAAAAACCAGCAATACTACGGCATCCCCCAAGGCAAGCATGGAGTACAGGAACACAAAAAGCACAATGTCAGTGGCACTACAACGGAGAAAAGAGTCATGACACTCTATCCCACTGTTTGTTCGTTCAGTCAGTCAGTCACCTGGAAGCACAAGACCCCAATCCTGAAGTGCTGCTGTGGGAAGTGCTGATGCTGAGGGAAGAGAACCCGCTCTGACAGGACTGCAGGCTGCTCATCGACCCCCTGACAACACAACACACACACACACACACACACACACACACACACACACACACACACACACACACACAACACACACACATGTACATGTACATACATCACTCATCTTTTTAGGCTTCACAGTGTAAACTGTAAATGGTTCTATTTTTATCTATTTATTCTTTTATATCGAGGATAATGGAATAAGCTCTCATGTGCTTTTTTACATCCAGTCCTTGTGTGTATGCACTTTTCTAAATCTTGTCATCTGTTCCCACCAGCACACAATGGCCTACTCTTACGAAAAGCCGAGCAGGATTTATCGTGTACATAATATGTTCTGCATGCAATCGCATACAGGACCTCAGTTTATAGTCTCATCTGAAGGACTTGCGGAGGAGAGTGGAGTCGGCACTGATGTTAACTCCAGGGGAAAAATCCCCTCGAACAGGAATCGAACCCGGGTCGTCAAATTGCGAGCACAATGTTCTGACCATTAGACTATCCTGTCCGTTCTCACTTAAGTACAAACCCCTGTGGGGATGCTAGGGGCCTGTCAGTAAAATAACATTCCCATCTTCTGGAAACTCTGTGCAAGAAATTCTCTCTTTTCTATCCCTCTCTTTGTTTCTGATTTGCTCCTTTTCTTCCTGTTACCTCCTTTTTGTCTGTTTTCTGCCGTGGTCCATTCTCCTGCCATTATTCCAGAAACACTTGAAAAGATAACAATTCTCTCCCACTCCTTTTCCAGAAAGACTTAAAAAGATATTAATTCTCTCCCACGCTGAAGTTGGATGTGCTGGGCCTGACTTCTCAGGAGCTTAAAAGCACCACAACGCATTTTTGTTCATATGTTGTGATCTGAGAGTTCAATGAAGAAGAAGAAGAAGAAGAAGAAGAAGAAGAAGAAGAAGAAGAAGAAGAAAAAAAAGAAGAAAAAGAAGAAAAAGAAGAAAGAGAAGAATTCAAGTATGATACACACAGCAAAGATGAAGCTGGTAAACAAAGCATTCAGTGTTGACAAATACCTGTGTACAAAACACTCCCTATTAAAATGACAATACTACTGCTGCATGATATGTTATTACACAACTGAGTATTCTTCAAAACTGTCCCCTGCTCTGACCTAAATATATATATTTTTAACTTAAAATAGCAGTTAAAAGATCATATAAACGTGTTCCAGTTACATCCGTAGCATCAAACCAAATGCCCATGAAATATTTTGTCGTTTTTAATCTAAAATAAATACACTAGCATCCTTATTACTTATTTTCGCTCCAACACACAGAACACACTTTACACGACCCAGTTAATCCTTTTCAACATACAATATCACAAAAATTAACTCTCCACTGTTTCTGAGTTGTTAACATTCTTTAGCAATAACCATGCAACAATATCAGAAGACATAAAAATGTGCATGTACAGGCCAAAGTTCATGTGTGACTGTCAGTGTATTAACAGACAAGACATGTCAATATCTTTATTACTTTCTAAAAGTACTGATCAAGATGTCTTTGCCATTCAAAACAAATCGCAGAGTCTATAACACAAACAACATCGATCAGAAACAGTGAACCTTACCTGAACACCTCTGATGGAAGCAGCTCTGTGTAATACATGACTTTGGACTTGTGGGAAGACAGCGGGAAGTCAAACGATGCCTTGGCAGAGTCAAAATACTTCCATTGCAGAATGTAGCTTCCTGACTGACTGGTTACATGAGATCCCTGTTTACCATTCATACATACATCATGTGAATAGCTGTAGAAGCCGATGTGAAAGAGAAGAAGGATCAGAAAAGGGTGATAACACACATGCTGTATCTTTATTTATTAACAATATTTTCAATCCTCAGACATGGTATACTGACAAGAGAGTATCTGCTTAACAGCACAAAATGTTTTACGTACCTTGATACAGAGACTGAATGTCCCCCAATTCTTATACATGGATACTAACAAGACAGTATCTAGCTGACAGCATAAAACATTTTTATGTATCACCATGGTGACTGAATTTTTGCAATCTTCAGACATTGATACTAACAACAGAGTAAATGGTTACTAGCACAAAACATTTTTACATATCTTGATATAGTGACTGAATACTTGCAACTCTCAGGCATGGATATTGACAAGACAGTATCTAGTTAAATACTTAATAGCAGGAGGTTGACAGCAGAAAGTTTTTATAATTTCCTTTTAGTCTTTTAAAGGCAACAGCATGCAAGTAACTTTAAACTAGTCATGAATCCACATACATCTACATGTTATTTCTTTGTCACAGCTAAAAAATCTATGATCTGTTCCTCAGCATACAAAGGTGAGGTCATACACACATGCTACACATATCCACACACACGACCTCTTACCTGAACACTGTCTCCATCACGACATATATGTGGGGGCTCCACAATGCTCAAGTCCACTCCTACAGTCATGTTCTTGTCGATGTATTGCACAGATCCAATGCCCCCAGCGGCTCCACTCACATGATGCTGATGAACAGGGTCCTTGTCGATAGACTGCTTGCATCGGAACACAGTGAAAGTCACATCTCCTTTCAGAATGTCAAAGTCCCAAGTTATGACTGACCCCTTCTGTGGCACCTGTATCAATACCTGTGTAAAACAAATATGAATAGGCTGACACACATGCATCTCAATGATTTGTTCTCTGAACAGGTAGGTTCATTTGGGGTTTTTTGTTTTCATTCATGAAATGGAACTAAGACCTGGGGACTATGAAGGCCTAGATAATACCAAATAAGTTTGTTTTCTGCAATCAAGGGAGATGAATGTATCTTGCATTCAATTCATTCATTTCTGGGTCCAATATACCCTAATCCACATACATACATAGAAATAAAATCCCTTTAAAATGATATCTCAAACTGAAATCTGAACACAGTATATTCAACAACTACTATCAATCCCCTTTTATTGATGTGATGGGGTGGTAAGTAGATTGCCTCCCATGCGATCAGAGCCCTGTCGCAGCGTTGTGCTACTATTCCTTAGGTAAGTGTTAACAGCAACAGAAAATTCATTTTCTGATAATGCTCTTTTACACGTTTCTTCCCCTTTTTTTGGTCATATCTCAAAAATATATATCGATGCCTCAGAGCAAGAAAGGTCTACCGGCAGAGTTGCCATTTTCAAAAGTTTCGAGATATGCTCACTTGAAAAGTTTGAAAGGTCAGAACAAATCCAGGATTGAATGGAAGCGTTCGGTTTTCGGAGAGAGGAAGGGCATTGATGCTATCTTTACCATAGTATGTTTGTGTTGTAATACATGTAGAAGAAACGCCATGATAGCAAAAACACTGGCAGTAAAGCCAGACTACCCGTGTCTGCAGACAAATTACAGCAGAACTGGCACTTCCTCCCATGCAAGCACGGCATGGCGATTAGCTTGACCCTTTTTCCCAGATAAGATCACTCTCCAGCCACCAGTGTTCCCACGCAAGAACCACATGGCATTCAGGCCCGCCAGTGTTGCATAAACTCTGCCCAGTGGTCCTAGTGTATCCCTTCCCATGCAAGAAAGTTTTGCACAGCTGGAAGTCCTTCCTTACACAAATTACCAGGTTAATTGGCACTACAGCCTTTAGAGCAAAAGCGGAGTGCCGTGCAGTTGTCCCTTCTACCATGAGAAATTCACTCAGGTAATTTTGTGCAAGAACGGTTTTCTTCAAATATCTTTAAAATTAATATAAAAAAATTATTTTATCATTTTGTCATCTGAAAGTTTACAGTAAATTCTACCAAATATCAAAAAATTGAAAATTGGTGTTTTTTTCAGATAAACCATTCTTGCTCTGAGGCATCGATATTTCAGCATTGTTCCCTTTATAAAGAGGATGATAAACCATTGAAATGCAAACACATGGATTTTCAATAAAACAAAGAAGAACAGAGGGGGAGAGAGGTTGCAGAAAGTTACCTCATTAGGGAAGTCCTTGACGACGTGAGCAGTCTGGTAGAGGCTGTTGGGGCTGAGAGACGAAGGTTCATCAGGTGAGCGGTCTATCAGCTCCTCCTGGTACATTGACTTCGGCACTAGGCCTCCTTCTGGCACCCCACACTACGGGAACACAGGTGAGTCAGAACAACAAATGTCAGAACAACAAATATCGTACGAGAACACAAGTAAGTCAAACCAACCATACGGGAACACAGGTAAGTTGGAACAACAATCATACGTGCGCACAGGTAAATATCATACAGGAACACAGGCAGGTCAGAACAGCAAATATCAAACAGAAACATAGGTAAGTCAGAATAAATATACATTTTTTTTTTCTAAATGTAAATAAGGACAACAAAGAGTAATACCAGTATTCCCACAGCCATAAGCCCTAACTTAACAGGAATACTTAATGCATACATTAAAGAAAAATAAAAAGACAAAAAGTTAAAAAAATTCTGAACTCCTGTATATCATAAAGAGATGATCAAATTTTATTATATCAATCAATGCAATACTTTCTGTCTTAAACTTCTGTAACTAACAATAATACAGACAATGATACAGAGTACTGATAGAGCACAAAAAAAAAAAGTAAAGCACCACAGCACAATTAGAACAAGCGACAAATCGCAACATACAGATTTCCTGTCAGAAGATTCCAAATACTCACATAGCAGTCACCCCCCAAGAAGTCCGGAATGTACTGCTTCTCCACAAACTCTATCAAGCCACCAGCACCAAGATAGTCTTTTCCACCGTAGATCATGAACTTGCGACGGGTGTTCTCATCGATGAATGGGGAGACGAGCGTCCACAACACAGGGAAGACACGGGGGGCCCGAACAATGAGTAGGCGACCCATAGTCTCTGGGTAGTTGGCTTCCACGATTTCAATGATGCGCAGCAGTGCACGGATTCCTGGTCGCCAAAGGTGTCGCATGCTCAGCCCATCCAAGTCCACAATGCATGTGCATGCACTGTAAAAGATGCATTTTATTGAGATTTTCCGCATGATACTTCAACAATTTTTTTCTGAAAAAGATTTTTTAACGAATACATGAACTCTTTAAAAATATTATTATTCAAAACATTTGTATTTTCTTATCTAAATCACAATTGCATTCAAGTTTTTTAAATATATTTTTTATTAGCATCAATCTTTATACAGTTATTGGAAGCTAAAAGGTGAATAAACACCTGAAATGTTCAGTCTATCTATCTCTCTATCACTGAAACAGTGCAATCAAGGCAAGTGCCACTCACCTGACTGGATAACCCCTTTTGTTTGTTGCCTCTGCAGCCAGCATTAGTCCTTCCTCGTTTTTTGCCAATACCTGTAAAAAAAAGCAAATTAAAAGATGTATTGATTACAAAAACAAAGAAATTGTGATAACTTTAAGCAAAAGCAAACAGCAAATGGTTAAAGCCAGACAACATAAAAAATTTTAAAACAATTTCTTTAGGTAAAAAAATTATATAAAACAAACTCTACATGTTCTAGTTTAACAATATGGAAAGAATGCATACAACTGTTCACATAATCAAGGTAATTAATACTATGAACAGTGGAAGGGGGGGGAGGGGGGTCTCAAAAAAACAGAAGTAAAGTTCCTATCCATATGCATCCTTTTTCTCTTCATCTTCCAAGAATACTCATTTTGCCTGTGGCTCATTTCTGCAACCACATGCTAAAACACCTTCAGGAGATGGGTTCACTTTGTTGCAGTTCTTCGCTGGAAGCTATGGGTTCCCTTACCACAGGACATCTTGTGTCAGTGCCAAACCAAGGTGATCCCATTCACAAACACTGTTCTCATATAAAGCAAAGTGAACTCAATAAAAAGAACACACTGCAGAGACTAAGTCTATCCTCTAAGATAAAGGTAACCAGTAAAATCATTCTATGATGATCCCAGGGAAAATACAAACACTTTTTTTTTTAAACTAAAACAAAACAAAAAAGGAAGTGCACTCACATGTTTCAGGATGGCTTCTTCTCCAACTGATCTCATCAGGCCCTTGACATCCATCTGACCAAGTCGCAAGACGTACAGTGGTCTGCCCTCTGCACACATGCATCACCACTTCAGCTTTAAATACGAGCTACCCTGAAACTCTAAGGAAATGCCTCAGAAAAACATCAACTGACTATCCCCAAAGTTAGAATGCAGCTACCTGAATGTGGGCAAAATCAGTTGCATGTCTAAAAATCTCACAATTTTTTTAAAAATTATATTTTATTTTATCCTTTTATTTCAAAGATAATGGAAGAAGCATTCACATGCTTTTCTAACATCCAGTCCCCATGTGTATGCAGTTTTATAAATTTTGTTATCCATTCCCACCAGCACAGTGGCCTACTCTTCCGAAAAGCAGAACAGGTTTTTTAACATGGGCACAAGATGTTATGCGTGCGTTTGCACACGGGACCTCAGTTTAGTCTCATCTAAAGGACTTTTAGGGGGAGTGGAGTCAGCACTGATATTAACTCCAGAGGAAAAATCCTCTTAAATGAGATTCGAACCTGGGTCAGCAGATCACAAGCGCATCACTCTGACCATCAGGCTATCCCGTCCCCGTAGCTGAGATATGCACACGAAAGAATAGATAAGATAAAAGATAAGAATAAACTGACTGGTTTTGACTACTTTCAAACAGCTTCTTACAATAATACAACTTTTAAACATTAAATTCAGGTCTGATTCTCAGATTTCAACAACAAAAAGGACAAATGGCCCCCTAAAATGAAAATGGGGACATTGTCCCTACCCCCAACAAAACTATAAAAAAAAAAAAAGATGGGGGTCAACTTGCTGCATACGCAGGTGCATTTGGTGGTCCTGAGGTAACACGCCTGCCTAGAAAGCGAAAAGTCTAGGTTGAAGTGTGCCATGGTTCAAATCCCGTTTGGGCCCAAAACTTTTCTCCCATCCATTAGACCAAGAGTGGTGGTCTGGGTGCTAGTCTTTCGATGAGACAATAAACCGAGGTTCGTGTGTTACACATCATTATTTAGCGCACGTAAAAGAACCCACGGCAACAAGAGGGTTGCTCTTGGCAATATTCTGTAGAAAAAAGCTACTCTGATAGGGAAACAAAAACAGTTGCATACAGGAAAAAAGAAAAAAAAAGGGTGGCACTGCACTTGTGACAACGCGCTTTCCACAGGGAGAGCAGCCTGAATTTCATAAAGAGAAATCTGCCTTGACATAATGTGGTATAAAATAAAATATAAAATAAATACAGCTAAGTTCCCTGTACATTCTCTAATTTTTAAAAGTGATAAGAGTCACATCTAGAGGAGGACTATGTCAGAATCGAGACTCGCTCATATTACTACTTACAATGGGTTGAACTGTATTCCTCTAATAAGGGAGAGTGTGCAGAGAGCATAACTGTGCACATATCACTGAACATGTTAATGTAGATATGCAGCAAACTCACTCCCATCATTAAAAAAAGCATTCACACACAGAGAGAAGATACAGATACGCAGGTCACAAGACACAAGAGCAACACACTAACTTAAGTACAAATTCTTGCAAAGTTCTAAAGATAATTTTTTTTTAAAACCCAGTGATCAGAACAATAACAATTTTTCCACACACCTCTGTCAAAATAATGCCATCCACCAGGGTAGTACTTCTCGATGATTTCTGGACAAGTATATGTTTCCAACAATCTGTCAATGTTGTGCAGCTTTCTCCAAGCAAGAGAGTGAACCAGCATTTCTCTGGCTTTTTCAATGTGGAAATCACGAGCTCGCAAGAACCGCAAAATATGTGGATCTTTGGGAATCTGCAAAATACATGGTGTCAAATGTATAATTCACCAGTAAACTTTCATTCCTGTTGACCTTTTTTTGAAAAATGTTTATTCAAATAAAAATTATTAAGCATAATATTTCAGAACCCTTAACTTTTTCTTTTGTGCTCAGTTACTTCTTGCATTTCTGATGATATTATTTAAGGTGTTCCCATGTATAACATCCTTGGGTCACCCAGAACATGCGCTCTGAATCACTCTGACTCATCACACCTGAGAATCACTGTGAGAACTATAAGTACACATTAGTGAGAAATTTTTGTGTTTGGCTATTTTCAAATATTTTGCCATACAGCCAGTCATGTTTTGACTTTAGGTGATTGTTTTTCCTTCCAGTTGTGGTGGATATAGGTTGTTGTGCTATGATCTTCACTGTGATGATAATTTCAACATATCAAAGCATGACAACATCATCATCATGTTAATACAGGCCTTAGCCCTTTGCTTACATCAATAACTAACAAAGCTTTTGGCCTGGGCTACTGGTGACTAATACAAGGTTACTACGCTTCAGTGTTCCTGCAAATAGAGCCCTGGTAGTCAGTCATTACTTTGACCTTTTCTTTTCTCATTAAAACAATGGCTGGAAAGAGAGAACCAATTAATTGTGGGAAGTGACATTTTCATCCCATAAATTATATTTCTGACACTGCACAAATCTCTGCCAGCGATACTCATAATCCTGTGCTGTGTAGTGACACTTTGTGCAGTTTCTTTCATGTCTGATTCTTGAATGAATGATTTGCACCTTGTTTGGTATAATGCACAACTGCTCAAAGATTCTCCACAGTGACTGGTTCAATTTACAAAGCAGCCTGATAATGCCTGAATTACCTCTCACACCACACACACTCTCTTTTTCCACCCCCCACCCCATCCCCATCCTCTCTCTCTCTCTCTCTCTCTCTCCTCTCTCTCTCTCTCTCTCTCAACCCTCGTCTCTCACTCCTCCTCCTCTCCACAACACACAGACAAACACAACACACAACACACACACACACACACACACACACACACAACCACACACACACCACACACACACACACCATCTAAACATTCTCACTTGATGTATAACAGGCTCAGGTTGCTTTTCCTCCTAATTAGTGACAAGGTTAGCATTAACAATACACTCAGTCATAATAGAGACCAATCTGTTCCTTTGTGCTTGGTGGTCTTATGTTAATGATACGGTGTACAAAATAGAGATATTCCAAGTTCTGTGCCTAGCATATGCATAGTGTACGCAGTCTATAAAAATATATAACATGTGGTAGCATACATTAATTATCAAACAAACAAAAAATCAATATATATAGGCATCCATGGTGACAACTAAAGACAATGATATTTACGAACACTACCATGGTGACCTCCCTACACAAATACAGACAAGATATTTACAAACACTACCAAAGTTAATATCTCTAAGCAACTACTGGAAGTTCCCTACAAATAAAATAGCATTAACATGCATCACTAAAATCAATATGTAAGCATTTATGGTAAGCTCCTGGCAAATGAAGCCAATGTTGTTTACAAACAACACCAAAATCAATATATCAGCCTGTACTGTAAACTCCCTACAAATTTGATTACAATATTACTTACATATCAAAATCTATAAGCAGCTATTGTAAGCTCCCTACAAATGAAGTGGATGCTATTTAAAAACAATAATAAAACCTGTAAGTGTATCTTGTAAGAAATAAAGACTACATTATTTACATACCATAGCAAAAAATCAATACAGTAAGCTTGCTTTCCTATCAGAGCAATACCACACAGCCAGTGCTTATCTCAGCTTGATATCAACACCAAAACACCATCTGTTTCTTTCTTTTGTGTTCATATCCGCTTGGCATCCTGCTGCATCATTTACTTTGCTATATGACTCTGCACTGTCCTACTTTCTATACTCAACTGCCAAGACACTGTGCTAAGCAATAACTATCCGTATTACAATAGATTTTTCACCAGATCATTTTTGATTCACTCTCTTCCCTGTTGATGAGTGCAGAAAATGAAACACAACTGCTTATTTTGTTATCCACTTTATTTTGTATCTATGCCAAAGTCAATATTTTCCCCAGATTTATCAGTTTTGACCGACTACACTGTTATACTTCCAACATCATATTTAATACTACTTAGCTTTTGCTTTAAACTGAGGTATAGGTTGCTGAAAGTGAAATATAACAAATCAACCAAAATGGGAAATGTTGATCACTCTCTTCCCACCCACCTTGCCCTTGTGCGTGTGTGACAGCCACTGCCTCAGTTGCACCAGACAACTCTCTTCCACAGGCGTCAGGTGGCCCAAAAATCGAGCAATGTAGTCATCATCCAGCTTGCCTGGGCTGTCAGGTAAGGCAGAGGCACCTTCTGTGTCAAACATGAAAATGGCAAACAAGAATAAGAACAGACAAGAACTGCTGTGGTATAAAAAAAAAAAAATTTAAAAAAACGGCCATGGTATAAATGACAGGTTATCTTACAATTAAAGGTCTGGAAAAAAAAATGATAAAAAGACTATTGATCAAAAATAATACAAGAAAACAAAACAGGAAACTGGAAAAACTATACTTGTGTTTATATACCTCAGAGGGTCAATAATTCTCTCTATATATAACGCTGCTTCTTTATGCATTCTTCAAAATTCTTTTTCATACAAATACTGTGATTGACTCATTTGCTTTTTAATGGATTGACTCATTTGCTTTACCCAATAAAATGTAATTAACATCAATAACATTTGTCAATATTGAATGATCTTTCAAATGAACACTTTTAAAAAAATGATTTTTCCACAGTTACTATATTTGTTACTTGTCCCATTTTTAGAACTCATTTTCTAATACTAACAAGTT
This sequence comes from Stramonita haemastoma, assembly GCA_030674155.1. Taxonomy (NCBI): domain Eukaryota; kingdom Metazoa; phylum Mollusca; class Gastropoda; order Neogastropoda; family Muricidae; genus Stramonita; species Stramonita haemastoma. Next base: position 63,926,639 of record CM060318.1, on the reverse strand, counting down.
GAATTGAAGAGTTTCTGTAATAGAAGCTATTTTCCACATAGGGAGATCTGCTTCATGCACATTACATTGGAAGAATTCTCAATAACTGACATGGCTACAGTAACCGCTCTGACCAGGCTGTCAAATTGAAACAGTACAGTCCCTTGCTTTTGGTTCCGTCTATTACTTGCCTCACAGATGATCAAAACCTAAACAGAGTGTCTCATTAACCTACTACCTTTATTCAAAAAGTGCACACACACAAAAATATGAGACTTCTCTCTTCCAACCACGATTCAAGGAGACTGCAAAGACTATGAGCTAGAATTAAAAGCCACTGAAAATGGCCACAGCAGAATGAACACTTTACATTTACACTGTGATAACTTTCTTGTTAGTTTTTCAAACAAACAGAAGTCTTGACATATTCAAGGCAAAGTACACAGCACCACTCAGTTCTGACAAACAAACAGGATGCTCAGGTTACCTTACCTGGTTCATGTATCTCTGGAATGCCTGAATTTTGAATAGAAGCTGCAGTAGCACCAAGCACCAGACTGTTCTGGCTGTGAACACTGGCCACACTGTTCGAGCGACTTCGAAGCCCAGAGTCCTGTGACGGTGCATCCTCCTGTGTTGGCTGTGAGAGGGCAGGTTTGGGGTTTGGATCCGTCCAAGGTGGAATATATGTGATGCCTTCCGAGATCAACTCGTTGATGTAGTACTCAATCACTTCTTTGCCCTGGACAAGTACAGTGAGATGAAAATTTTAATTCCTTAAGTGTGCATATGTCCACGTGTGTTTGTAAATGTCCACATGTGCAAACACTCCAGGAAAGATATGTCACTCTGTGCATGCACTAAGTGTGTTACACAGCATGTCTTATCAATGGTTGTAACATATAATATTTCTGGCGCAGGCCAAATACTTTATCAGTTATTGATGTAAGCCCAGTGCATACATGCATGCACGCATGTGTGTGTACATGTGCATGAATGTGTACGTTTGTATCTGTGTCTCTCTGTGAGCCAGATCTGAGCCAGATGTACATGTTGGTGTAACTGTTGATGTGAGTATCTAAAAAACATTATCAGAAAAATATTTTAATTACTACACAATTTTCAGCATTGTGAAACATGTTCATGAAAAGGTGGGTTGAAATCATGAACTATTCAGACATAGATATTTCACTAACATGTCTATCTTCATAACCTTGAAAAACAAAGAAAGATCATACAGATCTATGCTGGACAAGCTCACACTCACACATATCTCAAAATTAACTGAAATTAACAGGGATGTTTTTTGTGGTTTGCTTATTTGATTTAGCTGTCGTTTGTGATTTGTTTGTATGTGTGTTGGGGGGGGGGGGGGGGTTGGTGTTTGTATTTTGTAATCTATTTGGAAAAAATTTTAAACATTAAAAAGAAAAATAACAACTGACAGATGACCTGATCAACCACTACATACAAACAGACCATGATACATTTTACTCATCCTATTCACTAGGCAAGGATTACTGAATATAAGTTTTCATAGAAAACACTCCAAATCATGATTCAACACACACATATATATACTACTGAACTCTGTGATCTTGGATTTATTTTATAGTTGGATGTTGGTGTTATCATGGAAATTTATGAGTTATATATATGCTAAGAACCTCATACATTAACTCACCTTCTTAATGTTGTGTGTGTACTGTTTCATGGCAATTTTTTCCACAGTGCTTTCGAAGCCAAAGAAATGTTTGATGTCCAAACTAGCATCTTGCTCAAAGCATGTCCAGCTGGGATTTTCAGGATGAACCTGCAGCACATTTACAAGCCGTTACATTTGGATTATTCTTCAAATTCCATATAAAGACATGTTTTTTTCTTATTCAAAGTTACTTTTTTAACACAAACTGAAGTATAAAACCCTTTCTACTAAGCTGGCCACTACACCTGATCTTTGACTTTCATCATTGATGTACATACTGTACATTTAAATCTACACCACAGAATTTTTTACCCCCAAGAGCTTAATCTCTATAGAGATCTTTCCTGTATTGTTGCAATACTGCTTATTGGTGCTACACAAATGGGTATAAAAACAAATTCACAGAAAGAAAATAAAAACACTGCTATTGTCCAGAAACAAATCGCACTAGTCTGTCAACTGCCACCATCGTGTTCCACTATATTGTTGTGAAAGTGATACTGTCAAAGATCATGGTCCATATTGGCTCAAGAGTGCAGTACGGGAGACTAGTCTCTGGACAAGAGCAGATGATTTTTTTCAATTTTCAGACTTTTTGTTGACAAATATTGGATTTTGATGTACAAAACTGCAATTTTCGTATTTTCTCAGTTTGGGGGAAACAAAATACAGAAGAATACAGAGAGTGCACATATGTGGTTCACCCATTTAGAGAGCAGAGGGTATGTCAGGTCATCAGTTTGAGCCCTACCAATTTGCATCTCCCCATTCTAAGAGTCTCTGGTTAATTGTCTGTATCTTACGTACAAAGCAAGATCAAACGCAGTTTGCCACATGTAAAAGAACCTATACAACAAAACACATATTTTGATAACTCGATATTGAAAACCATATCATAGGTGACCAGAAAAAGCAGATACTAAAACAATTTTTTTTAAATGATGGCACCATAAAAAAGGAAAATGCTTTCTGCACAAAGATCACCCAACTTCACCCCAAATAAGTCTGCTGAGACAAATCAGTAATACAACCTTTTGGATTTTTTTTAATAGTACTTACTGAATAATTGCAGTGCTCGTTGATGACTATTCTGGATGAGAAACTCTCATTGAATGCCTTGATTTTCAAAGTACGATTCCGTCGATCCAGCTCATTTTTCTGAATGAAGTAGACACAATCCACACCCACAATCTGTAAACAAAAAAAAAACGTGCAATATAACTTGACCTTAAGTTTTTTTCAGGGTAGTTCAGGATAAACAAATCATGGCAATGACTTGAAATTAGCATCAAGGCACAAACTAGCTCAATTCAAAAGAACTTAACACTGGTGTCCTCAAAGACAGAATAAGGTTATATTACTGGTGGAATTCAAAACCATTGTTAATATGTACAGCATTTATGCTAACTAGAATGTTGCGATTGAGCATAAGAAAAATTTTTAACTTTAAATTGAAGCTTTGGGCTACATATATTTCTCTAGCACAAATTAAGTAGACTCAGAATTTTCAAATATCAGTCATGCTCTTTGTACTGTCTTGTGACTGAAGTGGAGGGGGGGGGTGCATGGTCTCCTGTGCATTAGTGTGACAAGCATGGGCCTGTACACAAAATCTTTAGAGTACTGTATCAAAATGATGACTCACTTGTGTGAACCCTATTTTTTTTTGTTGTTGGGGGGGATAAAAGTACCTAATTGCCCTTCAAGAATTGGTTCAATCCTATTATAGATTTTACATTAGCAAGTGGTAGAAATCTTCAATATTTTCATACAAACACATGCATGCATGTACACACATGCATACAAACAGCATGCACATATGCATGCACGCGCACACACAACACACACACACACACACACACACACACACACCACACACACGCACGAACACGCACACATACACACACACATTCCAAGAAATTCTGTATATCATTTCAAATTTCATTTAAGAAAGATCCTTTGCATTTATTATAAAATATAACTCAGTAACTACACTGTTGCACAAAACTATGTAGCACAACTGGTTTGCCCTGTTGTGGCAGAAGACAACACATACTGGCAAATCTAGTTGAAATTGAGAAACATGAAATGAAGGAAATTATAATTAACTGGTTCAAAGCATATATTCAAAACAAACAAAAAAACTCATCCACTTTTAAATCACATTCATTTATAGCATTCTTTTTAAAAACCATATTTTATTTCAAAAGTTCTTGTTCAATATTTTGAGAGAATCAAATAAAAAGAATTTTTAAAGTTTACGTAAATGCTAAATTTAGTCATGAATAACTTTAGGCTTACAATATAAGTAAAGGTTTACAAGTAATGACCTCTTCTCAGAAGAAAACACCAGAATTTAAATAATAAATTAATAACAAAATGTGGAAAATTGTTACCTTTTTCAATAGATAGGGAGCATCAATTGCTAAACGACACCTCCGCTCCACAACATAAATGGCACCATCCTCACTTTTGTGTTCTTGCATGATCTCACTGCCAAGAAACACTGGAATCATCTTGCAGGTGGGAAACCGCTTTTCATATGCCTGCAAAACATGTTATCTAAATCAAACCATTTCATGAATTACATACATCGTACATATCAACATGAATTATAGCATTGCCTGACTTCATTGCTACTTTAGTTAAATAACGACACTGAAACTGCTGTATTTTTAATCTTGAAAGCCTTTGATTATTCATTCAGTCCTCCTTTCTTCCATAACGAAGTTATTTAGTTATAATGATAATAATTATCATTAATGGTAAAACTAATTTACCAAGGTCTACCAAAAAAGAGGAAGGATGGTGGCAGGATGGTTAAGACGTTCGCCTGCCAATATGTAAACCATGAGTTTCTGGGTTCGTACCCAGCCTCACCCTTTCTTCATAGTTTGACGAAAATATCTAACTGAATGTCAAAGTCATTCGGATGAGACTATAAACCGAGGCCCCGTGTGCGAATGCACGCAGAACATCTTGCGCACACGTTAAAACCTCGTTCCACCTTTCGGAAGAGCAGGCCATCGTGTGCCCGTAGGAGCAGATGACAATTTTTTTTTTTTAAATAGCATGCACACAGGTGTCATGTTTAGACACCATCCCTGAGGAAAAATCAGGGGTTAGAGTCCCAAGGCGGCTCGGGGCTGTAGGCTATATTAGTATATGGCAACATTCTGGTGGCTCCTGCACGGTACTGGAACCATTCGTATCGGTCAATGCCTTTCCAATGGATCATTCCAGTGGCGTGGCGAGGGGGGATCTGCTGCATGGGTAACAGCTTGCCCTCCATACTTACCTACCCAGGCTTTGCGCTCTAAAGACTAGAGTGCAACTCCATAGTCTTCTGAGACTGATGGGTGCCTACTACTACTACCAAAAAAAATTCAATGTACCTTTCATTCTTGACTTTTTGTTCTTTTTCAAATTCTAAAAATACTCAGCTTAGATATATATATATATATATACTCACTTGCACTACCACAGTGCCAGCACCACTCAGTGACTCTCACACTTGCGTGCGCACGCACCACACACACACACACACACACACACACACACACACACACACACACACACACACACGCACGCACGCACACACGAGCACGCACACATGCAGCACACACATACACACATATTTTTATAAATTGCTGTAAATAAAATGGTGAGAAGCAGCCTACTTTAACATCAGAGAGTAGGATCTTCAAACTGGATTTTCAGAGCATTAGTAGACTAGTTCATCCATGAAAGGTTTTATTCTTACCGACTGATTACACTAATACAGTTTTACATAGAAACTTCTAGTTAAATCCAAACATAATATAATAAAATGTGCAGTCCACTTAAGAATGAAAAGAGAGATAATCTGATTGATTAATATCTTGAAGAATTACAAAACATTTCAATACAGTCTAAAAGTTACTTTCCACACTGAATTCAAGAACAATTTTTTTTTAAAGTAACCAAAATAGCAGTTTTATGGCATTTACATGATACATCTGCTTTTGTATGAATAAGAAAAGCAGTGAAAATAATCCATCAAGTAATTTAAACATCAACATGTTTAATAATCAGAAGTATAATTTAACCACACTTCTTTTGAAGCAATACTAAAATCAATTTCAGACAATTTGTTTTTTGAGCCTCAACTAAATATATTCCATATAAAAACATGTTATTTTTTACCACTGTACCACTACCACTGTACCAGTGTTACTGGACCATCAAAAAAGGATTTGAATGTTCAGATCTTAACCACCTTGGCAGTGAGGAGTCACATTAACTTAGTAATCCCGTATTCTTTCAAACTGTGTTGCATAAAAATGGTAAGGGTGTTGTGTTTTTTTAAAATTTTCTAATTTGGGGGCAATTCATTAGTAAAATGCAATGGCAGGACAGAATGAGTGTACAGGTCTATTTCAATTCAGCTGAGAGTCTATAGATACTAAATAGTGATCTATAATGCCTTTTATTTGGAGAAAGGTTATAAAATGTACTTAAAAAGCAAAAACTATGGGGTCCACAAATGTTATTCAAACTGCTTGAGATTGTTCAATAAGATTCTAAGACAAATTAATTGGAGTAGGCTTATACTAAGACTGAGGATAAATCATTAAATGCAATAACTTTTTTGTAAGCCTTGTGAGTCGACAGGTATCGAAACAAAAGACAAATGAGGTCTTGAATTGGCTTTCTGAAGAATAATGTTCAATTTTTTGTGTATGTGTAATCAGTTGTTTTAAATTGGCATTCCTATATCTTTTCTGTTTTCATTTAGGCCATTCATGTTGTTTCTAATGATTTTCATTCTCATGAAATATACTAGTACAGTAGTAACTAGTATTACTATAGAATTGTGATATTACTGATAATGATAAAAATGGAAAAGATCAAAACAATCTAGGATGAGTAGTCAGACATTAGGCTAATCTAAAACGTCAAGTGCAAAGGAAGCGACAAGGTCAACTGAGGACAATACGCTGATGCTTACATACAACACTCAGTAGGCCTACAGCTGACATTGGCTTGCGTTGTTTTACGGCAGCCTAATATGAGCGTTCTATCTATAACCTTATCTAGCAGATGTCTGGTGACAGCATACAGAACGGATAAGAACGAGAAGTAGAGATGATAGATCGCTGTTTGATGAAATCATCAGTACACTGCTTACAATAAAAATGCCTTTTATCAACTTAGACAAATATATTACTTATAAAACTAATCCCGCTGATGTTTATTTTTGGTAGTGAGGAGATGACATCTGAAAGCCACTTCAATGCCGAGCTGAAAAACTTAACAGTAGATCGATCGGAACACTCTAGTAATCACTCACCGCCATCACCAGTTCAAATGGATATTTGTACACCCTTACGGGTGACTGATATTTCTGCACCATTTTAATGAAGGTTCTGTAGTAGCAGGTTTCCCAACTTGACCATCGCTATAAACTGTCCATCATTAGATCGTCTGCCAAACCTTTTCACATCCAGTTGCTGATATCGAGTTTTCATGAGCGACAAAACATAGTTCATATATAATGTCTCTACAGTTTTATCAGATAAAACTTTGAATACATAAAAGTTATCATAACCAATTAGGCATAGCTTTCTAGAGCTCTAAGTAAAAGACAAGAACTATATAAGGACCAAATACGAGAATTCATACTATGTTTTTGTTTTAATGCTCAAATTGTTACACCAGGGGGAATAACTTCAAAATCTGATTGGCAATAAGAGAAGGGTGAGGCTATTGACTTCTTGGGTGCGGCACAAAAACAAAACAAAAAAGAAACAATCAAACACTGATATACTATCACCCACGAAAAAAAAAGAAAAGCTTGGGCTGATTGCAGATGAAAATAAAAAAATGAATGTCGGTAAGATGTGTGAACAGTAAGTGATAAGAACGTTCAAAACATTACTTCCAGGGAGATAACCCTTCCCCAAGGGGAACGACAGTATTTCGGTCTTTGGTGAAAAATATCTTTATTATTCCTCCTAATTGTCACGAAACCTGAATACGCGAGTACACACACGCACGAACGCGCGTGCACACACACATGCACGCGCGCGCACACACACACACGCACGCACACACGCGCGTGTACACACACACACACACCCACCACACACACACACAGGTAGAGAAGAGAGAGAGAGAGATTTCATTTTTATTCTTTTATATCGAGGATAATGGGATAAGCACTCTTGTGCTTTTTTACATCCAGTCCTCGTGTGTATGCAGTTGTGTAAATGTCATCTGTTCCCACCGGCACGCGATGGCCTACTCTTACGAAAAGCGGAACAGGATTTAACGTGTGAACAAGATGTTATGCTGCGTTCGCACACGGGGCCTCGGTTTATAGTCTCTCCGAAGGACTTTGGGGGAGAGTGGAGTCAGCACTGATGTTAACTCCAGGAGAAAAATCTCCTCGACCGGAATCATACCCGGGTCGTCAAATTGCCAGCGCAATGTTCTGACCACTAGGCTATCCGTCAGAGAGAGGAGAGAGAGAGAGAGAGAGAGAGAGAGAGAGAGAGAGAGAGAGAGAGAGAGAGAGAGAGAGAGAGATTTTTTTTTTTCGGTTTATTTTGTTGTCAATCGAGGTGGATCAATCTTTGAGTCGTGAGTATGAGTTTGTAATTATTACGACACGGATGGCCTATCTTCGACAGATTTAACGAGAGAAGAGAGGAGAGTAGAAGAGAGAAAGAGGGAGTTGAGGAGGCGAGAGAGGTAGAGAAGATACTAGAGTGATTTTTTTTGTTGTTGTTTGTTGTTGGATGGGGGGGGGTCAGAATGACTGGGCGCTATTCTCTGCGGGACGCTCAATTTGATTTTGATTTAATTATAACCAGGTAGGCCCAATCTCTGACATGATGTTCCGGTGGTTAGGGTGTGTTGTGAATAGTGGTAGAACTCGCGTTGAGCATGGCCAAGAGTCTCAGAGGAGAAGCCCTTCAAACAAGTTTTTGGCCTTTAATCTTCCTTTAACTTGAGGGAGGCGGCCACATCCAGTTCATGACTCTGGGAGTCTCTCTGCTGCCCTTCATGTATGTGATGAGTTCTGACTGGATTTGAATCCATGATCTCGGATGTGCACTTTTTTCTTTCTTTTCTTTTTTTTTTTTTTATGGGGGGGGGGGGGATTGCACTATGGTATTATGGGGTCATCGGGTCTTATGCAGTTACTTTGTTCTCTGACAGATCCAGCTTGACATCTCTCGCTGTCTGTCAGGCTTTCAGGGCTTGGTTTTTTCCTTCCCTGCAATCGAGAGCTGTTTCATGAGGTTGTAAGCCGATTCTCCAACAAACCCCTGGCTCCGACTTCTGCAGCAAGGACTTTGACCTGATAGCCTTCTTTCCTCAGGCTGTTGGCCAGATCTGCATATTTTTCAGTCTTGTAGGCGTGAGATGCCTCCATCCTGTTCTCATATGGAACAGTCAGCTCTATCATGATCAGCTGCTTGGTTGAGTGGGAGTTGACTACTATGTCAGGTCTCATACCACTCTTGCTGATGATCTCAGGGTGATTGTTCCATTCTGGGAGGTCTGCAGTGCACACCCAGTCGTCTGCTCCATCCAGCAGACTCTGCTTGCAGGTTCTGAATGGCACTGATGTTCGTGGCCATGAGTTTTTTCCTCCTGCCGTGAAGAAGGTTGCGGGAGCTTTTTGTGTCCTGATTTTGCCACTTGTGGAGCAGGTACTGAACCAGACTGCTTCTACAATCTCTTTTAGCACCTGGTTGTACCTCTATGTGTACCTCCCTTGGGCTAAGGCTACCTGACATGAGCTGAGGACATGTTCCACTGTTTGTTTTCCACGGCAGAGGGGGCATGCAGCATCGTCTGATTTTCCCCACTTCACCAGGTTTGCATTTGATGGTAGGTCATACACGGATCTGAGAATGAAGCTGATCCTGAGAGGGGCCATGTGCCAAATGTCATTCCAGGTGATACTTTTTGCTGGACTGCTTTTTGGAGTCACTTTTGGTCTTCTTCTTTCCTCATCTCTTGAATGACCATGTCCCGTTTGGCTTTTCCTTTTGCTTTTGACCACCATTCTGTTTTTGTTGACCCTAGTCCTTGTCTGTTGGTCTGTGTGTGTCCTGTTATCTCTCTGATCTTGAGACTTTCTTTGGCAGAGTTTATCACCTCCTGGACTTTCCATTTTCTGCCGGTCTTCAGCAGGGGCTTGATTTCTTCTACCACCTTGTCTTCTGTGTCCTCTAACATGCTTTGAAGTCTGATTGAATATATATTATATCTTCTGTTTTAAACAAGTATTATTGTACCTTATGTGAATTATGTATTTGTTGTATGTATACTTGTCTCCTTTTTACAATCTTGGTGATGAAGATGGTTTTCCTTCTTGTTTTTGCTTTTTGACTTTCTCCTATCTTGGTAGGGTGTTCTTATGTTTTTGTGTTTTTTCTCCTTTTTCTCCTTTCCCTAATCAGTGCAAGGGCCGGATGTAAAAAAAGTATGTAAATGTTTACTCTGTTACCCTTGAAAAATAAAGATTCATTCATTCATTCATTCATTGATTCATGCATGCATTCATTCATTCTCTCTCTCTCTCTCTCTCTCTCTCTCTCTCTCTCTCTCTCTCTCTCTCTCTCTCTCTCTCTCTCTCTCTCTCTCTCTCTCTCTCTCTCTCTCTCTCTCTCTCTCTCTCTCTCTCTCTCTCTCAGAACATCTTGCACACACGTTAAATCCTGTTCCGCTTTTCGTAAGAGTAGGCCATCGTGTGCCGGTGGGAACAGATGACATTTACAGAACTGCATAAACACGGGTATATATATAAGAATAAATCAAATCTCTCTCTCTCTCTCTCTCTCTCTCTCTCTCTCTCTCTCTCTCTCTCTCTCTCTCTCTCTCTCTCTCATATGCTCCTCACTCATCCCGACCTTGAACGTTCGTGGTATCGTGGTATCGCTAAGTGCATTTTTTATTACCTTATCATATATAGTGTCCTTATTCTTGTGTGTTGTTTGGTATTGCGTAAAGCTTTATTGTTTAGTATCTTTCATTTGATGTATCCCTGAAAAGGGCGGGGACTGGATGTAAAAAAGCACATGAGTGCTTATCTATTATCCTCGAATAAAAGACTTTGCCTTGCCTTGCCTTGTCTCTCTCTCTTCTTTCATGTTGTCCTTTTTTCCCCCATGAGTTTCAAGCGGCATTATATAAACCCGCTTAGTTGAACTGGAATTGTCTACAGATCCTCATATTCAATGCCACACCAACACCTGCCAAAACTTGACAAGGAAAGGGAAGGGGGGGGGGGGGGGGGGGGGAGGCGGGACGGGTGGTTAACGAAGTGCTATAAACTAAACCTACACCGGTGTAAGTAAGTAGGCCTACTAGTTTGAGCTGTAACAGCCCTGCAAAAAGCAATGACCTTGATCTATGGCATCACGGTATTGTTCACACAACAGTGTCGTGTGGTGTGGTTCAGAGGTGTGACCCACCCCTCCCCCTCCGCCGCCTCCACCCCTCCCCCCAAACACACACACACACACACACACACACACACACACACACATATATCCCCCCTTCCCCTAATACTACCCCTGTTGAGGCCCCTCTCCTTCACCATATGCTCCTCACTCATCCCGACCTTGAACGTTCGTGGTATCGTGGTATCGCTAAAATGGATTCCTTTTGTGGCTAACTGGAATAGGCCCTTCGGATGAGACTCTGATTATAGGCCATACCTACGTTTCGTGTGCAACCGAATAGAACGCAGATCATTTTGCGCGCACGTCAAAACCTGTTCCGTTTTTCGGAAGAGTAGGCCCTTGTGTGCCGGTAGGGACGGATGACAACATTTACAAAATCTGCAGACACAAGGGGACTGGACGAGAAAAAAACACATGATCGCTTATCCCATTTTCCTCGAACTATAAGAAGAAGAAGAAGAAGAAGAAGAAGAAGAAGAAGAAGAAAGACGTCCAACTGCACGAACCCGGTCAAAAGGGGACTTAGCCTAATTATCCTTAAACTGCACAGCATATCATTTATTTTATTCAAACACCAAACCACTACCATCATCAATTTTCCTTAGCACACAAACATTAATCAAATCCTTTTGATCCATATCGCCTTCGTTCTTTTTCAACGATACATCCAAACTATTTTCAGACAGTTATGTCTATCTTTTTGGCCGTTTTGTTTTGCGTTTGTGCTTCAACCGCTGCTGCTACTTCTATTATTTCAACAACTACTAGTGAAATAGAAACAAAGAAAGAAAGAAAGAAAGGAAGAAAAGAAGGAGAAAGAATGAAAGAAAGAAATGAATGAGGAAAAGAAAGAAAGATAGAAAGGAGACACAAGATAATATAAAAGAAAATGCAGGTTCTTTTATTGTGTGTTCTCCAGCAGAAGGCTACTGGAGAAGCCTAGCTCTATGAAATCACTATCTACATTGAGGATTTTTGTTTTGTTGTTGTTGTTTGTTTTTTTGTTGTTGTTTTTTTTTTTTGGGGGGGGTTGGTTTTTGTTGTTGTTGTTGTTTTGCTTTGTTTTGTTTTTGTCAAAACGATCAAGCCTTAAATTTCATGTACTGAAGCAACAGAGCATTCAACTACCAAACAGAAACTGAAGCTATACAACTCATGTCTGTAACCGATCTGAACCTAGACAAACCATCAATTTATGTTGTAGACATTTCCAACAGCTTCAGTGGTCCCAGCCACACTTTAAAACCATCTTTTAGAATGACTTATCAGTATGGTCACGCCTTGAAGGGATGACTGAGGGCAAGCTTCACTTGCTTCATGTTCATTCCCTAAAACACCGAAATTTTAATATCTAACAGACCTAAGATAGAGAAATTTTACCGGGATCTAGGCCTACAACACAAATTTTTTAAGACAAGGGAAAATGTGGTAGGCTAAACACCCTGCTCAACTTGGACAGTTTCGTGCCACTTCCAGAAATCTGTGAGAAAGAGACACTAACAGGAGAAATGGCCATTTTATGGCAGGCAGCAGCAGCCTGAAGAATCAGTGGAGCAGATTATTTTATTTATTCTTTTATATCGAGGATAATGGAATAAGCACTCTTGTGCTTTTTTACTCCAGTCCCCGTGTGTATGCAGTTTTTGTAAATGTCATCTGAACCCACCGGCACACGATGACCTTCTCTTACGAAAAGCGGAACAGGATTTAACGTGTGCGCAAAATATTGTGCGTGCGTTCGCACACGGGACCTCGGTTTGTAGTCTCATCCGAAGGACTTTTGGGGGGAGTGGAGTCAGCACAGATGTTAACTCCTGGGGGAAAATCCCCTCAAACGAGAATCGAACCCGGGTCGTCAAATTGCGAGCGCAATGTTCTGACCACTAGGCTATCCCGTCCTCCAGTCAGGGGCCATCCATTCCCACGACATTCCGGGGACGAAGAGTGCCTGTCTTAAATTAAGGGAAGACCACCACACAGAGGGGCAGCAGCAGCAACAGTGTGGGGAATGTGGACCCCCCACATAACTGTGACGGTTGTCCTATAAAAGGCATGACTATTTAGTTCCAAAGATTCCTCCCGTGGGAATGCCGAGCAGGCGGAGGGGGGCACCATCTGGAGATTCTGTGCCAGGAATTTCCTCTGTTCTGTCCTCGTTCTTTGTTTCTGCCTTGTTCCTTTTCTTTCTGTCACCACATCCTTGTCTATTTTCTGCCTTCTTGGTCCATTCTCCTGCCTTTTCTCCAGAGAGACTGAAAACGTAACGATTACATAAAAAAACATTATTGCTCCCATGCCAAAGTCGGAGGTACTGGTGTGGTTGGGATGCTCAATTTGGTTAGGTTAGGGGGGACGGGATAGCCTAATGGTCGGAACATTGTACGTTAAATCCTGATCTGGTTTTTTTTGGTAAGAGTAGGCCATCGTGCGCCGGTGGGAACAGATGACAAGACACTCGGGGACTGGACGTAAAAATGCACATGAGTGTTTATTCCATTATTCTCGATATAAAAGAATAAGTGAATGAATGAATGAATGAATGAATGAATGAATGAATGCTACTGCGAGTGTAGGCTTGGTTGGATCAGGCAGTCGGGCAGGGGGAGATTACACATGCAGTGGTGTTATTCAGCTGCTGATGGTCCTATCAGAAATTGGTGGCTGGGATTCTAATCTATTCCAAAGCAGATTTCTCTGCGTGAAGTTCGGGCTGCTCAACCCGAGGAGACCCCGTTGCCAGAAGACCAGCGCAGCACACTTTTTCTATTCTATTCTGTTCTATTCTCTGTTCTGTTCTAATATATTCTATTCCATGGCAGATTTCTCTGTGTGAAATTCGGGCTGCTCAACCCAGGGAGAGCACGTCGCCAGATGAGCAGCACCACCCATTTTTTCCCGTCTTCCTATTTCACAATCTGTAAGTGTATCAAGGTGATTTTTTCCAACAGAATTTTTCCAGGGACAACTCCTTTGTTGCCGTGAGTTCTTTTACGTGCGCTAAATGCGTGTTGCACTCGGGACCTCGGTTTATTGACTCATCTGAAGGACTTGCACCCATACCACAATTATTCACAGATGGGGGAAAAGTTTCGGACACTTATTTATTTATTTATTTATTTATTATTCTTTTATATCGAGGATAACAGATAAGCAATCATGTGCTTTTTTTTCATCCGGTCCCGTGTGTATGCAGTTTTGTAAATATTGTCATCTGTTCCCACCGGCACACGATGGCCTACTCTTACGAAAGCGGAACAGGATTTAACGTGTCGCAAGATGTCTGCGTGCGTTCGCACACGGGGCCTCGGTTTAAAGTCTCATCCGAAGGACTTTTGGGGAGAGTGGAGTCGGCACTGATGTTAACTCCAGGAGAAAAATTTCCTCGACCGGACTCGAACCCGGGTCGTCACTTACAACAGTGAGCAGCATGTGTAGTTTGGCTGGATTTACACACACACACACACACACACACACACACACACGAATATATAGTTATACGCGAGTGGGTACGCCTACAAGCGCGCTCATAATTATACATGCATAGGCCCACACACGCGAGCAATCACGCACTGGTCTTCCACAGGTGATGAATTTTAATTCCTTAGGCCTATCACCATCCTGAACTGGCGCTGTGGACTACACGCTTTGTGCCTTTTCTCTGCCCTAGCCTATACTAGGGCCTAGCACCATCCTTTCCTGAAAGTTTTTGCTGGTCATAACAACTCCCCCCCCCCCCCACCCCCCCCTCTTCACCACCATCGCTTTCGCTTTCCATTTCCCCCCAGCGGTAAGCCTGCACACCTTCACTCTTCTTCTTTGTCTGTCAACCTTTGACCCCACCATAGGCCTACATGTTTCGTCTAGGTTCCAGATCTGTCACTGCCATTGTTAGGCCTGTAATTATGTCTGCTTGATCTGTGCAGTGTATGGTTTGTATTCTTTTTACTTCATCCCAACGTATCTGTGAAGGCCTATATTTATTTTCGTTCGTTTAGATAAATCACCATGCGTTGCCTTTATTTATTTTGCTTATTTTGTGTTGCCTTTGTTTATTTATTTATTTAATTAAAAGAAACGGGTCTGGATTACAACGCACAAGGACACTCTTCAGATATTGTTTGTACTGCTACTGGGCCTAACTTAGACTGAAGGAAGTTCCTAGACTTTGGTGCACTGTATTGTATATTTTTCAAGTCCATGGCATGAACAACCATGGATCCTAGCCATTTTGTAATGATGTGACCATGTGGTGCTACAGATCACACATAATTAGCGTTCTTTATACACGATATATAGGCCTATCGTAACCTATAGTCCACCCCTATTTATGTATTCTTTTATATTGAGGATAATGGAATAAGAACGCGTGCTTTTTTTTTTTTTACATTCAGTCCCCCAGTGTATGCGATTTAGTAAATTTTTGTCATCTGTTTCCAACGGCACACAATGGCCTACTCTTTTGAAAAGTGGAACAGGTTTTAACGTGTGTGTAAGATGATGTGCGTGGGTTCGCACATGGTGTCTTTGGTTTATAGTCTTATCCAAAGGACATTATTATTTTAAAATATTTATTGTCATGTATTCTTTTATTTCGAGATAATGGATTGGAATAAGCATTCTCATACTTTTTTTTTTACCCAAAAGCTGAAAAACATGAGGGGTGGAGGAAGCTGGATGCAAAATCTACAGTGATGCCCCAACAGCCTATCAAACTATGGAACAGGTCAGGGCCCTTTCAGTCACACAGCAGGTCTTCTTGGAGCAGTGTTCAAAAGTTAGGCCTATTTTCAGGCTTAGTGGATCTTTTAAAGAATACAGTCTGAATACCCTAGTGCCATTGCATGGAGCTCCTACCAACTACAGCTGCAATGGCTAGAGCTCCATGGCTGGAGCTTCCAGATTCACCAATGGTGAGATTTTTGTATCATGTGACCATTTTCTTGCCCCCACCATTTAGGTAGCTGGTCCCAACTTAGGGGATGGTGTCTGAAATAACACCTGTGAGCTGACTGTGTGAGGTTTTTTTTGTTGTTCTTTTTTTTTCATGTTATCCATTCCTAAGGGCACACAATGGCCTACTCTTCCAAAAAGCAGAAAGGGTTTTTAAGGTGTGTGCAAGATATTAATGTGAGGATTCATACACTTGGTTTATACTTATAGTCTCATCTAAAGGACTTGGACATTCAGTTTGATTTTTTTTTACCAAACTGGGAAGAAAGGGCGAGGCTGAGAGTTGAACTCAGCACCTCACTATTTCTTTGTTTGGCAGGTAAATTTCTGAACCATCCTGCCATCTTCCTTCTTGTCATGTTTGAAGCAGTGGGCCACAGCCACAAATCCAACATCATTTAGTGAAGAGTGCTAAACTTAGCATGCCCTTTCATTTTACCTAGTCTAAGTGTGGTCAGTTCCTGCTGTAGTTAACACCAGCTGGGCTGGGATGGGATGGGATGGATTAATTAGCAGCTAAAAGGGGCTGGAAGTAGGGAAAACTGACAGCTGTGTTGAGTCTTCAGCTGTTTGTTTCAGGTGGATCAGGCAGAAACATGTCCAGTCATCAGGAAGGCGTTGGTCTCAGGGCATGGCAGCTAGCACTGCGCACCAACAGGAGCAAACCCCAGTTTTTCCAGGCTGGTGCAAAGGCAGGGAAACTGACTGTAAAGAAGGACGGGCAAGAGTCTTCCCTGAAGAAAGGTAGGTATATATATATAATTATCTTTGTTGTATTTGTTAAAACTTGTGCTTTTCATATGTTCTTCACATGCTGAAGTCAAACGACTATGCACTTGGGGCAACTTGATGCATTTTTTGCTCATATGACAGAAAACAAATAGTAGCTGTCTGAGTGTTTGATGAAGAAGAGACTTAAGAGAGACATGTATGAGAAATGAACTGGCTATACATTTACACAGCTTGGTCCTGCTTTGTCAACCATTCCCACCAGCACATCAATGGTCTACTCTTCCAAAAACCGAACAGGTTTTAGTATGTGCTCAAGATGTCTTGCATGACAACAATAGTTGCTGTCTGCACATTTGATAAAGAAGAGAGATGTAAGAGAGACCTGAGAAATGACTGGCCATACACAACACACTTTGTCCTGCTTTGTGATCCATTTCTAATAGCATGAAATGATTTCTCTTCTGAAAGGTGGAATAGGTTTTTAATTTTGTATCAAGATGTTATGCATGCTATTTACACATGGGCATTGGTTTGTCTCATCCAAAAGTTTAAGACATTAATTAGTAAAATTTCTTGTCAAAATGGGAAGAAGGCAAGAATGGGAATCAAACCCACAAGAACCTCATGGTTTACTTGTTAGGCAGGTGAACTCTTAACTTCCTACCACCTTCCTTATTATAATTATGGGATTAAAACATCAGGTACTGATAACTGTTTACACACAATTTTCATATTTCTTGTGTGGTAGTTCATTCTGGTCACACTGACAAGTCTGAATGAATAGATATTTGAATAGTCTGTTTAAACTGCAATGTCCTAAAGGATGGCATGTCAGTCTCCTAAGGTTACTTGAAATCTACTGGGGGGGGGGGGTCTACTGTTCAATGCCTCTTGTTGTCCAAGTGTTGCATTTATTTTAGGGGATTTTTCCGCTGTGGTTTAACATCAGCACTGACTCCAATCCCCCAAAAGTCTTTTGGACAAGACTATAAACCAAGGTCCAGTTTGCAAAACCCATGCAGAAATCTTGTAAAATGTCTAAGACCTGTTATGCCTTTTTGAAGAGTAGGCCATTTTGTGCTTGTAAGAACGGATGACAAAAAACAAAAACGCATGCACATAGTTGTTGTTGTATTGAGACACCATCTCTGAAGTCAAGCAGATGGCAGCTACCTAAATGGCCAAGGGGGAAAATGGTTGCATATGGAAAACTCACCATTGTGAAACCTTGGAGTTTTAGCCAAGGAATGACAGCAACACACAACAACAAAATCTGCAGTCATGTTTCTTTAAAGCCAGCAAATTCTTTAATACCTGTCATTCCTTTAAGGATATGAAAGATTTTACATAAAATCTGGAACGAAAATCAAATCTGAACAACTTGCATGCGCCATGCAACTGGATAATTATTTGAACACAATACTATAGAACAAAAAAAGAATTGCCTGTTTACCTATTTCGAATTATTGGAACAAAGTTGACATGTTATTTCTGATAGTAATATTCATTGTAATGATATTAAGCAGAGTCTTCTTATTTGATGAAGAAAAAAATTGTTCATACTTCAAAACCAGTGGGAACAACTAACAAACTTTACAAAACTGCATACACACGGGGACTGGATGTAAAAAAAAAGCACATGATTGCTTATTCCAATTTCCTCAGAATAAAAGAATGATGACTGACTGACTAACTAACTAACTAACTCAACTAACTAACTAACTAACTAACTAACTAACTAATAACTAAGTTCTATATATAAGTACATAAATAAGTGTTTGGATGTTTGTGCATATTTTGTCTTTCATCTCGTCACATATCGTACACATATGTATTGCTTTTTAGGGATAAAGCGAAAAAGAGGAAGACCTCAGATGCTGCTGATGCTGCTGATGAGATGCAAACAAAGTCTCCGCCCCCATCCAAGAGACCAGCTGCTGCACCAGCACCCTCAGCAGAGGCAAAGAAAGGGGAAAAGAGATGGAGAGCAGAGCTGATGGTGATTGAAGAAGGAGACAACCTTCCTGATGAGCATGTATGTATGACTAGGATTATTTATTCATTATTATATTTATATATATATATATATATATTATATATATATATATATATACTGATATAAACTAAGAAAATAGATAGAATAATAGAGAGAGAGAGAGAGAGAGAGAGAGAGAGAGAGAGAGAGAGAGAGAGAGAGAGAGAGAGACTGACCAACTGACTGAGACAGATATGATGAATATCATTTCAAAAAGAGAGAGGGAGAGAGAGGTTGTGGTGAATGCTATTTCAAATAAATGTGTATGGAATGCAATATAGTTCTTAACATAGAACGTTCCTGCCATGACTGATATGCAAGTCATCTAATTAAGTAACAGCTGCATTTATTCATGCAACCTCATAATTATGAAAGGGTATACAGCAAGCTATCACAGGTATATGTTGTAAACACATTAACAGCAATAAAACAGGGAAATGTAATGGCTGTTTACAAGTGTATCAAAACATAATTTTGCAGCTCCAAAATGAGAACATGTTGAAAGTAATTTCACAGGTACATAGTACATCTCATTCATGACATTGTGTGCTGTAATGGATATTTTAATGTTCTTATTTCATAATCAAGTATGCAGTGTGTATGCCAGTCTTCATATGTTTTGCTTTTTTTTGAGTGTAGAATATCAGTTAAGTTTTTTTCAGGTCAGTATTTTTTTGGGTCTCTTACAAAGCGATTTTACTCACTTGTGGACAAGGCAATATAATCCTTTCTCTTTCTCTCTCTTTTTTTTTTTTTTTTTTTTGAAAGCACTATTTCTGTGGATGAGTAAATGCTTGTAAAATTATTGTTAAATTGAAAGTGACCACCTATAAATTGGATCTCCCCAGTATGCTAAGTGATATGTGTTGCAGCTGCTGCATGATTAAAACCATTTTTAAATTGTCTGATGACAGATGCTACAGCCAAGTGGTTAAGACCATTTTACCTCAGTCCTGTGGGTCCATAAAGGTAGCTGCTGTTTGGGAAATAGGGTAAAAATTTGATAATGAAGGCAACTTGCCCACAGCACACCTCCACTCTCTCAGCCAAGAGGGCATAAGGACAGTCAGTGTTAGAGATGTTCTCTAAAGGTCAACTAGCCCCCAGGGCTGCAGCACTTAAGGACTGTGCAAGTCAAGCCTCCTTGTCAGAGAGCCTTAGTTGATCACTAAAGACTAAGCTGTAAGGTGGAATTTTATGAGTGGCGAAGCACTGAT
>CM060318.1:63851557-63901557 GCA_030674155.1 Stramonita haemastoma | reverse complement strand
CATCATGTTTTTGTTTTTGTTTTTCGTTGGTCCTCAGCTATAGAGCTCCCAAGTTTACCAATAGTGACATCTTGCGTATGCAACTGTTTTGAACCATCAGTTTAATGTAGCTGCATTCTGACTTCGGGGATGGTGTATAAACATGACAGCTATGTACATGCTTTTAGAAAATGTCATCTTTTCCCACCAGCACACTATGGCTTACTCTTCTGAAAGGAAGAACAGGTTTTTAACATGTCTGCAAGATGTTCTGTGTGTGTTTGCACGCTGAGCCTTGGTTTATCATCTCATCTGAAGGACTTTTGGGTGAGTGGAGCTAGCACTAATGTTAATTCCAGAGTAAATTTCTCCAAAACAGACACCTCTGTGGAGGCTCGATTCTAGGGCCATCAGATCACAAGTGCAACTCTCTAACCACCAGGCTATCCTGCCCCCCCATTATGTTATATTCATGTCTACTTTGTGTAGAATGGTTAACATTTTCTGCCCCTTTGTGGGGAGTGGGAAGAGGGGAGAGTTAGTTTTTGTGTTGCTTTTTTAAGCATTTAATTTTAGTTTTTGAGGTTTTCTTCTGTTGAGCAGTATTTAATTTCCTCCCCTTGGTCGAATGCTCGGAGAGCAACTATTGTGGTCTGTCGTATGAGCAAAAATGCACTGTGGTGCTGTGAAGTGCCTGAATTTGGTGATTTGAATTTCAGATGTGTGCATCAGTTGTGCTGACTGTGATAGAAAGGTGACATGCCAGCATCCCGTGTTTGAGGAGGACTGTGCAGCAAGTGTAAGGTGAGGACAGCCATGATTTTCTGATGTTTTCAGATTTGTTTGGCTTCTCTCATCTTCTCTGTGTTTTGTTATTGGGTGGGATGGGTAGTGCCTGGTCTTCCCCTGTGCTTATAACTCTGCATGAAGTTATCCAGCTAGCCTTAAGTGACCCATTCAGATTTCAGAGAAGTTTTGTTATCTTTTGTACAGGTTGCATGCTGGGTATGTTGGTGCTTCTTTGACCCACCGCACTGACATGGTTTCCGATGTGCATACATTGATCTGTTGCATATTTAATCTTCTGCATTCACATTTTCATGACAGGAATTAAGGCACTGACATGTCTAAACTTTTCAGTTGGCCTGAGGGAGCGAACCCTTAATTTCCCAAATTTTAATGTTGTTACTGAGATTCAAATGCACAACTTAATAGGCCCACAGGACTGAAGTCAAATTGTCTTAACCACTTGGCTGTAGTGTTTGTCAGATTTACTTATATAGTAGTATGATATGCATGATAGCTTAATTTCTGATTTTTTTTTTAAAAAGCTAAAATTAGATTCTTACGTATGTAAGATTTGTTGTCAGAAGATTGAAACTATCTTACAGATTCTATGAAACAGATTTTTCTTAACTGCTAGCTTGTGTGCCATGTAAAAAAAAAGTTTGGGTTTTCTTTATTCATTTGTTTTCAATTTCTGTTCATGTTTGTTTATTCTTGGTTTGAGGGGACATGCAATACATTGATCTTTGTCAGAGACAAAGGCTTTATTTTGTTTGTTGTTGTTTTTGTTGTTTGTTTCTCAGCTAGAGTTTTGAGGTTCACCAGCAGTGAGATTTTGCATTGTGACTATTTTTACCCACCATTAAGGTAGCCGTATTCTGACACCTGTGTGCATACATTAAAAAAAAAAGTTCTTCCATTCCTACTGCCATCAAATGACCAACTCTTCCAAAAGGCAGTACAGGTTTTTAATGTGTGCACAAGGGTTTTTAATGTACACACAATATGTTTCTTTTTTGTTTGCACATGGGGCTTTAGTTTATAGGCTTGGCCAAAGCACTATTGGAAGAGTGGAGTCAGTACTGATGTTAACCCCTACACTGCGCTGTTGACGAGCGGCGCTCGTCATAGAAACCGCCACCTGCAATGCTGTGTTGACGAGCGCTGCTCGTCATGAACCAACGCTCTCTCTGTTTCGCTCAGCATTGCTGAAAACCCTTCGTATTATGATTTGTTTAGCTCCCTTGATGTATCTTCAACCCATGAGTCCCATTTGTTCAAGTTATTTGCATATTTTATGACGTTCAATCGGCAAGGTAAACAAGGTACTGCGAAGTTCAATTTTTGGGTTTTCGAAGCAATACAGTTGCCGAAGTTATTGATGAAATTTATAGAGATCAAGATAGTGGAGATTAGGGTTTGTTTTTTTGTTTTTTTTATTCAGTTGACATCGAACTTTGCGAATTGATGCAAAACGACTCGGGTTTTGATCCGAAGAAACTTCTGCTACTTGGTCTGAATCGGAACATGAAGATCGTATCGTTTCGAGATGCAGTTGGGCATATTTGAGGGCTTTATTCGTTTTATAACATATTTATATTGCTTTTTTTTTCTGTTTATTCATAAACCAGAACAACTAAAGTGTGTATCGTATGGTTGCACCTTTGTCAGGGCTTGGTCATGAGCGAGCGAGCCAGTCCTGAGTGGCCGTGTGTTTGATCTACTTTGAAGTGGTTGCAACCTCGTGTGTCACTTGTCACCTAGGCTACTCGTTAGCTGTCAGTTATCAGTGTGTGTGTCTGTTTGTTTTGTTGATGACTATTATTCTTGCTGACATCTGCCTGGCTCCCTGGCTGTGTGTTTGTGTGAAGAGCAGGTGTGTGTGGTTGTGTGTGTGTGTGCGCGCGCCGTGCGTGCGTGCCTGCGCGCGCGCACGTGTTTTGTCTGTCTAATTATATATTTTTAAAATTGTCACAAATACAATCTTCATTCAATCCCTTTCATTCAGTATATACTTTTATGTAGCTATCTCAGGAATTTCCTGAATTAAAGCAATTGAAAATCATATGCGTGATTTTTGTCTGTTTCTGAAAATTTCTTCAGCATAGGCTGAGCAAAATAGGTCAGCAGCGAAAAGGTTAATTCCAGGGCATTTTCCTGAAGAGAGTGCCATCATGGTTGGTTGATCCTAGGATGTCAGATCATGAGTCAAAGCTTTAATCAGGCTTAGTGTTGAGTTTAAAATCTGAGGATCACCATGTCTCTTTTGGTACTTTAAATTTAATCTATTTAATTTCTTTGACCCAGCTAAACTCCGAGTTCACTGTGTAGTTTTTGTACGTGAATTTTACCCATCATCGGTGATCCAATTCAGGATTGTTTTATAATTTGCCATGATGATGTCAACAGGAGTCATTGCAAGAAACATTTTAGCTGTTGGGGAGGATGGAACTCATGTGAGTATTTTTGTGTGTGTATGGCTGTTAAAGAATGAGTGTTGGTGAGGTGTTTGTTCATAATGCAATAAGCTGGGAAGGTGTGTGTGTGTGTGTGTGTGTTGTGTGTGTGTGTGTGGTGTGTGTGTGTGTGTGTGTGTGTGTGTGTGTGTGTGTTTGTGTGTGTGTGTGAGTGTGTGTGCGCGTGTGTGCGTTTGTGCAGTGTGTGCGTTTGTGCGCGCGGTGTGTGTGTGCATGCGTGCGTGCTGTGTGCGTGGTGGGATCGTGTGTGAGTGTGTGTGTGATGTGGTGTGTGCGTGCATGTGCGCATGCGTGCATGCATGAGTGCGTGTGTGTCTGTATGTTTGCACTCACAAATTCATGCATACCTATGTAAAGCCTACAAACTGATGAATCTAAACAACCAGGAAGAAGAGAATCACACTCAAATGATTCACACAGTGGTTGGCTCGTGTGTACAGACACATAATCGTGGCAAGCAAAGTCATCCGATCAGAGGCCATCGATTTTCTGTTTCCAGTCGTTCTGTGCTATATGCGGATCTGGGGGACAGCTGTTTGTGTGTGACTCCCCAAACTGTGGCAGGTGAGATGACAAAAAGCCTATTACATTGTGCAACAGATTTCTCTGTGGGCGGGTTATGAATGATGTGCTTGCATATAGAGGTTGGACGGCAGAATAGTGTAGTGGTTAGACCATTGATATGCTTGTCAGCTGAGGGTAACTCGGGGCCTAGGTTCGAATCTCTGCTAAAGTATCCAGGCAGGTGAGAAGATGAAAAGCCTCTTACACTGTGTAATAGATTTCTCAGTAGGTTATTATGATGTGCTTGCATGTATAGGTTGAGGGCAGAATAGCGTAGTGGTTAGAGCATTGATACGCTTGTCAGCTGAGAGTAGCACAGGGTCTAGGTTCAAATCTCTGTTGATGCATCCATTCAAGAGGAAGAGGGAGGGGAGGGGAGGGGTGGGGTGGTTTCATGAGAGGTAACATAGATGCTGCATCAACTGCCCTGAAAGTCCTGTGTGTCAGTGCATCCAGAAATCTTGTTTTTTTCCTGTTCCTTGGCTAGAGGCCCAAGGTTTCACCAGTGGTGAGGTTTTTGCCATGTGACCGTTTTTGCCACCATTAAGGTAGCCTCATTCTGGGGATCATATCTAAACATGACACTGGCGGGCAAAGGTTTATTGATGATTTTTTTTTTCATCTGTTCTTATGGGCATGAATAGCCTACTCCTCTGAAAGGCAGAATGGGCTTTAAAATGTGCACAAGATGTTATGCAAGTGTTCACACATGGGACCTCTGTTGACAGTCTCATCTGAAGGAATGTTGAGGGAGTGGAGGTGGTATTGGTGAAAATCCCAAGGGAAAAAAATCCCTTTGAAAAGGCTTGTGGGAGGTTGCTAGAATTCAGTATCAGATCATGAGGGCAATGCTCTAACCACAGAGCCATCCTGCCCCCTTATTTGCATCTAATCTGGCATAAAAAGATGAGGAAAAGCCAGCTATGGTTAATAGGATGTATGACAACTTAAACATATCCACCATTCCTTCTGCTACTAGGCTCAGCCTTCCCACGACACATTGCCCCCAAAAACCTACAGTATTGTGTGCCTTACAGTCTTCAAGTCAGTGAAGTCCTGTCAATAGACCCCTAGTCAATTATGTCATGTCAAGTCAAGTCATGTCAAATCAAGTAGACATATTCATACGAGACATTTTTTTTAATCCAAATTTTTACTCAGACGATCATGTTATGCATTATCAACTGATATGATAAAGAAGAAGAGAAAAGCATGAAATTTTTTTGCTTCTGACTTATGATTACTGTAGTTTAATAATCTGCTGCTTAAGTATTGATAAATAGACTTCTAATGTAGAAAATATTATGGGTTTTTTTTTCCTCAAAAATATTCTTTAGGCATTCTTGTTTTTTGAGAAAAAGAGAGAGAAATGAAAGAAGAGGCAACAAAAACAGACAAGAGTTTACATGAGAAAGGTTAAAAGGATATTTTACTCGTCTTTACAAGAGACAAATCGTTGATTTGAAAAGAGAAGTAAAGTTAACCAGAATCAAAACCAGAACCACAGTGTCCTCTTAGGCATGTGAATGTCTAACACCCTAAATTCTCCTGTCATCATCCTTCCCTTACTGAATTGTGATTTTCAGGGTATACTGTGTACCCTGTGTGGAGGAATTGGGGGGTGAACATGTTCTGAGAAAGGTTGGACAGAAACGTGCATGCTTTGACTTTTTTATTTGGGGAGGGGTGGTGGTATTTTTTCTTGATGCAGAATCATATGGATTGTCAGTGATCAATGATGATTTGCATGGTAAAGGAAAAATGCATTGTACATGTAGAGGGGGAAAATGCCAGAAAGAATCAGCCGGACTATTATGAAATTTGCATGGAAGATTGGTCATAGCAAATAATGTGTACATATAATTATATACACACATGCATGAATGCTTACTTACACATGTGTGGGCACATTGTGTTGAATACCACACAATGTATTCCATTATAATATATATATATATATATATATATATATATATATATATATATATATATATATATATATATATATATATATATATATATAATGTTTTAAACTAACAGTGCATGGGCAAGTTTATTTACAGATATGAGAAAATCTGTTCAGCTTTGATATAAATGAATTAAAATAAATTCAAACAGTTGATCTAAAAAAAAAATTTTTTTACTGTGCTTATGAACATATGTATGCACTCACATATTCTTTCTTTTTTATGTCTTACCTTGTTCATGTATCATATGCATTCAACCTCCCCCCCCCCCCCCCAACATACACATGCATGCATGCAGCACGCACACACACCACACACACACACACACACACACACACACACACACACACACACACACACACACACACACACACACTCACACACCACACACACACACACACACACACACACACACACACACACACCACACACACACACACACACACACACACACACACACTGTAGTTTGGCTATTCACTAGAACTAACCATTTTTACTTCATGGCTGCTTACTGTTTAATGTAATTTTTTTTTTATTAGATCCATCAATTTACCATTAATATTGTAAAGAATTATTCAAGATATTTATAGTTTTTTTTTTTTGACTCATCTTCTGTTGATTACAACTACTTTCTTTGTGTTTTAATATATATTTTTTTAAGATAAAAAGAGAAGTGTTATGACATTGTATATATGTGTGTGTGTTTGTGTGTGTGTGAGTGTGTGTGTGTTGTGTGTTTTTGTGTGTGTGTGTGTGTGTGTGGTGTGTGTGTGTGTGTGTGTGTGTGTGTGTGCTGTGCGTGCGTGCATCTGTCTGTCTGTCTGTCTGTCTGTCTGTCTGTCTGTCTGTCTGTCTGTCTGTCTGTCTGTCTGTCTGTCTTCTCTGTCTCTCTCTCTCTCTCTGTCTCTCTCTCTGTGAGGGGTGGCATTGTCTCAGAAATCACATACATACTGGAGGTTTTCCATAGAAAAAAAGAATTCTGTCTGCGGGAAAAAAAAATTGTGGAGCAAATTAACTTGAGACAGATGGCTTATGTCTAAGGAGAGCTAAACGGACATTTAGACCTGTGTCCTGCATAGAAAGGTGGACATTGAAACATGGCAGCGCTAGGATGGTGTCACTGAAGGGAATAGAGCAATGCAGGCATCATTTACGACCTGTGTCCATGCATAGAAGGTTGTGTAATCTTGCTAAACAGGCATGCGCTATGGGATGTGATCACTGAAGGCAGTAGACACTGCAGGCAGTAACTAGTTGACCTGTTTCCATTGCAAGTAGCCTTTGGTGTGTGCTTGTGGGCGAAACTCAGCAGACCCCTCTTGATTTCAGAGGTTTTTTTTGCCTCTGTCAATTCCCACCCGTGTGTGTGTGTGTGTGTGTGTGTGTGTGTGTGTGTGTGTGTGTGGTGGTGGTGCGTGTGTGTGGTGATGTGTGTGTGGTGTGTGTGTGTGTGTGTGTGTGTGTATGTGTGTGTGTGTGTGTGTGTGTGTGTGTGTGTTGTGTGTGTGTGTGTGTTTGTGTGCGTGTGTGTGCACATGCAAAAGTGTTATTGAGTAGTACTGTTTGCGTGTGTGTGTGTGTTTTATTTTTTATTTTGTTTTATTTTATTCTTTTATATTGAGGATAATGGGATAAGCACTCTTGTGCTTTTTTACATCCAGTCCCCGTGTGTATGCAGTTTTGTAAATGTCATCTGTTCCCACCGGCACATGATGGCCTACTCTTATGAAAAGTGGAACAGGATTTAACGTGTGCGCAAGATGTTCTGCGTGCTTTGCACATGGGGCCTCGGTTTAAAGTGTCATCCAAAGGACTTTTGGGGAGAGGGAGTCAGCACTGATGTTAATTCCAGGAGAAAAATCTCCTCTGTGTGTGTGTGTTGTGTGTCTGTGTGTCTGTGTCTCTGTGTTTTTTCTTTCTTTTTTTTTTTAGCGTTTTAAATAATTTCATTTGTTTCTACTTGCCAAGATGGCTCACTCTTCCGAAAGGTGCAATGGATATTAGCATGTGCTCAAGATGTTCTGTGTGCATTTACACAGTGTCGTCACCTTATAGTATCATCTAAAGGATTTGTTTTTGGGGGGAGGGGGGTGGATGTTAACTCCAGGGTAAAATTTCCTAAAACAGGTGCCTCCGTGGTTGCTCGAACCTGAGCTGTCAGATCATGTGCACAACAACACTCTAACCATAGGCAATCCCACCTTCATTCAGATTTGAATTTCAAAATTATGGAAATATTTTCTTTGAATATGGAAAAGGCATGGGAAAAAAAAGGCAGTCGGGTCTGACACGTGTTGCTGTTTGATCCATGCAGGTAAAGGAAGCCAAAAAGTGGCCATGTTTCCTGTGCCAGCCGTTCAAAGCCGGCGTCACGGCCTTTTGAAGCCACGGCCCCACTGGCAGGAAAACCTCATCCTCTTCTTTGATGTGGGCCACAGAACCAGTCTGGTAAGTCACACTGTTCACCATCTGTTATGGAGAGACAGAGAGCCTGAAAACACAACACTGATAACACAGAGAAAAAAAAGGAAAACGGTAAAGGTGTTCCCACAACCTATGCTGTCAATGTGGAGTGAGGTGTCAGAGACCTAAACTTATCCAGAGGCCAGCATATTGAGGGTGGTGCCTATCTCCTCTCCCTCGCTGCTTTACATTCCCTGTCCCTAAAGAGGGCGGGTGAACATTGACAGCTGGGTGAACTGGGAAACTGTTTTGACACCAAGGTGAGCGAACAGCCCCCATCCAAGAGGTAACCATGCTCAACACTGCTTTACCTTAACTTGGAGAGTGAGTATTCTGACCACTGAACAGTCCCCATTCCCAAGAAAGGATAACAGAAGTTGTAATGATATATGGAAACTGGCTTTGAGTCTCTGGTTTAAGTGGGAGACTAAAGGATAGGTAATGTAATATAAAATGAAATGTAATGTAATGTAATTTATTGTAATTGGTTTTGTAGATGTCCATACTTGTTAGGCTTTTACTAGAACTGTGGACAATTAAAGATTAATTCATTGAATTTTGTATTTTTGAAGGAGGGAAAATAGATAATCAGGAACATAGTATGACTGGATGTTCTTAGTGTACTGTATGCATATAGTATGGCTGGAAGATGTTTTCAAAGAAGAAGTGCTGGCTGTAAGGGAAGTGTAATAGTTTTGCAGTGTTTGTGATTGTCTGGTGGAAGAGTTTAGTGTCACAGTGACTCCTGCTTTCCATTCTACAGGTCCCAGATTTGGACTATTTCAAAGTCCGACGACCCATCCGAGTGCTGAGTCTGTTTGATGGTATTGGCACAGGTGAGAATGAATTCTGCAGGTTTTTGTTTTGATCTGGTTAGGTAGTTTTTGTTTGGTTTGTGTGTTAAGTTTTCAATCTTTTTTTTGTAATCTCTGTCATTTTTTCCCTTGTACCCCCAGTGGATTTTTGATAAATGAATTTTGTCAAATATTCATTTAAGTTTTGGGGGTTCACATTTTTTTCGTTTTAGTGTGGATTTATGCATGCACATGCATGCATGCATGCATGCATGCATGCGTGTGTGTGTGTGTGTGTGTGTGTGTGTGTGTGTGTGTGTGTGTGTGTGTGTGTGTGTGTGTATGTATGTATGTATGTATGCATGCACAAACACATCAGTGCATGTGTGCAAATTGATGTAAGGGTAAAGGTAAGGAAAAGGTATTGCATAACCTAGGCAGTTGTAGGGGAGCAAGGCATCAGAGACCTCAGCTTCTCTATGAGCCAGCATATTGAGGGCGGCGCCCATCTCCTCTCCCCTGCTGCTTTACCTTCCCTGACCCTAAAGATGGCAGGTACCCATTGACAGCTGGGTGAACTGGGGGGACTGCACTTAAAGTCAAGGCGCGCAAACGGTCACCCATCCAACTGGTAACCACACTCGACGCTGCTTAACTTGACTTGGGGAAAGTGAGCGCTCTGACTACTTAGCTATCCCACCCCCTGAGGGTATGGACTTAAATAGTGTAATGTGCAGAGAACTTATTGATTGTGAATTATTTGTGCAATACAAATGCCATGAAGGAGAAGAAGAAAAAGATGATGATGATGATGATAGGATGATGACAGACCAATTTTGTTACAACAAAAAAATCATAACAAACAAAGAAAGTTGTATATCATTTTTACACCTGTAGTCCAATATGCATTAAAAACAAAAAAAACCAACAACACGGCAGTGTAGTGACTGATATATGCAAGAACTCACGAACTTGGAAAATGTACTCAGATTTTGACTTGAATGTCTGGCTGTTTCTACAGGATTGCTGGCATTACAAAATGCAGGGCTCACTGTGGAAGTATACTACGCCAGTGAAACAGACGAACAGGCGGCCATCATTTCCCAGGCCAACCACGGTGGACTGATCACCCAGATGGGAGATGTTGTCACCGTCACCAAAGAAAGGGCGAGTGTGCTGGCCTTGGTCCTGCTTTTCTTGGTCTTCGTGTATAGGGGGGTAGTTGTACTGCCACAGTGTTGAACATCTTCATTCAGAATCAATAATAATGATAATAAAATGATAATGGTGGTGATGATGATAATGATAGCAGTCATAATACTGATAATGATGATAATGTTTAGAATTTTTAATACAAATAGGCTGCATGCTGAATATGTTTATTTCATTGATATCTCTTGCTTTAACTGGCCTTCTTTTCAATGAAAAGGATAAAACGGTTGAAACATGTGCACAAGATGGTATGTGTATATGTTTCAAACACTTGAAAACTCTTTTTTCTGTTTTTTTAACTTGAACAATCTGATTTTATTTCAGAATGGGAGAGCACAATAGTGTAGTGGTTAGAATATTACACTCATGATTTGAGGGCCTGGGATCAAGCCCATGTTTGAGCCACCATCAAGATTTTTCCCCAGGAGTTAACGCCAGTACTGACTCCTTTCCCCCGAATGTCCTTTCGGTGAGACTATAAACTGAGCCTTGATATGCAGAATATCCTGTGAACATGTTAAAACTGGTTCTGCCTTTCAGAATTATAGGCCATTTGTGCCAGCAAGAATAGATGACAAATAAAATGTATATGGTTGGTAAATATGGTCACATACACCAAAATTTCACCATTGGTGAACTTCAGAGCTCTGATTGAAGAATTTAAAAATAAAAAAGAGAGACAAAATCAGTTTGCATGTGGAAACATGTTTTATTGCCTTGTCTGAAGGACTTTAAGGCAATTGGGTCAGAACCCTTTGTAACTCCAGGGTAAAAATGTGGAACAGAAAGCTTAGCAGAGGTTAAAACCTGTGCTTTCAGTTGACTCCAGTTTATGAATCTAGTGCTCTAACCTTGAGTTATTGACATATTTTGTATTGTTGAAACATGCTGCAGTCACCTCCTTGCAAAGGTAACCTGGATTTTTCACAGTCAGAAAAGACCACTTTTTGAAGCTCTCACTATTACTTATGCTAATGTGGTTGTTTGGTCTTGTGTATTCATTCATCAGCTTCTTGTATTTTTTCCCCTGGAAATTTCATTGTCTTTTACTTTTCTTCTTTTTTTAGTTTTGTTGGATTGACTGTGTTATCCTCAAATCTTGTTCATTATTTTATTCATTTGTGTTGTTGGTCTTTTTGTTTGAGTTGTTGAGGTTGTCTTCTCCTTGTCCAGAACCGTCTAAAGTAGTTCTAGTTTGTTGGTTTCTTTTTGGGTCCTCGTTTAGAAATCAGAGGTTCACCAGTGGGTGATGTTTTACATTACGCGACAATTTTCACCCACCATCAAGATAGCCGCATTCCGATTTTGAAGATAGTTATAATTTAAAGAGCATAAGTACCTTTTCCCTCTCCAATACTGATTTGAAGAGCAGACAATGGGGTGAAGAACATTAAAAACTGTTTGTCTGATGTCCTTGAAGAGGGGAAGTAAAATTTTCAAAGGGGATGTGGTTTTATTTTTTTTTGCAGTTGGCAGAAATTGCTCCCATTGATCTCCTGATCGGAGGATCTCCTTGCAATGAGCTGTCTCTGGCAAACCCTCTGCGGAGAGGCTTTGATGTCGGTGAGTTGTGACCAGAGTGTTTTCTGTGGCTTTTCTATCCTGTGATCCTTTTCATGATATAAAGCATATGTGATTGAAAGAACACGTCCACCATCAGCAGTTTTTATCCTTGGTCATCAAACGCTCAGACAGCAACTGTTGTCATCTGTCATATGAGAAAAATTATATTGCACTGCCGTTAAGCGCCTGATAGGTCAGGCCCAGTGTAGTCACCTTTGGCATGGGAAAGATTATCATCTTTTATGTCTTTCTGGGAAAAAAGGGCAGGAGAATGAATTGACCAAGAAGGCAGAAAATAGACAAAAAGGATGTAACAGTGAGAAAAGGCCCAAAGCAGAAACAACGAGGGAATTCTGAGCACAAATCTCCAGAAGGTGGGGATGCTGTTTATACTGACAGGCACTCAGCATCCCCACAGAGTACAACAGTATTTAATGCTGTGGTGTCACCGGCCGCTAAATGACTAACAATAACTTTCAATTGTAATAGTGACTGTAGAGTTTCACCAAAACTCTACAGCTGTTGAAATGAACAAGACTGGTATAAGACTATTTAAGTAGTTACAGCTATATGAAAGAAAGTATCACCACTCTTTCAGTCTTTGCCATCACCCTAGCTACGACATTTGTAGCTATTCACTGTGCAGGACTGGCCATTTTTAGCCTTCGTTCTAGCAAACAAAACAATTATCACCACCGTAACAGGTGACAGGACCCTGATTATTCCTTTTGTCATGTTCTCAGAGGGCAGTGGAGTGCTGTTCTTTGACTTCTACCGCATCTTGAGAGACTTGGTGATGCTGAATGGGGACACACACCCTCTTCTGGCTGTACGAGAATGTGGCCTCTATGCGTACCGCTTATCGCACCTGTCATTTCCAGGTTTCTGCAGGTGAGCAGATAATGTGGATACCTTCCCCCCCAATTTTTTTCAGATTTCTGCAGGTGAGCAGATAAAGTGGATACCCCCCCCAAAAAAACAATTGTTTTGCTCTGCTTTTCACTCCAGTTTGTAGATTTTATTTTTTACAGGTAAAAAAGTTATGTAGATAACAATAACAAAAAAATATTCATTTTGCTGATTAAACTATCTTTCATTGAATGTAACATTTTATTCACAACAGTCTGAAACTTGCAAAATGGGATTTTGATGTATTTATGTGCTCAGAGGTTTGCTTTTTCATGTTTGTATATGTTCATGTTTGCATGTGCATACACACACATGTATGTACGCATTATTACATGGTATCGTTTAAGTAGCAAGATGTGAAATTGAAAACCCATGCACAAAGACATTCACACCCCCTGCACATGCACACACACAAAATATACTTCCACACATGTAAATACACATACATGCACGCACACACGTGTGCGTGCACACACACACACACACAACACACACACACACACACACACACACACACACACACACACACACACACACACACTCACACACTCACTCACACACACACACACACACACACACACACACACACACACACCACACACACACACTATAGAACAAAGTTCATCATGATAGTAAGACAAAAATCACGTCATTTTAAAGAAACATCTATATTTCATATCATGTGAAGAACATTCATTATTTATTCATTATTTCATTGTAAAGATTCTTTGAATTTATGTGCTTCATTGTTTATTGTGATACATCTTGTTCGTTATCATTTGAAATTGCAACAGTGTGGAGAAAATTTAGCTCCCATCTCTGCAACACTCTCCAAGCCAGGAAGCACAATGAGAACAGTGGTGGATAAAAGGGTAAAGGTAAAGGTGTCCCATAACCTAGCTGGTTGTAGGGGAGCGAGGCATCAGAAACCTCAGCTTCTGTAAGGGCCAGCATATTGAGGGCGGCCCCATCTCCTCTCCCTCAGTACTTTACCTTCCCTGACCCTAGAGAGGGCAGGTACCCATTTACAGCTGGGTGAACTGGGGGACTGAACTGAAGCCAAGGCACGCAGACGGTCACCCATCCAACTGATAACCACGCTCAACGCTGCTTAACTTGACTTGGGGAAAGTGAACGCTCTGACCACTGAGCTATCCTGCCCTCAGTGGTGGATGTGGCCTCTAAAAAGAGGCTGTGAAAAATTCTACATTTCACTGCATATGTGAAGTGATTGCGCTGAGAAATCAGAACCTCCACCCAAGGTGACAAACCCTTGCACTCTTCACTGATTTTTATCCCTGATTGAGAAACGTGGCATTGTGCTTGTATTTTTTTCTGTATGGAAGGCATTTATAA
Organism: Stramonita haemastoma; assembly: GCA_030674155.1. Lineage (NCBI taxonomy): Eukaryota > Metazoa > Mollusca > Gastropoda > Neogastropoda > Muricidae > Stramonita > Stramonita haemastoma. The sequence goes on along the minus strand of CM060318.1, from coordinate 63,887,487 downwards.
CCACCCCATGACGGATTATTTATTTTAGAGTTTCATATTTAAGTACTTGTCTGCTGTATTGTTATATGTTTATTTGTTTATCTAGTGAATTATTCATTTGTACAGCTTCTTATTTAGTATATGTGTGCTTACAGCTTCTTGTATTTTGCAGTGTCAGCCAGCAGTCTGGGATGCCAAGCATTTGTCGGCTCAGAAACGCTCCCGTTTCTTCTGGGGCAATATCCCTGGCCTGTACAGGTAACTGTATATATATATATATATATATATATATATATATATATATATATATATATATATATATATATATATACAACAAATTGTGTCGCAAGGACTTATCAAAGATGAAAAGGATACAAAAGTCTTCTTCATCAAATGCTCAGATAGAAACTATTGTTCTCACACACACACACATACACACACACACACACACAGATATATAGATATAGATATAGATATCAAGGACTTATCAAAGATGAAAAGGATACAAAAGTCTTCTTCATCAAATGCTCAGATAGAAACTATTGTTCTACACACACACATACACACACACACACCAACAGATATATAGATAATAGATATAGATATCAAGGACTTATCAAAGATGAAAAGGATACAAAAGTCTTCTTCATCAAATGCTCAGATAGAAACTATTGTTCCACACAACACACATACACACACACACACACACAGATATATAGATATAGATATATCTATATCTATATCTATATATCTGTGTGTGTGTGTGTGTATGTGTGTGTGAGAACAATAGTTTCTATCTGAGCATTTGATGAAGAAGACTTTTGTATCCTTTTCATCTTTGATAAGTCCTTGTGACATAATTTGTTGTCTTGAGTGTTTGTCAGCTTAACACATTGGTAGGTCACCCCAAATACACACTCTGACTCACTCATCTTGCCTGGGAACCACTGTGATATAGAAAGTACATACTGGATAAGACGTTGTTGCATGTATGTCTCTTTTTATGTACTTTACAATACAGGGGACTATGATTCCCCCCCCCCCCCCCCCATCTTTTAAAAGGAGAACACAGTTAATGTTGGAAACTTCTTGTGGCTGAAAAAAAAAATCTCAACATATTTTACAAAATAGTGATATTTTTAATTAGCCATGGCATTTAGCTGACATCAATAACTGACACGCAAAGTTTTTGACCTGAGCTAAAGATAGGAAATAATTGATCCTTGGAGAACATTTCCGGAAAACAGATTTTCTGCGTGACATTTGGAAGGTCACAATCATGAACAGCTGATGTGTCAACAGCGCCACAAGACAGTATTGAGTATTCTACAGAAATGAGGACAATGAGAAGTAAGACATGTTATTAAAAATGATGACATTTTTTTTCTAGCTATTGTTGTCTAACATATTTTGCTCTCTCTGTTTGTCTCTGTCTCTGTCTGTCCCTGTATCTGTTTCTTTCTGTCTCTCTGTCTGTTTCGTGTGTGTGTGTGTGTGTGTGTGTGTGTGTGTGTGTGTGTGTGTGTGTGTGTGTGTGTGTGTGTCTGTCTGTCTGTCTGTCTGTCTGTGTGTGTGTGTGTGTGTGTGTGTGTGTGTGTGTGTGTGTGTGTGTGTGTGTGTGTGTGTGTGTGTGAGAGAGAGAGAGAGAGAGAGAGAGAGAGAGAGAGAGAGAGAGAGAGAGAGAGAGAGAGAGAGAGAGTGTGTGTGTGTGTCTGTCTGTCTCTGTCTCTCTCTCTCTCTCTCTCTCTCTCTCTCTCTCTCTCTCTCTCTCTCTCTCTCTCTCTCTCTCTCTCTCTCTCTCTCTCATAGACTTGTAGGGGAGTGAGAGGAAAATGTGAAGATTATTATTATGCTATACAAATCTGAAAATTGTTATCCCCCCTTGTCTAAAAGGCTACACTGTTGCAGGGAAAACCTCTCTCTCTCATTCCCTCTGTCTGTCTGTCTGTCTGTCTTTCTCTATCTCTGTCTCTCTCTGTCTCTCTGTCTGACTCTCTCTTTCTCTTTCTTTGTGCTCAATTTTATTTTTTACATCTTTTCGCAATTTCATATATTTGACATATGTGCATGCATGCATACACACACAGGCATGTAGACACACAGGTACAGACACACACACAGACACACAACTGTATGCATGCACACACACACACACACACATGCATGCATACATGCCTATACTCACACCCACACATGCATGCATACATGCCTATACTCACACCCACACACACATAATTATTAAGCACACATAAATAAACCAACAGCAACAAGGGAGTTGTACTTTGCAAAATTCTGTAGATAAAAAGCCAATCTGATAAGGAAACAAATATGTGACGCTCCACCACATAATGAGACGGAGTGCACCTGAGGTCAATTTTAAGTTATTGACATGTTATTAATGTACAATAAAGTGGCTATCAAATACAAAAAACAGATTGAAAATCGGACAATTCTGTGCAACATTATTACAAATTGAAATGATAGACTGCAGGATGGGACAAAATGAGAAACGGGCAAGTTTATTTTAGTAACAGGTTGTCAGAATGAGTGCTTTGGTATTTTCAAAACACATTTAAAAGCAAAAGGAATAAAAATTATGCCTTGATAATTCATTATAAGGTAAATAAACAGATCTAGTTTAATAATCAATCAAAATCTCAAAATTGACAACTTGACCCCCACCTGCCTTTAAAGGCTCCTAGTGCAAAATTGGGTAATGTGCTAAGCGACTCATTTCGTGGTGGAGCGTCACATATATTTCAAGACAGCAAAAGAAAAAAAGGTGGGTGGTGCTGATCTTATGGCAATGTGTTCTCCCTGGGGAGAGCAACCTGAATCCCACACAGAGAAATCTGCCATGACTTAAAGTGGTACACAATACAATACAATACAATACAATACAATACAATACAATACAATACAATACAATATGAGACGAGGCGAGACAAGACGAGACGAAACAAAACAGTACACGCAATACAAGACAAGACAAGACATACAATAGAAGACAAGACAACACTATACAATACAAAATCCACATTGATTTGCTTTTGACTTTTGACAGCACTCCAGAGCTGTCTGAGGGGCGAAGACAGGAGGCAGATTTGAACAGCGTGCTGGTCAAACAGTGTGACCGCCAGGCCACTGTGCACCGTGTTCGCACCATCACCACCCAATCCAACAGCCTGCTGCAAGGCGTCCACCAAAACACTCTGCCTGTCAACATGGCCGGGGGCCAGGATATGCTGTGGCTTTCTGAGCTAGAAAGGTAATGCCCTCTCCCCCTCTCCCGTTCATAGGGATGCCAGGGGCCTGTCAGTATAGATAGCAGCCCCACCTTCTGGAAATTCTGTGCTAGGAATTTCCTCTTTACTATTCCTCTCTTTGTTATTTCTGCCTTGTCATCTCTTTCTTGTCTTTTTTTTGTCTTTTTTGCCGTCTTTGTCCACTTTCTTGCTTTTTTTTCCACCAGAAAGACTTTAACAAAAATAAAAAAAAACAGTTCTCTTCCGTGCTGAAGTTGGATGGGCTTGGTTTAACTTTTTAGGTACTTAATGGCAGCTTCTACATTTTTGCTCATGTGACAGACAACAACAGTTACTGTCTGAGCGTTCACCAAAGAAGAAGAAAGGTATTGAGGCAATGACTTGGCTCAGGCTTACAACTTTTTGTCTTTTTTTTTTTTTGGGGGGGGGGGGTGTCTTATTTGCTCAAACTTTTCTCTGTCCCGCTTTTCCCATGTTGCTCCAATCAATCTCTCTGTCCCAGCCATACCCAGGTTTGTTATGTCACCCTGCTGCACATCAGGAGCTGGTAGGCCACAGGGAGCCCATCAATGTCAGGCCACTTGTGGGGCCACCAGCCAGAGGGGCCTTTGCACTGCTGATGGGTCACTTTGTGGTGCTCAGTGGTGCCTGTTGTTAGTTTATAAACACAGGACAACAACTTCTAAGCTGAAGTAAGCCTCTTATTGATGACAGTAATAGCTCAGTTGTGGAGTCAGACCAAGTGAGACATCCACCCGAGGTGGCAACCACTGCAACACCCCTTCAATGACCTCCCATGAACTTTCACCCCCCAAAGGCTCTGGCACAAACTTACTTCCGGCACAGAAGTATATAGGGAATCTGAATCTGAGATCACCATGAGACTAGAGGAATTGGGGTCATCCAATCAGAGACAATTTTCTTTTATTGCACGATGATTAATGATGATGAGGATAATGTAATGATGCTGCAATGAACGTGCATGTACTTTGAGACTATGTGACAGGGGTGTTCCCTGGTGTTCCTATCATAATAAAATATGATAGAAAGATAATTTATGATATAATATTATATCCATGTGTCAACTGGGCCCAAGAAATACAGACACCTGCAGTGCTGGTCATGTAATTTGCGCATCACTCTCAAAACTGCATAGATAAAGCGTATGAAGCACAACTGTGTGGTCCCAGTCTTTCCAACAAGCCATTAGCAGACTCACCCTGGGTAGGAGCTAGATAGAGAAAAAAAATCCCAATGACTCTCATAGGATTCAAACCTGACACCAAGAGTGAAGGTGGCAGGATGTGTAAGATATTCATCTGCCCAACAAGTAAACTGTGCAGTTCTGGGTTTGGTTCTGGCCTTGCTCTTTCTTCCTAGTTTAGACCAAAAATTAAACTGAATGTCAAAATACTTTAGATGGGATGATAAAACAAGGCCCTGTGTGCAACTGCACACAGAACATATTGCAGACATGTTAAAAACCCATTCCAACTTTTGGAAGAGTAGGCCATTTTATGTTGGTAGGAATGGATGACAGTTTAAAAACAAAACAAACCCCAAAGCATCATGCACACAGGTGCCTTGTTTAGACACTATCCCCGAAGTTGGAATGCAGCTACCTTAATGGTTGGGAGGTCGAGTGGGAATGGTGGCATACCCTAAAATCTCCCCATTGGTGAACCTCAAAGCTAAAGAACGTTAACAAGCCCAACCCACAAACAAAAAACCCCTGCAGTCATCTAGCCACTACCCAAAGAGCTAACAAGGGTGAAAGAGCAGCTGGTTCTAAACCAGTCAGTTCTGTGTTTTGGTTGGATGAATACCAAACTGACCAATCAATATTTGCATTTCAGGCTGTTTGGGTTTCCTGCCCACTACACAGATGTGGGCAATCTTCCCCCAACCAAGCGACGAGCCTTGCTGGGCAGATCCTGGAGTGTGCAGGTGGTCACAGAAATTCTCTCCCCTCTCACGCAGTATTTTGCAACCACCAGTGCGGAAAAAGGCCAAGATAAAAATGCCATGCCGGTCATATCAACAGAAAAAGAACTGAGTGTGGTAGACTCCAAAATCAGCACAGTGGATGAATCAGTTCCTTCAGTCTCTCGTCCTAGCCATGCCAGCTGTGCAGACAGAGCCTCAGAGGGTGCAGTTAAGCCTGTGGAAGATGTTGACAGAGATGTGAAGCTGTTCAGCACTGTCTGCAGCAAAAGGGCTCTTGGTGACCCCAAAACTGCTGAACTCTCTGTTGTTGATGGAGCAGACAGCTGTCAGAGCAGTGAAAGAGCCAGGGAAGTCAGAAAAGCTGCTGATGCATCGTCGACCAGTGGGGAAGATTCAAATGTTTCTGTTGAAAGTTGTGAAGGTACTAGTGTGCCTGTGACCAGTGTTATGGATGGCACCAGTGTGGAAAGAAGAGAGGTGTCACCAACTGAGAAGAAAGATGTCACTGCGATGAGTATTGAGGATGCTGAAGAGTCCATTGTCCTGTTGAAAGATGTGGAGGAATCCATTCCAGTCCTGATGAACACTGATGTCACTGCTTCTGCAAATAGAACACATGCAAGTTCTGTCAACAGTGAAGACGCCAGACCTTCTGATGACAATGGTGATAAAGCTAGCAATATCTCTGCTGCTTGTGCCTGCAAAATCAATGACACATCTCTTAGTTCAGCAGATACAGACATGTGCAAATCTGGAGACAACACCAGGAAAGAAACCGGCATCTCTGTTGCAAGTGCCATCAGTGACAGAAATACTGCAGCCACCAAAGTCAACATGGTCCAAACTGTGCCACAGGACAAAGCATTCAAAGAAATTGTCCAATCGGAAGCAGAAGCTGCTGTTGCCATGAGCACAAGCTGTCGCACACCTCATGTCACCTCAGATAATGCTGCTGCATCCTTTGTTGAAGAGAAGAAAGATTCTGGTGGTAGCACAGAAAAAGGTGCTGTATCTACCACCAAGGAAATCCAGGAAAGCAGACTCCCTGTGTGGATGGATGCTGTCAGTGCCACACCCTGTGGAGATGCTGGAACAAAGGTTTCCAGTGCTGGAGATGTCAGCATGTCTGGAATCACTTCCAGCAATAACTCCCTGATAAGGCCTGACCCAGCTTTGCGCTTTGACAACACAGCTAAGGATGTAACTGATCAGCCAGAAGTTGACTCCTGGTGTAGAGCACAAGCAAGATGCAGTTCTCACAGTTTTGTGCAGAATGTGAGCAGCTTTGAGGCATCTTGTCAAGAACTTGGTCCTCCCTCACATGAGAGGACAATTGATACATGTATTTCAGTCACATCACCAGAGAAGCCTGGGATGCACAATGCAAAGAATGCCCTGGAAAAGCTGATGGGTAATGCTCCTCTAAAGGATAAAGATGCTGACGTGGAAGTCTTCGTCTGCCAAGCTGGAGATTTCAAAATGCAAACAGGTGACGATTCGGAGGATATACACTCTGTGGTCTGCTATGAGGACAGAGTCATTACATGTGAGGAGGATTTGGACGCCTCTGATCAGATGTTCTGCTGCAAAGATTCCATCACTGTATTTGACGATGCTTGTGACAGCAAAGAGATGGTTGTGGAAACCTCTTCAGAGTTGTTTTCCGTGACCCATTTTGATGTGCTGCATGATCACGATTACCACTCTACTACAGGCACTGCTTGTGAACAAGACATGGCTAGTGTCATATCTGAAACAAAGGTGGAAAAAAATGATCATTTCTCTGCCTCATCTGGTGTGACTGAATTATTGCCACAGAATTCTGACAGCCCTGATAATGGTCTAGCAAGCAAAGATGCAATCACAGGTCAAGTGAAAGCCAGAAAAGATATTGCAGAAATGGCTGATGCTGAGAAAAACTCTCACTCTCACAGTTTACTAGAGTGTCTGCACAGTGGACTTATAAACACTCATGGACATTTGTTTTGTACACATGAAGTAACGGAAAATCAAAAAGATGTTAGCGCATGGACTGAAAGACAGATCACAACATCAAAGGAAGTGATCAAAGAAATAGATTGTACAAAGCCATCAATGAAGAAGGAATCCCAACATGTGAACTGTCCCTCTCCTGAGGAGGAATGGCTTGACCCAGTTCTTCAGTGTGCATCAAAAACTTCAGAGGACGGTGTACTGGCACCCAGGGAGGTGAAGAAGGCTTCCATGATGCTGCAGAACTCCACAGACCAGGCACAGCTATCTGTGTGTACAAAGGGATCTGCATGTGAAGCCAGTTCCAGTCCATGTTCTGTTCAATTTCAGAACAGCTGTCTGGTTCCTTCAGAATGTGCTGATGACTTTCTCCAGAGTGTGGAGTCATTCAGAGATCGAACATCAAAAGATGAAAACCAATTTTTAGCTGAGCATGGGTCAGCTCTCTGTCAGCCACATGTACCAACAGGTGTCCAGACATGTGCGTCTTTGTTGGAGAAGCCTAACAACACCAAATGCAAAGAAAATGTTGAGACAATGCCTAGCCTTTGTTTTGTGGATGTGGCTGATATAAGTGTGCAGCAAAGTGAAGCTGAGCAGAATGGGAGGGAGATAGTAAACGACATGTTTTCTGAACGTTGTGTGAGTCCACAGGGCAACACCAAACCTCAAACAACACTGATGTCAGTTTAGGTGACCTATCTTGTGCTGTAGACAGCATGACATCAGGTGGTGAAGATAAACAAGTTGAACAGATTTCTTCTAAATGTACAGCTGAAGAAATAAAGTTCAATCAAGAAGCAGAGAGTTGTTTGCAGGCAGAAGACCATTCCAAAGATCCCAAAAAGAACTTCTTGAATCAGAACTTCAGTCCCAGAAACGTGAAACTCAAAGGGAACGCCACCAAGAAATATCTGACCAGATTTGCCTTGAGAACAAAATCAGGGATAACTCTCACAACTACAGATAAACAGCACGGTTCACAAGATCCCTGGGAGTCCTCTACCTGGTCCTGCCGACTGAGATCCAGACCAGCAGGTAAGAAAGCAGGAAGGAAGCTTGCTTGCCATGGAATCTTCAATCAAGCTCACCGTGCTGAAACACACCACAGCAAAGCTTCTCCTCAGCCAGGAAAGACTGGCAAGGGAGCAGTGTCTCCCTGTCAACAACAATTCCATGGTCTACAAACACATCTTTACCCCTGCAGTCTGGAGTCCCCACAGCTCACAGCAAGCTTCTCTGGCAATATCAGGCAGCAAATCAGACCTCTGCAAGGTGGAGTGGCTTCTTTGTGTAAGCAGACAACATCCTCATCAGGTCTCAGCCAAGAACCACAGCAAGAATCTACATCACCATTACATCACTGTACTGAACATGTCACTGTTCTGTCAGAGTTGGCAAAGAGCCAACAACATGAACAGAAAGTGCAAAAAATGGTCACTAGAGGGCAAAGTCAACACGCAAAGGCAAAAGGAAATAGCAGCAAAATTCATTCAAAGGCAAAACGTCAGTCCTCAAAAGACATTCAGAACAAATGAATATTCAGATGCAAAAGAATCCTTACAAAGAAGGACAGAAAAATACCACAGAAGTGTAAACCAACATCAGGCTTGTTCAAACACTGCAAAAATTAGGACAGCACATCTCTGTCATGTAGACTGTGCGTAGTCATCTGATGTAACTTGTAAGAGTCATGCTAAGCAATCAAAAGGCTGTCTGAAAAATGTTTACAACAAAAGCATAAAATCTTTGGTACCTACTGTAAGCTTGACAAGTTTGTCAACAGCTTTTCAGATGTTCACATTTCACAGGTACATGTGCACATGCACATGCATGTGCGCACACACACACACACACACAAACACGCGCGCACACACACACACACACAAAACAAGCAAACAAACAAGCAAGCAAACAAACAAAACACACACATGTGCACATGCATGTGCGTGCACACACACACACACACACAACACACACACACACACACACACACACACACACACACACTCACACACACATGTGCACATGCAACTGCTTTTGAAGAAGATGAGAAACAGTGGGAGAAGAGCCAGGATGTGAAGAAAATACCTAAGACATAAGTAACAATGGTTTAAAGGAGTGTCGAGAACTGCAAATGCTACGGCCATGACTGGACTTGCGCATACAGAGAAAACAGAAAATTTTTCCATGTAAAGCTTTTCACAGACTTAGACATTTTATCAGGGAAGTTAAAGGTTATGTGTATCTGAGAGAAGGGGTTAGCATTTGAGGCTGCGTGTTTTTATGTGTTCTCACAAAATATTTGAAGAAAAGTAAAACAAAAACTGTAAAAACCACTCAGAAAAGTAAAGGGCATACAGATTAGTTGTGAAAATACTACCAACATTTTAACGTTTTTATTTGTGCATTCATCCCAGGATTCTAACTGTAGCATAAGCTTCCTGGACTCTCATTTGTAGCCACAAATACTGTGCTATGTAGTCAACTATTGTATTTTTTGATCATTGTGCATTTGACTAACTTGGACTCTGAACTGTGTTGAAATAACAAGTCACTAAAACAGGGAAGCTGGTAAAGGTGACACCATATTCTACAGAAAATGCCCACATGGCTTTATTAGTGTACTGTTTGTGGGCTTAGTCATAGCATCAGTTCTTCCTCATCCTGTGCTTTCCTCTATTTCCTTTACTTTTTTTAATAAAAAGCAAACTTCCTGTTGATTTGTAGAGTTTGACTGTTGGTAGTTTATGAAGTGGTTGCTTGTTTAGGGCACAATCACACTGCTGTTACTGTTTTCTGAAAGGTACCTGTCATTGTGCAAATACTACTATTATAGGATTGTGATTATTTTTCCGCTTTTATCATTTTATCATCTCTAATTTGTTAGAGTAACTAAACATGGTATTCTTAAACAAACTTTGTGTACTTTATAAGAAGATATTGGGGACAGGATAGCTCAGTGGTCAGAGCATTTCTTTCCAAAAGCTTAAGGACAGCATCAAGTGTGGTTACCAATTGGATGGGTGACTGTTTGCGTGCCTTGGCTTAAATACAGTCCCCCCCAGTTCACCCAGCTGTAAATGGGTACCTGCCCTCTTCAGTGTCAGGGAAGGTAAAGCAGGGAGGGAGAGGAGATGGGCGCCACCCTCAATATCCTGGCCCCTAGAGAAGCTGAGATCTCTGATGCCTTGCTCCCCTAGACCACATAGGTTATGGGACACCTTTACCTTTTCTTTTTACCTCTTATATGGAGAATCTTTGTAGTCAAATGCTTCCTGTTTTCAAAATGCACTGTTGGTTTTTGACTTAGTGAAATAACATTACTCGATATTCTTTATCAATATTTTTTTCTGAATTGGTCTTAAACTGAATGCGTAATGTTACTGCTGTTCCCTGCCATATATCCACCAGTTTTCCCTTTTTCTCCCCTACTCTCAACATCCACATTATCATTCCCTCCCACCCATCCACACCCACCCAACCACCCCACTAAAAAAGGAGTCTCATTATGTTTTTGACAGATGCTAGTGTTTGGCTTGTTTTTGTTTGTTTGTTGTTGTTTTTGGTCACAATTCTAACACAGTTTTTGAAACTGGAGAAAAGAGTTCCATTGTGGTGCATTCATTCAACCCAGCAAATATCATCAATCTTTCCATCACCATTATAGTATTACTTTTATAAAACAAAGCTAGTGAAGGAAAGGCAAACTGTTAATCACATACGTTTTGCTTATGAAACCCTAATGTTTATTTTGTATTTGCCTTTGGGTCATGTGGTAAAACCGAGTGGACGCTACAGTTGTGTGGTCAAGACTGTTCGATTTTAATCCTTTGGCTCTGTGGAAGTCATGGGTTTGAATCTTGGTGGCATCTGGTGAAAGAAGGGTGGGGATTTTTACCATCCCTCAGGTCAACTTCAAGTACAGACCTACCAGTGCCTTAATTCCTTTTGTGTATACACATGCAGAGGATCAAATGATTATGCACATTAAAGATCCTATAATTCATGTCAGCGTTCAGTGAGTTACAGAAACAGGAACATACCCAGCTCACCTCTTCAAGATCAGAATGCAGCTACCTAAATGGCGAGAAAAAAAGGGTCATATTTGCAAAAATCTCACCATTGGTAAACCTCCTGAGCTCTAGATGAGGAACAGGAGTGGGGTTGGGGGGGGGGGGGGAGGAGAAAAAGAAAGGAAGGTGGGTTTAAAAAAAAAGAGTAACATGACAGGCTGTGTTCATTGGTTTCCTGACAGGAAAGACAAGTGAAAGACAAAAAAAAACTTGGTCTGTGTCGTCAGCATTAATTCACTGCACTTCCTTATCAGATGATTCATGAACAAAGTAAAGACTGTTTGAAGTTTGTTTTCTTCTGTGATTTTAGTAATAAGAGGCTTAGAATACTATTAATGTTCTGTTTCTGGTTATTATAGACTTTTCTACTGTGCAATGTTGAATTGCTTTTGGTTTTTTGGTTTGTGAAGCACAATACCGTTTTGTCTGTTTTGATATGTTTTTGTGTGTCAAGAAATATAAGCTTTGTGTTTTTATCTGGGTTGTAGTCTGTTTGCTTTCTCTACTTTGCATGTCTTTTAAATATGAAGGCTATCATTAGCGGACACACTGTATGTGTCATCCCTTTCGGGAAATGTACCATGGGACAAAAGTTGTGTTTCCATTCTGTTTGTTTCTCTTCCTTTTCCTCTACTTTTATGTGGTACATTACTTTCTTTTTCAAATGAGTAATCCATGCAGACTAAGTTATGTCTGCAAGTATTGATCATGTTTTGTTTTTTTGTGTTTTGATTATAAAATGTTTTCACTTGGGGTATTTGGATTTGTATACCTCTTTACGTCACAGCAGATTTCCCTGAGTGAAATGTGGGCTGCTCTACCAGTGTTTGTCCCCAAGAGCAGCCCACCAATTTTTCTGTTCTTTTCCTGTCTGAATGTTTAACGTTTATTTGCAAAATGTATGTTTATTTGCTAGAGATCTGAGCATATCTTCTTTTCCCCCAGTTCACTTTTAACAATGTGCTAAGAAATTTGTTTGCAATAATGTATGATTACTTTATGTACTGTTTAAGGCTTTGGTTGGATGTTGAATAAGTGGCTGTATGATGAACCAAGTAAATGTTGTGTAGGCATCAAGGCATCAAGTATTGCATAGTCTAACAGTCCAGTCCAGCAGCTGATGTCAAAATCAAAATAAAAAAACATCCCCAAAGTCAGAATGAGGCTACCTTATGGTCATATAAGCAAACGTCTCACCATTCAAAAACATTTTCAGTGATCCTTAAAGAAAATACTATAGGTAGAAGGAACCTACTGAGACTTAGAATAAAGAAGTTGGTGCTCATTTCAAGTCTGAACACAGAGACTACAGCCTAGCTTCTGTATAAAGCCAAGTTTTGAAACATCACACAGATTAGTGTGTTGAGACATACGCCTAAAATGTAGCATTACATAATGATGTGGCAAGTCCTGTTTACCTTTCTCTGGCAGGAGAGAAAGCTTTGTATCTTCAGAAAAGTTATAAGTATAATTTAAGAAGATGGTAGCAAGATGGTAAAGATGATTAATTGCTGAACAAGCACACCATAAAGTTCTAAGTTCAATCCCAGCCTTCCCCTTTCTTCTCAGTTTGACCACACACACACGCACGCACGCACGCACGCACGCACACGCATGCACACACACGCATACACACGCACGCATGCACGCACGCACGCACGCACACACACACACACACAATATGAAGTGATCATCAAAATCCTTCAGATGAGACTATAAACTGAGGTCCCCTGTGCTAATATTTTCAGAACATCTTGCACACCCCTTTATGATCTATTCTACCTTTTGAATGAACAGACCATTTGTGGCCCTAGGAAGAGATGAAAGTATCATTTTTTAATCAAACGCATGCACACAGATGTCCTATTTAGACACTATCTCTGAAGTAAAAATGCAGCTACCTAAAAAGTGGAGAAAAAAATGGTTGCATAAGCAAAAATCTGACCTCCAGTGAACCTGGGAGCTCTAAAGGATGAAAGCAACCAAAAAAAAGTATGATCTTGATATAGATCATTATCAGCAGATTGTAAACAATACCACCTGAGATTTATCAGTTAGAAACAGACATTATCTGTCTAGTTGGACTATTGGCTGCATGCCGCTTTCATTTGTATTTTTCATTGTAATTTTTTTTGGTTTTTCTTAAATAAAGTTGCCAAGATGACAGACAATAAATGATGTCAGGATGTCTTCTATATTTGTTTTGATGTCTTTACACCTTTGATAATTTTTTTTAATAAAAGATTTTTACTATCTTCGACTTTGTCTCTGTGTGTGTGTGTGTGTGTGTGTGTGTGTGTGTGTGTGTGTGTGTGTGTGTGTGTGTGTGTGTGTGTGTGTGTGTGTGTGTGTGTGTGTGTGTGTAGAAGAAGAAGAAGGAGATGAAGAAGAAGAAGACTCATTGTTTCAAAAGCGTTCTCTGAAAATTTGGAAAAAAAATCTTCACAGAAAACAAGTAAGATAGGCTACACATCTAAAGAAGAAAGATACTTTTAATCCCTGAAGTCGGAATGCAGCTACATTAATGGTGGGCAACGGTTGCGTGTATGAAATCTCACCATTTTTGAGCCTGGGAGCTTCATCTAAGAAACAAAAAGAAGAGAAAAGAAAACGTTTGTGAGAAAAAAAATAAAGGTATTTTTGAGTGAGAAAATTGCGAATTAAAGACATGGAAATATCTGTACATTTTTTTTTGCTGCCTCATCTTCTGTAACCTCCTTATCCTGCTGTTCCCACGCCACTCATTTCAATTTCCTCGCCACAGCCATACCCAGATTCGCTATGTCCCATCCTCAGGATTGGGAGTCCACAGGGAGCCCATCAATATTAGGCCGCCGTTGGGCCACCAGGCAGAGGGACCCTGCACTTCAGCTGGGTCACTTTGGTGGTGTTCAGTGGTGCCTGTTCTGAGCTAACATGCGCAGGACACCACCTACTAAGCCCAGTACTAACGACGCGCGGGGCCAGACTAAGTGAGTCGCCCACCCCAGGTGGCGACCACCACAACGTCCCTCCAAACGACTGCCCTCCTCAAACCTCCAACCTCAAAAGCTTTGACACAAGCTCATCACAGGCACTGAAGTCCATAGGGAAACCAAATCTGAGTCACCATGAGACCAGAGCAACGGGGGCTACCGAATCAGTAGCAACTTTTATTATTGCATGATAATCAATGGTAATGAGGATGATGTAATGATGCAGCTGTGGAAGTGCATCCACTTTGAGACTACTTGACAGGGTTGTACTCTACGCTCACTATCATACTATATCCCGGCGTCAACCAGGCCCGAGAGATACAGACACCTGCAGTGTTGAGTCCGGTAATTTGAGCAACACTCTCAAATTCGCATCCGTAAAGTGGATTAAGTCTCCCCACTGAGCCCACGGCACACTCACTCTGGGTAGCAGCCGGCCGAGGTCCGGAAAATCCTTATGACTCATGGGATTTGAACCCGCGATCTTCCAGTCCGAAATCAAAGGCGCTAATCACTGTGCCATGGTGGCTGGTCTTAATGTTTATCTCTGGTAGCAAATTTCTGTTTAACTCAGTGGTCAGAGCGCTCTCTTTCCCCAAGCCATTGTTAAGCAACGTCGAGCATGGTTGCCAATCGGATGGGTGACCGTTTGTGCGCCTTGGCTACAGTATAGTTCACCCAGCTGTAAGTGGGTTCCTGCCCTCTTTAGGGTCAGGGAAGGTAAAGCAGCGAGAGAGAGGAGATGGGCACCGCCCTCAACATGCTGGCCCCTAGAAAAGCTGAGGTCTCTGACGCCCCGCTCCCTTACGACCACACAGGTTATGGGACACCTTTACCTTTTACCTTTACCTACAACAATGACAGGAATATTTCAGTCCTGGACCCTACCTCCACCCCCTCCCTCTTCACTTTAACAAAAAAACTCAGGTCATACTGTTTTGCAAATTATGGATATAAGTTAAGTGTTCAAAACTGCATTAAAAATGTTTTCCTGCTTTAAAATATTATTTTGATGTTATCTTCTGCAATGACAAGCTCTTACATAACATAACTATACTCTTCTATCTAGGAGAAAAACACGGACGCCATAGCCGAGCGGTTAAGACTGTTCGACATCAACCCTATGCGTTCCTGAAGTCGTGAGATCTCCATCTCGGTGGTTGTGTCTGGTGAATCGAGGCTAGGGAATATTTTTACAATCTCCCAGGTCAACTTGTGCAGTGCCTTAATTCTCTTCCTGTATACCCGCATGCAGAAGATCAAATAGGCACATTAAAGATCCCTCAATACAAGTCAGCGATCGGCGGGTTACAGAAACTCGAACATACCCAAGCTGTGTCCCCGAAGTTGGAATGCAGCTACCTTCATGGTGGGCAAAACACATCGCATACGCAAAGTCGCACCATTGGTGAACCTCGGACCTCTATCCGATAAATAGAAAAAAAAAGAAAAAAAATTCCTCGGAAGTCGGGAGTATAGCTACCTACGTAGTGAGGAACTAGAAACGGGTCCTGTACACGCAAAATAATCATCCAGTGTATGCTTTTAATCTTACAGTAATTCCAAGAGGGGATGACTGAGTCGAATGCGCTTTCTGGGTGATCCCTCGGGTGTTAAGCTGGGGAACAGCAACAACGGCTTGGACAGTTCCCATAGAAAGTAATCGATGTTAAGCCCATCGCCTTCTTTTATTTTGTTTGTTGCATTCTTTTACTTTGAGAATATCTCAAGACAAATTCTATGAGAGAGAGAGAGAGAGAGAGAGAGAGAGAGAGAGAGAGAGAGAGAGAGAGAGAGAGAGAGAGAGAGAGAGAGAGAGAGAGAGAGAGGAGAGAGAGAGAGAGAGAGATATCTGGTGTGGAAAACATGATATATCTAAATAGAAAAATTATGCCTAATCTTCGGTGGCTTTCAAATCCTGCTGCTCCCACGCTGCTCATTTCAATCTCCTCAGGGTCGGATGTTCACATGGAGCCCCCATCAATATCAGGCCACCGTGGGACCACCAGCCACAGGAGCCCTACACTGCTGCTGGGTCACTTTGGTGGTGCTCAGTGGTGCTTGTTCTGATTAACATACGCAGGACAACACCTACTAAGCCCGGTAATAGCAACAGCATTAGCTCAGTCATAGAATCAGACTAAGCCTGTGGCCCACCCCAGGTGGCGACCACCACAACCTCCTCCAGCGACCTTCCCGTGCGAACCTCCAACCCCTAAGGCTTTCACACAAACTCACCACAGGCACAGAAGTGTATGGGAGAACCAAATCGAGGTCACCATTAGACCAGAGCAACTAGGCCCAGGGAATCAGAGGAAATTTCATTACTGCATGATGATCAATGTTAATGGGGATGACGTGATGCTGCTGCTAGGCTATAGAAGTGTATGCTCTTTGAAACTACTTGACAGGGTTGTACTTACACTTAGGCTACTATCATAACACACCCGGGCATCAACCCGGCCAAGAGATACAGACACCTGCATCGTTGGTCAGGTAATTTGAGCAACTCTCAAACTCGCATCCTTAAAGTGGATGGAGTTCGACTGTGTGGTCCAAGTCTTCTCAGTGAGCTCACAGCACACTTATTTTTGGCAGGAGCCAGCCGAAGTTCGAAAAATCCATTATGATTTATGGGGTAAGAAACCCACGACCTTCCAGTCCGTAACCCAAGGTGCTAGCCACTGCGCCATGGCGGCTGGTAGGCCTAGTCACATTGTTTCTGATATTTCCATCGTGGTGTAGCCTAATGTGTTTTGAATGGTGTCTGTCAAAAAAAAAAAAAATATTACTTGCACTACTGCTGCAATTGTAGGGTCATAGTTTCTTTTTGCCTCTTTTTTTCCGTTATAGTCCAAATTTCCCTCCGGTTTTTGATTACCGAAATCCCATGAGAGAGAGAGAGAGAGAGAGAGAGAGAGAATCTGCTCACTGAGGTGATGATGCCTGATGCACGTGGGAAATGTTTTCTGTTCACCACAGAGGGCGCTGACGTACCCACCTGACCTGCGCACTTCACTATTCGGTTAGGCCTAACGTCCCTCATTCACAGTCTCTACGACAACTGGACAAGACGCGTTGATTGTCGCCGCTCCCTGCAGATTTAAAGGTGAGGCTTCAGGTAAACTTTATCGTTTAAAAAAAATGTAGGCTATTCATTTATTTTTCATCAACATTTCTACATTTTCGTAGTTGAGACGTACGGAAAAGCAAGAGAACGGTGAAAAGATTTTTGTTTCGATTTTTTCCCCTCTCAGGACCGGGTTTCAAAACGAAGTTGCCAGATAATTATGGCGGGGCAACATTATCGTGTGTCCCCCACTCCTGTAACTGGATTGCTACTTTAAACCCCCTTCAGACATTGTGACATTGAATTCTTCGGGAGTTCTTTGTCATAACCACAAAAGAATTCGACCCATCTTCCTGTCTTCCTCTCCTCCCTGACTTTATAAGTTTAGAGCCCCCCCATCCCCAGCCTTTCAGCCATACAGAAATGACTAACATGGAGACATGCGTTATTTTTTTAACTCGCTCCGGACGGCCATTTCTCTCCCTTGCTTTTCCCAACAGACGGCCCATTTGTAATGGTTAATAAAAAAAAACACCCAAAAAACCCCAAAACACTTAGTAAGAAAAGAAAGTTTCTGAACTTATGAATAACAATGGGTTAGTACATATAAAAAGATTGAAGCTCTCACTTTAATATTTGAGCGTTGACTAGCATGAAGAAAATACTCCGAATTTTGAATTTGTACTCTGTGGCTACTCTCTGCAATCTTGAACATTCGACCTTGAATAGGCTCACGAAGCTGTTAAGCTGCACTAGTCATAATGGCCACTGCGTGAAAAATCTGCAAACAGCAAATCCACAGCCGCCCAAAACCGTTGCTTTACACTGATCCGTTGTAGGTGGTGCAAATTTTTATAGCTATTTTTTGTTCAGTTTAATGGGTTTTTTCTTCTGCTCAGTGACCAAGTGTGAAGCTTTGTCATCTCCCCCTCCTTCCCAGTTTAGCCATACCTGTCCAGAATGCAGATTGGCTAAACGATTTTCTTTCTCGGCTAGAGCTCCCAGGTTTGCCAATGGTGAGACTTGCGTACGGTACGGGACCATTCTTCCCCAACCATTAAGATAGCCCTATTTCGACTTCAGGGATACAGATGGGAATCGAACCTGCCAATCGTGCCATGAAATTCGAAATGCACCTCCTTCCTCTTTCCGATTTTCAATTGTCGATTCTTTTGACCTGAACAAGTTATCAGTAGGCCTGTTGACTTCTCTGGGTGCAGGTCACTACTGCGAGTGTCACTACGCGTGTAACACTACCGCGAGTAACACTGAGTGTAACACTACCGCGAGTAACACTACCGCGTGTAACACTTCCGCGTGTGTAACACTATCGCGTGTGTAAAACTACCGCGTGTAACACTTCCGCGTGATATGATGTGACGATGATGGTGTGTGTGTGTGTGTGTGTGTGTGTGTGTGTGTGTGTGTGTGCGTGCGTGCGTGCGTGCATGCATGTGTGTGTGTGTGTCCATCTGTCTCTGTCTGTCTCTTTCTGTGTCTGTCTGTCTGTCTCTCTCTCTGTCTCTCTGTCTCTGTCTCTGTCTCTCTCTCTCTCCTCTCTCTCTCTCTCTCTCTCTCTCTCTGCTCTCTGTCTGTCTGTCTCACTCATTGTCAGTCTGCCTCTTTTTCTATTTGTCTGTCTTGTTCTGTCTCTTCTTCTGTCTGTCTCTCTTTTCTGTCTCTCTCTCTCTCTCTCTCTCTCTCTCTCTCTCTCTCTCCTCCTCTCTCTCTCTCTCTCTCTCTCTCTCTCTCTCTCTCTCTCTCTCTCAAAATATTACAAATCATATTCGTTCTGACAGTACTGCAGAATGACATAAAGCTCGCAATATTGGTACATGCAGATGCAGTACTTGTTACACACGCGATAGTATTACACCCGCGGTAGTGTTACACGTGGTAGTGTTGATCTTGGGGACTAGTTTTAAACACCTTTTAAAATAAGTTTAGGCTATAACACAGTCATGTGTATGTGCTTATCAGATTCTGGCCAGCAGCTGTGAACCTGATCAGAGAACGCGAGATGGTGCATTAGTACAGGGGTTTGGTGCCGTGGACTCCTTGTGATAGCATAACGTATAGTAGGCGTCTGTTTTGAAAAGGGGTTAAACTCTATGAAGCCATTCCTTCAATAGCCTCTTATTGATAAAGATATAAACATATGTTCGTTTTTGGGGTGAGGATATTCTACAGTCCCAGTGTTCAGTTTTCAAGACTGTTTTCAGTTAGTAGGCATCTGTATTGAATACGGTTCGGTCTGTGTCGATCCAGTCCTGGGTGGGGGGAGAGGGGGGGGGGGGGGGGGGCTCTAATACTTCTGAGACAACTGTAATGGTTTGTTCATTCGTTTCTGGGTTAGGATATTCTAGTCCCAGTACTCGGTTTTCATGGTGATTTCCAGAGGTTTCAGGGTCGATCAAAAGAGCTGACAGTGTTTGAGGTTGACTAGGGACTGGAGTCAGGACTTTGAAAATGGTAACGGAACATTTCATTATCGCTAAAACAGGGAGAAATTCATGCCATGATTTGCCACAGCTTAAAAAAAAAACAGGGAAAGGAAGCCGATAAGAGCGTCAGTTGATTCCGGAAAGTTGCAGCGGAATGAGAAGTTGACTGCATGAAGCAGAGATGCAAAGCCGCAGACCAACCATTGCTTTGAGATGTCTTCAGAAAGCCGAGAACACAATAGAAAGCACTTACAGAAAGAAAGTCACTATTTTATATGCTGTTCTGGTCATATTTAGTGTTCATCTTTGGCGAATGCTTCGTGGCCGTAGGAACTGTCAGTTGCCTTTAGATCACTGGACACCAAATTCCTGATTGCTTTGGCATCCCTTAAAAAAAACCTTTAAAATCTAAATAGCAAAAAGAAGTCAAATAAACTGAATATGCAAAAACCTAAACTGACGTACGTAAAGTACAATGAGATTTAAAACACAAGTTAAAAAAAAACTAAAGGGGTCTTTAGAATAGAAAATGGGGATTTAAAATGAAATGAAATAAATAGATCAATTGAAAGCAAAATAAGACTAAATAGGCAAATAAAGCCAAACAAATCCCCCAAAACTATTAAAAAAAAATAGGAATAAACGGTCCCTCCAAAAGCAAATTAAAAAACTAACTTAAACTTCCCCCCTAAGATAGAACAAAGACCCCATAAACAATTAATACTCTATAGGAAGGGATGAAAAAGCAATCTTGGAGACAGTGATCTTGGTGTTTCGGAAAGAACATCATCTTTGAAGGCACTGACAATGCTGGGCAGTTAGTTCCTTCCATAGTGAAATTTACGCGGACTTTGGCTCCTTCATTGCGCGTTCATGTGTTCTACAGCGAGGAAATCTCATGGTGTGACATGTGGTGTGCAAATAACCATCAAGCATCTGCTTCTGGATTTTCGAGATGTTCAGGATATTGGGCACAGGCATTTTACTACAGGCTGTTTCCAGTAGACAGTGTAATGTCATAGTTTATCAGTTCGATCAAGGTTGGTTTTCAGGAATGTCATTTATTTGATTCTCCCACAACATGGTGACCGTCATGGGTTGACCCTTATATTTGGCCTAAGCACTGAGATGAAAAACGACAGAGTTGGTTTAAAACCCCGTTTTAATCTTAAAAATGTTACGAGGCGATATGTCCGTGCAGTTGGAGGGGCTATGAACAATATTGGACTGGGCTTCAAATTGGGTTGTAAGGTCTGGAGGTGGCTTGTCAGTCCAATCTGGTCCTGCTGTGGGAGTAAAGGTAGTTCGGGACTTGTGCGTAGCTCGCTCCTTCTTAAGAGAGGAACAAGTGACACTGTCACTCACACAGGCTTCATCAGGTGTTTTCCAAACCGACTTGGTTCTTCTTTTTAATCCCCGAGGCTGCGGCGTTCTTAACATTAACCCTAAAGTAGTTATGCTGATCACAAGGCAGTTCTGCGGGAGCTGTTCCTCGTACTGGTGCCTTCATGAAAGCTGCGCCACAGAAACTCCACCAGCCTGTCTGGCCCACTACATTTCACAGAGCAGGTGAGAATTGTATGTAATCAGTCTGTCTCCCTTCTGCATTTGTATCCATGTCTGTCATGTCGCTTGCTTGACTGTTTGGTTTGTCTGTCCATGTCTATTTATTTTGCATTCGTTTTGATTTGTCATTGTCTGTAGTTGCTGTTCTTGTTTCTCTTACTGTGTGGGATTTTTGTCTGTACTTGTATGTCTGTTTTTTTCTACTGTTTTTGTCTATACTTGTGCATATGCGTGTGGTTGCTTTTTCTGTTCGTGTCTGTCCTTGCGTATGCCTGAATTTCCTTTTTCTGTGTTTACTTGTCCTTTTGAGTAAGTGTTTGTTTTGTATGTCCTTGTGCATGTCTTGTCTTTGTCTTTTCAGTTTTTTGTCTGTCCTTGTGTATGTCTTTTTGTCTGTCCTTGTGTATATGTATGTATTTTTTTCTGTTTTCGTCTGCGCGTGCGGTGGTGTGTGGTGTGTGTGCGCGTGCGCGTGCGTTTGTGCGTGCGTGCGTGTGCGCGTGTGTGTGTGTACGTGCGTGTGCGTGTGTGTGCGATTTGCTCGTGTGCACAGTCTTTGGATCCTCGTTGTAAGGTTAGCTTAATTTTTTATCAAGTCTGTAAACTGTAAATCTCACTACGGCAATAAAACGAAATCCACAGTGAAATATCAGCTAGGCTTCGAGTGTGTACACGTAGGACTTTTGTGGTTAAAAGTTTTATTTTTAAAAGACGGGTAGTGGTCTAACACTTTGCTTTTGAGGTTTCCTATGAAAAGCATATCAATTTGCAGTGGCTTTGCCTTTAACAAAGATGTGTAAATTGAAACCAGTGCTAGGGTATCGAGGTCACACAGTTAGGGAGGGCCTGAGACTTTCAAGAATTTTGAACTTGCAGTTATGTTTAAAGTCAATTGCACTGGGATCAAGTGCCAAGAACCTTGCTTTCACGCCTGACCCGCCTCGTTTCTAGCAACACATTTGTATTGCTACCAGGTGCCATAAGATCCCAGAGTTGACATGAAAGCTGCACCACAGGACGACAGAGGGGCAGGCAGAAGAATTGAAGAGAACATCAAAGAATGGACCAATCTGGACCTGGCAGTGCTGCTCCAAAACTACTGAAGATGGACCAGCCTGGAGAAATCTCATCCAAAGCATCCCAGGTATCTTCAACCACCAGTTACATCAATGGACTGCTGACACGATCCCAGACAGTGACAGCAAAATTTTCTTAGTTGGGGCCACTACAAGTCACAGAGCAGGTGAGAACCGTAGTTGTGACCACTGTCTCCATGTATGTCAGTGTGTATTTGTGTTACTTTTTTGTTTATGTGTGTCCCGTCCTACTTGACCGGTTTGTCTGTCCAAGTGTGTATTTATTCTTTGGCGTTCGTTTTGGTTGGTTTCTCCTTGTGTTTGTCTTTATTTTTGTCTTTGTGTACATTTGTGTTTAAAAAGATTGTTCTGATATGTATGGTTTTTTTTTGGTCTGTTCTTGTGTGCGTGTTTTTTTCTGGTTTTACCTGTCCACCTGTGTAAGTGTCAGTGTTTTTTGTATGTCATTGTGCACAGATCTGTGTTTTCTGTATGTCATTGTGCACAGATCTGTGTTTTCTGTTTTGTCTCCGAGTATATGACTGTTTGCTTTTTTGTCTGCCCCTGTGTATATTCTATTTTTGTCTACGTGTATGTGACTAGCATGTGTGTGTATGGCGTCTTTGGCTCTTGGGATCTGCCTGATTTTTTTCAAAAGACGTAAACTGTAAAGCTCCGTGAGCCTCTAGTGAGAGAGGTGCTATAATATTTATAAGTATGGTATTGTGCTATTGATTTAGGCCTACCACAATGAAAACCCAACAGTGGAATGTCAACAGGACTTGTATACGTAGGAGTATAATGTTCAAAATATATTTTTAAAGATCAGATTAGATTAATGGTCCAGCATTTTGTTTTTGAAGTTTCCTTTAAAAAGTTTATTAATTTGCAGTGGCTCTGCCTTTAACAAAGATGTGTAAAGTCAAACCAGTGCAGAGTGAGATCACACAGATAGGTTATGAGACTTTCATAGCTTTGAGTTAGTCATGTCTACTGCTTATATGCTTCTGGAATCAAAGTGCCAAGAACCTTTTCACCCCCTGACCGACCTTGTTAATCAATAACACATTTATGTCTGGCTACCAGGTGCCATAAAATCCGAGAACTATCGAGAAAGCTGCACCACAGAACAACACAGGGGCAGACAGAAGAATTGAACAAAACATAGAAGAATGGACCGATCTGGACATGGCAATGCCACTCCAAAACACGACAGAACCTGGAGAAATCTTGTTCAAAACATCCCATCTTCAACCACCAGTTACATCAATGGACTGTTGACACAAACTCAAGACAGTAACAGCAAAGTTTTCTTCGTTGGGCCGCTACATGTCACAGAGCAGGTGAGAACCGTAGTTGTGTGATCTGTTTCCATGTATGTCGGTGTGTGTTTGTGTTATACATTTGTCTCCATGTCTGTTGTCTTGTATGCTTGACTGTTTGGTTTGAGTGTGTGTATTTATTAGCATTTTTTGTTTCAATTTGTTTTTGGGTCTATATTTTTCTTTTTCTTTTATGTCTTTTTTCTTGTTTTTGTATGTTCTTGTGTATATGTTTTTGTTTTCTGTATTTGACTGTGCATGTGTATGTCTGTCTGCTTTTTTCTGTTTTTGTCCATGTGTTTGCATTTTTGTTTTTCTATGTATGTGTGTTTGCATTTTTCTTTGTTTGTCTGTTCATATTTGTTTTCGTCTGTGTTTGCAATTTTTTGTTTTTTGTCTGTCCGTGTGTGTATGTCTGTGTGCATTATCCTGTTTTCTCTGTGGTGTATTTTTCTGTTTTTGTATGTCTTGAGTATATGTCTGTGTTTGGGTTTTACAGAAGTTCTGTTAGTGCCTGTATGTCTGTTTTTTTCTGTCCTTGTGTATGTGTCTTTTTGCTTTTTTTCTGTCCTCCTGCACGTCTTGTTTTTTTCTGTTCTTGTGTGTATGTCTGTTTGCTTTTTATTTTTCCTATCTTTGTGTATGTCCGTGCTTTTGGTTTTTCTCTGTATGTCTGTTTTTTTTCTCTGTCCTTGTGTAGAATCTGTTTTCTTTCTCTGTTTTTTTTTGTGTATATATGTATGTACACTTTTTCTGTTTTCGTCTGTGTGTAAATGTTTGCTTTTTGTTTTTGTCTGTTCTAACATGTATATCTGTACTTGCTTTTTCTGCTTTTATCTGTACTTGTGTATATGTTTTTGACGGAAGCTTTTTATTTTCAGGGCCTGTTAGGCTGGGGGTGGGATTCTGGTTTGTTTTTGATTGTAATTTTTGGTGGTGGGGGGGGGGGTGGAGGGGTGGTTGTGCTGGTTCTTTAATCTGTGAGGTTCATCAATGGTGGGATTATTGAGTATTCCACAGCTTTTTTCCATCACCATTTTCATTGGGCAGTACAGACACATTTTGAAAACCCCGTTTTTATCTTTTTTTTGCATTACTATTCAGAAACATTTTTGGAAGTGTGATAGATTTGAGAAAAAAAAATCAAGATACTGCCAAAAAGGATTTTATACATATATTCCTTAAGCTGACTCATCAGAAATATATGATGGAAAAAAAATGGTGTAATAAATTTTGAAGGGATAAATTCTCTAGTAGGTCTTGCAGGAGCCCTTCCTTTTGGTTTTTAATAAACTTCACACTATAAAGATAATTTTTTAAATTGGGAAGCATCCTGATTGAAAAAGATCTTTCATGATGCAAGTTTATCACAAAAATGTTGAGATAATTATGAAATCTAGAATACATATCGACGTCCTGAAATGCTGTTTTCGAATCTTCAGATCTCCTCACTGCTGAACACCAGCCCATCAAGAAGACATCCAGTCATCGCGGAAAGGACAGCCGGAGCGAGAGAGAGAGAGAGAGAGAGAGAGAGAGAGAGAGAGAGAGAGAGGAGAGAGAGAGAGAAAACACTGAAATTAATGTACATCGGCCTTAGGCCACAATACACTTTCAGGGGCAAAAATGGAAGGGTGCAAAAGATTAAATGTAACTTATCGTAAACTTTGATAAGGCTTTGCAACATTTACATCACCATCATCTTGAGCATTTACATAACCATCATTTACATTACCATGACTTTCAACATTTACATCACCATCTTCAACATTTACATCATCATCTTCAACATTTACATCACCATCATCTTCAACACTTACTTCACCATCATCTTCAACCACATGGACATGACATCACCGTCATCTTCAATATTTACATCACCATCATCCACATTTACATCACCATCATCTTCAACATTTACTTCACCATCATCTTCAACATTTACATCACCGTCATCTTCAACATTTACATCGCCATCATCTTCAACATTTACATCACCATCATCTTGAGCATTTACACCACCATCATTTACACTACCATGACTTTCAACATTTACATCACCATCTTCAACATTTACATCACCATCTTCAACATTTACATCACCATCATCTTCAACATTTACTTCACCATCATCTTCAACATTTACATCACCATCATCTTCAACATTTACATCACCGTCATCTTCAACATTTACATCACCGTCATCTTCAACATTCACATCACCGTCATCTTCAACATTCACATCACCGTCATCTTCAACATTTCCGAAATGACAACTGTTCCACCATGTTCCATTGTTTGTAGGACTTAGTGGCGATTTTTTTTGTGATTGTCATTTTTTCAAGATTCTTTATGATTTAAAGTGATTTAATAATTGGCTAAAATTTCTCACCTACTTAACCTTGTGGAATTGGTATCGATTTTTTTTTAGACTTGTTTGTTCCCCTATCGAATCGATGAAACACAGTAGATACTTTTGATGATCTGCCCCTTCATTCTTATAAAGGCAATGCTTTGTAGTTATTTTGATAAAGTTTTGTTTTTTGAAAATAAGTAAAATCGTGTTACATTACTTATGCAGTTGATTGGCCCTAAAGTGTCGAGCGACCTTAATAAAAAATTAAAAAATCGGAAAATAGGCAAACGGCCTTTAATTTTGGCTGAAGTAGAAAAATGCCTTGGAAAAATCCCAGAATTCACAAAATACTGTTTAATTTTACTCTCTGTGTGTGTGTGTGTGTGTGTGTGTGTGTGTTTGTGAGAGAGGGAGGGAGGGAGGGAGGGCTAGTTATTGAGAGGGGAGTATTGGGTTAGAGAGGCAAGCAGGGGGAGTATTTAAAAGAGGGGGTGAATGCACATTTCAAACAAATGAGGTTAAAAAAAAAAAAGATGGCTGGCTGGTAGAATTTTTCTTTACATTGCTTATTTTGGGCTCTTTTTTTAATGGGTGCAAATAGTCAAAAAATTAAATAGAATAACTGATGCAACTTTGAAAAAAAGTCTTAGGCCCGAAATTGCTTTGATGTCAACTGGAAATTTGAGGGAATACTGGCCCATTGCACGCCGTAACTGTTGATAGGATCGGAGATTGATAGCTGTTGGTAGGACCGGAGGTTGATAGCTGTTGATAGCACCGGAGGTTGATAGCAGTTGATAGCACCGGAGGTTGATAGCTGTTGATAGCACCGGAGGTTGATAGGACCGGAGATTGATAGCTGTTGATAGCACCGGAGATTCATAGTACCAGAGATTGATAGCTGTTGATAGGACCGGAGATTGATAGCTGTTGATAGGACCGGAGATTGATAGCTGTTGATAGGACGGGAGATTTATTCAAAACGCCACATTGCGAGCCTCGGTCCATTGTGTCGATAACTACATACTATTTGTCAGTGCTATTGTGTCCATATACATTCTAACGTTCAGACCAACCAACTGACAGACAACCATTTCCCCCCGCTACTAACTGTTAAAAACTAACCCTAACCCTATTTAACCCTAACCCTGGCCCCACATGTGGACACAAAAAGCAGGTGGACAACAGGTATTAGCTGACATAATGGCAAATTATTTTCTCTTTTGGGTTTGAATTTTGTGAGTAAATAAACACAGAGCTGCTTTAGACTTTAATCTAAAGTGCAAAAACAAAAACATCGTAAAAAGAATTTAAATATGTTAAATCGATACTACTATTAATAAAGATAAGATTCTATTGCTAGGTTGGCAGGACAAGTGCCAGAATTAAGGTAAAGGATGCTAGGAATAGAGGGGGGGGGGGGGTAGAATGTTACGGTCTATAGGGATGGGGAAGGTGTGAGGACTGGGGATAGGGGCAGTCACTTTCTGATTATGTTCAGGGGAGGGGAGGAGCAGGGAGCATTTTTAAAAAGCTTATTTAAAAACAAAAGGTGTTTCAGAATGCACATTGAATAATTTACTACAGCAGATGCGTTGAGAAAGATTATTTAAAAACAAAAGTAGAGGATGCAGGTATTCGATGCATTATGAATAATCATCAGGGGAGGGTACTGGGAGATGGTGATGATGCATTGCAGAAAAGGGGCGTTGACAAAGGAGGGGTAGAAAGTATGTTCAGGTTAATGGGAGTGTGTGTGTGTGTGTGTTCTCAGTGTGTTCTCAGTGTATGTGTGTGTTATCTGTGTGTGTGTGTGTGTTATCAGTGTGTGTGTGTGTGTGTGTGTGTGTGTGTCCCTCTTTTATTTGAAAAACGTTAAGGAAATTTTAAACCTTTTATTCTGTGTATAAGGTTGGAGGTACCTTGCATTAGTGTGTCCTGTTACCTTATTTGCTTTTTGCTTTTAGCTTTGCCATAGGATAGGGACATGCCCATTCCCCGAGTTGTAGCTAGTTCCATCTGCTTTTCTCCCTGTCTGAACATTATCAGCACAAGTGTGCTGTCACAGCCTTTTCCCCCTCCTTTTAAAATCTGAAGTTAAGGGGGGGGGGGGGGGTCATATTTTTTAAAGGGATTTATTGGGGAAAATCATGGACAGTTTATTTCTGAGAGAGAATGAAATATATAAGCGAGGGAAAATGTTGGAAGCCCCCGCCCACCTCACCCCCCCCCCCCCCCAAAAAAAAAAAAGTGGTCATATTGACAAAACTAAAGTGAAAGAATCGACATCAAGGGGTGCTTATTGCAGTATTTCTCCTTTGCTTTCTTGCAGTTGTCCAACCTTTGAGCTGTATCTTTTATGTCCATTTGAGCTAATTTCTGCAACTTCATTTTAAATGTGCGCATTCTAAACTTCCATTGTGGCAAATGGGAAATATTTTCTAGCGGGTTTCGATTTTTGCTCAGCCTTTCCTATGACTTTTTTGTACTCTGGTGAAAATGTCGGTTGTGTAAAATTAGAAAATGGTTGAGCATGTGTATGGTTTAGTGGTTGGTCGTAAAATTTACGCAAGCAGTTATATGAAACACTTAGACTAGCTGTATCTTTGGGTTGGTGTGTGGGTTTGTTTGTTTGTTTGTTTTGCTTTAAATCAGTTTGTGCAAAAAAAGTTTTCAGCACGAAATACTGACGGACAGCTAGTCCTGTTTAAAGTTCTAGGGCTTTTTCCTGTTCTCTTCTTGTCAATCATATCTTTGGCATTTTGTATTGACATTATTTTGGTAGTTTCCCTAGACTTGATTACCAAAAGCCGAGTTTTTAAATTACTTTTTTATATACACAACTTGAAGAACTGAGCACATAAAGGGATGCCCTGTTTCTTTCCATAGTCCATTGTAAAATAATTATGGGTATAGTTAACTGCTGTTACCCACTATATCTATAGACCAATATCCCAACATGTGCAATGAATTTTTTTTTTTTTTTAAATTTTATCTACTTAAAAAATATGTCTACATCTTATCAACTGATTGTTCTCTTATAGTATAACATGTAGTAATCATTGGTGCATTGGCATACGACTATGCGTGCAGTGTGTGTGTGTGTCTGTGTTTGTCTGTGCTTGTTTGTGTCTGTCTGTGTGTGTTTGTGTATGTGTGTGTGTGTGTCTGTTTGTGTCTGTGTGTGTTTGTCTGTGTGCGTGTCTGTGTGTGTGTGCGCATGTATGTGCGCGCGTGCTTGTACGTGTGTGCGCATGTGTGTGTGTGTTCTGTGTCTGTGTCTGTGCCTTTGTGTACGTGCGTGTGTGTGTTTTTAATAATTGAATCTTATCATTTTGGGTTATAAATGTTGGGTTTTTTTATTATGGCTTGTGACCACGCGAATTTCTCTTTGATAAAGTGCTGGTATTGGTATTGGTATGGGCACTGTCTTGTAGTGTGTGCGAGGTGATAGTTGCATACTGTGCTCTTATTCTACGATAAATGTTTAATTTTTTATGTACGGCTTGTAACCCATATGAACTTCTCTAATTGTGAGATAATAAATCTTTGAATAGTGAATATTAAACATAGCCTGACATTGTTGTAGTTAGTAGTGCCTTAGTTTTGCTCATGGAGCATCTACCTGTCTTGGGCTGTCTATTGCCCAGCTTTAAGGGGCGCGTGTTTGTTGTTTGCTTTCTTTTTCGCCATTGGGTTGCTTGCGTTTTTGCTAGTTTTATTCTATTCTAATGCATAAACTAAGTAGGACCAAGTTTTTATATATTTCTACCAAACATTTAGTGCTGTTTAAAATGAATTGCACAATGCTTTTAAATTTACATGTTTACTTTTTTTTTGCATTTGTTTCAAAATGTATTGTAAACAAGTGAAAATTCGAAGCTTAAATGTTGGCAGATATGTAATGGACTTACTTGCATGTAGCCATTTCAAACTATGCCCACGTCAATTTTTTCATCTTTAACTGAAAGTTAGTATTTGTATGTCTTGTTACCTGTATAAATTCTTTGTCTAAACACCTGAGGACAGGGCTTGAACTCTGTGGTTGACTTATCCTCTTTATGTGAAATTCTTAGACAATGATTTTGGAATATCTGATACACTGGTTTAAGTTACGCAGTTAATGCCCTCGTTTGTTTGTTTTTTATTCCCCTTCCCCCATTTCCTATTCAAGGGTCAAAATCATGTTTATTTTCATTAAGATATTAAGACATATATTTAAGATATTTTGAGCTATTTTTCATTTGGTTTTACTTCCATGCAAGGAAGAATTAGAAACCCCATTTACCAGTAGTATTTTAAGTTTTTTTGTTTTTGTGTTGTAGCAAATATCGGTGATTTTGTTGCTCTGTAATTGCATTTCATTTAAAATAAAAGAACTAGTTCTAGAATCCAAAGTAGAAATGTACAAAAGGTGTTAATTACCTCTATCACGACGTTGTGATGATTAATATATCCAAGCTTAGTCATATGAATGGAGAATATGTTCCTTTAGATCAACAAAATGTTTCCTGTAACCAGTATTGTTTCCATTTTTTTTTCCATGTATCTGGTGAGCACACACCTCTGGCATTTGACAACCAACTGACTTTTTCCTGAAAAAAATAGCTTTATACAACTCTTGCTTTTAAAAAATACAGACTGACGTTCTGCCCTTTTTTTATTTAAAGGGGGGGGGGGGGGGGAGTTCTGGCTGTAAAGAAAACACAGCTGGAATTAAGCTTTACGTCACTTCTGTGTTTGAAAAGCATTTTTTTAAAGTCACGGCAGGTTTCTCTGCATGAAATTCGGGCTGCTCTCCCCGGGGAGAGCGCGTCGCCCTAAGAGCAGCGCCACCCATTTCTTTTCCTGTCTGCAACTGTATTTGTTTCCCTGTCAGAGTGGAATTTATATACTTTTGCCAGGGACAACTCTTTTGTTGCTGTGGGTTCTTTTACATGCGCTAATTTTTTGTATAACACACAGGACCTCGATTTATCGCTCATCCAAGACGATGGATAAGGGAAAAGTTTAGGGCCAAATGGAGATGAAACCGCGCACTCTGCCGACCCGGACTTTCCGTTTCATAGGCAGGTGCGTTACCTCTAGACCACTGACCACCGATATTGGAATGAGCACGCTATTATGGTATGAGATTTCAAATGATAGAGCGAAAATTCTAAAGCGAACAAAGTCAGTTGGTCGGTCATTGTCACTGCTGGTCAGAGCATAGGGAAAAGCCTACCTCCCCCTTCAGCCAAAAAAACTAAAGTTGGGTTGGGTAGCCGGCTCGCAACTGAAATAGAACAAAATAAAAGGAAACTTCAGTATGACTTAACATTGTCTAAGCTTGAACAAAGAAAACGGAAATATGTGCAAAAAATCATTAAACTGAAAACAAAAACTTGGCCAAGGCCTTTGTTCAGAGTTCCATTTATGAATGACTGTTTACAAGTGAGTTTGCGCACAGAACTTCAGATAATTTCTTTTATCTGTAGTGTTCTCTCTCTCTCTCTCTCTCTCTCTCTCTCTCCTCTCTCTCTCTCTCTCTCTCTCTCTCTCTCTCTCTCTCTCTCTCTCTGTCTCTGTCTGTCTGTCTGTCTGTCTGTCTGTCTGTCTGTCTGTCTCTGTCTGTCTGTCTGTCTGTCTGTCTGTCTCTTAGAACCGCATCCAGCAATACGTTTAAATCATACTGACGTACATTAATTAATCATGGTATTTCATCTTAACTCACTTTGTAGTACTACTTCACAGTGTGGTGGAGATGCGCTGGTTTCCGCTTGCACTGCGTCACATTTATTTTCAGACCTGCATAGTGGAATGAGTGAGCCTTAACCCAAGTATTTTCATACACCCACGTCTGCTGATTCCAGTAGTTGTACTCCCAAGGGGGGGGGGGGGGGGTTAAACTTCTTTTTTTTTTAACCCTGGAAGTTCAGTCTCAACTCAAGTTTTGATTCAGCGTCTCGGACATTATTGTACACTGTAAAAGATACAAGTATCATGCTTCAGACAGTAATTTATGTCCTTTATGCACAATTGTCAAGGAAGACGATATGTTTTTTTGTTTTGTGGTGGTATGTGTTTGACGACTTGGGAGAATATAATCATCTCTTTGAAATATCACCAGAGATGTGCATTTAAAAATCATTTTTGCGCGCGCGCGCGTGTGTGTGTTTCTGTGTGTACGTGCGCAAATTCAAAATCTGTTAAACAAAGGTCTCGTGCACAAACGCACGCAGAACATTTTGCGGAAATGTTAATATTACGCACATTTTCTTTCTGTCTGTCTGTGAGACAAATCAGACTGAGGGGAAGAAGCTAAGCATACGTCCAACCAACCATCACGCACAATGTAAAAGCCGGCTGCATGCAACTAGTTGACTTGCATCAATCAAACAATCAATCAATCAATCAATCATGGTGTATAATGAATAAGCAAACATACAGAAGTTGAGCCTGAGAAGGAAGGCCAGGAAATGAGACATCCAGACCAGCCAAGCCCTTTTGACACCGAATATAATTATACAGTACAGACATACAGACATAAATACAGACATACACACAGACACACATACAGGCAGTCATTCATTGTTGCCCGTCTCTGCAGTCAACAAGGATCCACCACGCGTGACTCACACACACACACACACACACACACACACACACACACACACACACACACACACACACACACTCATAAGTTCGTTGCTACTGTCCAGCTAGCATTCATATAACCTTATTATTAACTGTGACATTAGTAGTAGGGCCTACGTTCTGTAGACTTTGCCTCGTAAAGGATGCAATGACTTTTGTTTCTCCTTCAGAGAAGTAGTTTCGAACTATTATTCGGTCTATATGTCTACATTTACCAAAAAAGTTGTTTTTGTTGGTTGGTTGGTTGGTTGACTTTATAATGTGCTGGAGTTATCATCTGAAAGAAGTGAATTGTGGCCAAAGGGTTTGACTCTGGGTTTTTTTTGTGCTGTCAGCAGGGATTATACCGTGTACATTTCTATTAAGAAAAACATTACCTGTGAGTTCGATCCTCAGTGGCCCTATGTAAGGCGTCAGTTGTCATCTGCTTGCTCTTTGTGTAACGGTAAGTATTTTTTATTTTTTATTATATTTTTTTGGGGGGTGGGGGGGGGGGGCGCGGGGTGTCTTCGTTTGTTTTTCTTGTTTTTGTGTTTTTTTGCGGGTTCATAAGGATAGAGGGGGTAGGTGCTTAGAAAACTGAATTGTAAAGCACTATCGTTTTCCATTCTGAACCGGCTTCCTTTTTTATTTGCTTTTCTTTGTTTTTTGTGTGTTTCTTGGGTTGTGGGGGGGGGGGGGGGGGGGGGGGGTGGTTGGTGGTGGTTTGGTGTGTGTGTTTTTTTTTAATAAGTAGGTGGTGGTGTTGTTTGCGGAGGAGGGGGGGGGGGTGGTTAATGAAAAAGACCCATTGTCGAAACAGGATTTCTTCTTCATCTTTTTGGGAGGGATGGGCAAAGTCATGTTGTTATTGTTGTTGATGTGATGGGTAACAGGTTGTGGGGGCAGACCTACTGCCGTAGGTCTTTCTTTCTTTTTAATTCTCCTTTTTTTCTTTCTCTTCTCCAGTTGTTATTATATTATTCTTAGACAGAAGATATAAATTCCAAATGCTATTAAATGGAAATTTTATTAAGCATACTTGTGGCCAAGTGTCCAGCGCAAAGACAGTGCAAGGTGTTTGTAGAGTGAGTGGAGCGATTATAGTTCTTCCTCACTCCTTCCACATCATGAAAGCAAAGTGTCGGCCATCGTTAGTCTCCAGCAGTGATGAAACAAGGCTTTCTGTGTGTGCTGTAAACAAACGCTTGTTCTTCTGAGGTCCGTTCGCACACACACACACACACTATACTCTTAAAATGCATGCAGACACTACAGTTACAGACATTAGTTGGGTGACAAATAGGACGTTGATTTTCTTATTTTGCCATTGATGTCGAGAGCACTGCCTGTATATTATTCCTTAAACGTTTTCGAAAGAGTAGGCCATTGTACACCTGTGGGAACCGATGAGAAAATTGGCAATGACCGTATACACACGGGGACTGGATGTAACAAATGAGGGTTTATTTCAGTAGCCTCCAAAATAAAGGAATAAGAAATCCTCTTTGCAAATATCTTTCAATTTGTGTAACCACAGTGTTGTTGGTGAGACCACATGTATTTATGTAGGTTGTTTTTTTTAAATTCCCCAACCAACAAATATTTTAAAACAAGGTAACAACCCTAATATGGCCCTGTGCTCGAAAGTGCTATAAACATGATTGGATTGCTTAATTTGAGGGGAAAAATCATTTGTATTGAACAGAGAAGTCTGCTGCATTCGTAACCCAGATATGACACGAAAGGGGTCAATTAGAAGGTAGCATCAGGTCTGCACGAATCATTGTATTAACTTAGAAATTAAAAAAAAAATGAAATAGATGAGTCTACAATTTTGACCTGGATATAATACAAAAGGGATTAATGAGGCAGTAGCAGGTCTGCACGAAGTTGACATGACGTGCAAGGGAAGCTCAGAAGAATTCCTCCCCCTCCCCCCTCCATTTCTTTATCCATTGGTTACACAACCAAACTAGATTTGAACGTTCGACGACCTACAGCTTCAAGATTGTTAGGATGAGGAGCCTGTTCTTCTCCCTCCCCTCCCCTCTCGGTTATAGCGCTTGTAGGGATATTAAACAGAAGGAATGTAGCTATCTTCATGATGGGCAAAATCTCGGTCGCGTAGGCAAAATATCACCATTGGTGAACTCGGAGCTATGGCCAAGACCCCCCCCCCCCCCCCCCCCCCACCCCCGCAACTTTTAGCGTGGTAACTATAGACGAACCTTGAAAAACAAAATTTGTTGCTTTGAAGGATGCTATAGCCGAATGGTAAGACCTGTTTGAATTCAATCCCACGGGTCCATAAAGTTCTATATTGGAATCTCAGCGGCGTCTGGTGAATCAAGGGTGGGAATTTTTACCATCTCCCCGGTCAACTTCAAGTGCAGTCCTGCCGTATCAAATACGCACGTTAAAGATCCCGTAATTCATGTCAGAGTTCGTTGGGTTACGGAAACAAACATACCTAGCACGCAACTTTTATAATGAAATGAATTACTGCGA
This sequence comes from Stramonita haemastoma, assembly GCA_030674155.1. NCBI lineage: Eukaryota > Metazoa > Mollusca > Gastropoda > Neogastropoda > Muricidae > Stramonita > Stramonita haemastoma. Next base: position 63,852,292 of record CM060318.1, on the reverse strand, counting down.
AGGCGGAATGTGTTAGCTGAGGTCAGCAGGTAAAACCCCTGCAAACTTGAAAGCACAGCAGAAGACCAGGCATAACTCGCCCCACCCTGAGAAAGAGAGAGAGAGAGAGAGAGAGAGAGAGAGAGAGAGAGAGAGAGAGAGAGAGAGAGAGAGAGAAGAGAGAGAGAGAGAGAGAGTCAAGTCAAATTCTTTTATATCGGGGATAATGAATAAGCATTCATGTGCTTTTTGAGTGAGAGAGAGAGAGAGAGAGAGAGAGAGAGAGAGAGAGAGGAGAGAGACGATGCATACACAAAACTCTCACCACTGGTGAACCTCGGAGCTCTAGCCCTGGAACGAAAAAACAAAATACCAATCACTAGCTTACTTCTTTTACTTTAATCGATATTTCTTTTTCTTTTTCTTTCTTCTTTTGTTGTTGTCTAGGTCAAGAGTTACTGTGTCTTCAACATCACAGCAAGAGTAACAGGAAATAGAATCCAAGCAGCCTCTCCGGTCTCCCTCCCCCCACCCCCCTTACCCCACCCATCCTTTTTACTTCCCCTCTTCCGTTTAAACCCCCGCCCCCACCCCCACCCCACCCTTAGCTATTACTAGACCTACTTCACAGAGGGAAGTAGCCATGTTGGCCAATACATTAAGCCCTGTCGACCAGGATCACCACCTCAGTCAGGGACTTGGGGATCCCAGTTCACTCTCGTTTTTGAAGTTCCTGAAAAAAATCTACAGTAGGAC
>CM060318.1:63831557-63846557 GCA_030674155.1 Stramonita haemastoma | reverse complement strand
CAGAACAAAGAAACAACCTTGGGTGACAAATGAGGTTCTTGACCTCTGCGACAAAAGAAGAGAACTTAAGAAACAAAAGTTCACAAGTCAAGAAGCTTACAAGAAGTACATGGATAGCCACAGAGAAGTGAGGAAAAAGATGAGAGAAGCCAAAGAAGCGTGGATAGAAGAACAATGCAACAACATCGAAGCTGGAATGACCAAGGGAACAGCAAAACAGCTTACGACACTTTGAAAGCACTAACGAAAACCACACAGCCTAAAGCCTCTGTTATTGAAGACAAAGAAGGAAATCTTTTAACGGAAAACAATGCCATCCTCCAACGCTGGACAGAATACTGTGAGGAATTGTACAACTACCCACTACAGCCCAGATACCAACATAGTTTCTGACAAACCCCCTGAACACCAAGATAAAGACCCACCAATACTAAGGTGTGAAGTAGATGCAGCTATTAGACAATTGAAGAAGGGAAGTCCCCTGGAATCGATAATATCCCAGCTGAACTCATAAAAAATGGAGGGAATGAAACAGCAAGGCGATTCACAGAACTTTGTCAGAAGATCCACGACACCAAAGAATGGCCAAAAGAATGGACACAGTCTCTTGTAATACCCCTGCCAAAGAAAGGAAACCTCAAACAATGCCAGAACTACAGAACCATCAGTCTCATAAGTCATCCTAGCAAGATCATGCTGCAGGTAGTCCTCAACAGACTGAAAAACAAGCGGAAAAACTCCTGGCAGAAGAACAAGCGGGCTTTAGACCAAAACGCAGCACAATGGAACAAATTTTCAATCTGAGAATTCTGATAGAGAAGCATCTCCAACACCAAAAAGACTTGTACCACAATTTCATAGACTTCAAAAAGGCCTTTGACAGGGTATGGCATGACGGCCTCTGGCAAGTACTCAGGCACTTCAACATTGACAGCTGTCTAATGAAGTCATCAAAGCTCTGTACGAGAACGCAAAAGTGCAGTTTTTATGAATAATCACGTGGGCGAGTTCTTCAAGACCACGGTTGGGGTTCGCCAGGGTTGCCTTCTCTCACCTGTACTCTTCAACCTCTTCCTCGAAAACATCATGACAGAGACACTGCAAAACCACCACACTTCCATCTCCATTGGTGGAAGACCCCTTTGCAACCTCAGATTTGCAGAGACATTGACCTCATGGGCAGCAGCAAACAAGAACTGCAAATCCTCACAGACATTTAACAGATCGAGCGAGCGCATACGGCATGGAGGTCAGTACAGAGAAATCAAAGATCATGGTCAACAGCGGCGAGTAATGACATCACGGAAATAAAGATGAATGGAGAAACACTAGAAGAGGTGAGCCAATTCAAATACTTAGGCTCCATCCTAACAAAAGATGGCACATCAAACAATGAAGTGAAAGCTCGCATTGCAACAGCAACATCTGCTCTAGTCAGACTCGAGAAGATCATCAGAAGCAACAAAATCAGCTCTGCCCAAATACCACCTTTACAAATCCCTCGTGATATCTATCCTCCTATATGGTTGTGAATCATGGACTCTGACAGCAGAGTTAAGAGGAGAATCCAAGCATTCGAGAACAAGTGCCACAGAAGACTCCTCAAAATAATCATACAAAGAACACAAGACCAATAACTATGTGAAAGAAGAAATCAAAAAGGGGTGTGGGCCCCCAAGAGCCTTGCTCTCCACCCATAAAGAGGAGAAAGCTGATGTGGTTTGGTCACACCACAAGACACAACACCCTAGCAAAAACCATCCTGCAAGGAAAACAGTCGAGGGCAAGAGAAGAAGAGGCCGCCAAAAGAAATCATGGGTTGACAACATCAAAGACTGGCCACCCAACCCCTGCAACACCTCCTACTACCACAGAGGATCGTGAAGCATGGAAAAGATCCTGTTGCGTCTCCTCATGTCCCCCCTACGTCCTTTGGGACATGGGACTGAGTGAGTGAGGAAAGTCAGTTTTCTTGATTTTTTTTTATGAGGGCAGGATGAAAAAAGAAATGTTTAAACTTAATCTATTACCCTCAATAAAGATCACTTTGACTTGACTTGACATACACACACATGCACGCGCAGCACTCATACACACATACACACACGCACGCGCGCAGGCATGAGCACGCGGGCGCGCACACAACACACACACACACGCACACACACACGCACCAAACACCACACACACACACCACACACACACACACACAACACACACACACACCACACACACACACCACACACACACAGATAATTCTCTATCATGCCGAAGTCGGATGCGCTGGGCTGACTTGTCAGTTACTTACAGTACAACGCATTAATTTTTTGCCCGTTTGACAGACAACAATAATAAGTTGCTCTCACGAGCGTTTCGATGAAGAATAAAGAAGCAATATTTAATGATGTCAATAGGGACTCAATCGAAGGAGCTTCAACATTTTGTGTTTCCAAAGCCAATACAACAAAACAGAACGCTTTTTTTCTGATTAATCACGTAGGCGCCACATGGCAGCTAACAGTTAAATTCAGAGTTCGAGCTTACATTTCAAGATGGTACTTGAATAAGCAGTGCAGTTGCTTTTTAAAAAAAAAATCAAGTCGCCCATTACAATCATCATCATCAGCAGCAGGCAGCAGCATGCATCTCTCCATCCCCCCGTCTCTCTCCTCTCTCTCTCTCTCTTCTCTCTCTCTCTCTCTCTCTCTCTCTCCTCCCTCTCTCTCTCTCTTTTTCCCCCTTCTGTATATACAGGAATCATTAGCAGTATGCATTGTGCGAGATATACATATCTGTGATGAAATCTGTAGATGCTAATGCTGATTGTGTCTGTCTGTTGTCTGTGAAAGTTCTGAGGGAGAGAGGACACTCAGACAGTCTGAGACAGACTGAGACACACAGACAGACAGACCGACAGACAGACAGGACAGATGTGGAAAGTACAAGTGAGAAACAGAGTGAAACCGAAACACTGAAACTGTAATTGTTTAATGTACATCGGCCTTAGACCAATTTCTCAATTTCTAATATCAGAGAAAAAGAGAAAGTGTGTGTGTGTGTGTGCATTGCGCTGCGTGTTGCGTGCGTTGCGTGCGCGCTTGAGTGGTGCGTGCGTGGCATCGAGCAGGGGGCGTGTGTGTGCTATGTGTGTGAGAGAGAGAGAGAGAGAGATGAGGAGAGAGAGAGAGAGACTGAAAGAGACAGGTTAGAGTGCGAGACACAGAGGAGGAAGAGACAGACAGACAGAACAGACAGAGAAAGGGGGGGCTAAGAGGCAAAGAACAAACACGAGGGATATAAATTCAAATGGAAGAAATTAGAAATACAGAGAACAATTGGCATTTCAACAGAATCCATCTACCCAGAATAACCCACCCCCCCTCCCCCCATATTAGCATCCCCACGCTTCCCTTTTTCCATCCAACCTACCCTTCTACTCTCCCACTCCCAGCTTTCTACTCCTTCTATATGATTACCACACACACACACACACACACCACACACACACCACAACACACAACACACACCACACACAACAACACAACACACACACAACACACACCAAGCGCTGTGATTTGTGTGGATTGTTGTTGTTTTTTGCAAGATAGAGAGCTATATATACATTCCATGTTTTACTGTTAGTACTATCATTATTTAGGCCTAAGTGGTTAGAGCGTTGGGTGCTGGTGATCATGACGGCCCCGGCGGGGCTCAAGCACTACGTGGTGATCATTCAAGTGATTTTCCCCTGGACTTAACACCAGTACCAAGTAAGTTACTCGCCCCGAAAGGTCCCTTAGTTTAGACTATAAACCGAAGTCCTGTGTGTGAACGTAACAGAACATCTACCACAAATGTTTAAAACCCAGTCTCCACCATTCAAAAGAGTAGGCCATTGCCTGTCGTTGGGTAATTCTTTCTTCTTTCCACAAAACGCCCAGACAGCAACTATCGTTGTCTGTTATAGGAGTGAAAATGCGGTTGTACTGCCGTTAAACCCCTGGACAAGTCAGGCCCGGCCTACCCGAATTGGCACGGAAGAGAGCTGTTATCTTTGAAGTCTTTTCTGGAGAAAAAAAAAAAAGACAGCGAGGAATGGACAAAAGGCAGGAAAATAGATAAGTTAAGAAGGAAAATAGCAGCAAGAAAAGGAACAAGGCAGAAACAAAGAGAGTGTATAGTACGAGGCAATATCTCGGACAGAATTTCCGGAAGTAAGGGATGCTATTTATGTGACAAGCCCCGGCATCTGAAGGGGAACGCTTTTTTTCTTCTCTTTTTTAATTTCTTTTATATTGAAGATAATGGATAAGCATCATGTGCTTTTTTTAATCCAGTCCCGTGTGTATGCTCAGTTGTTGTAAATGTTCATCTGTCCCACCGGCACAGATGGCCTACTCTTCGAAAAAGCGGAACAGGATTTACGTGTGCGCAAGATGTTTCTGCAGTGGGCCGGTCGCACACGGGGCCTCGGTTTATAGTCTCATCCGAAGGGCCTTTTGGGAGAGTGGGTGTCAGGCAATGATGTTAACTCCACGCTAGTGGGATTGAATGGCCTTTTGGTTATATAAAACTGCAATACAGAATACAACACAGGTACTCTGGCGTTGAGTTTAGACATCACCTGAAGTCAAAATTCAGCTACCTTAATAGTGTGGCGGGGAGGGCGGGGGGGGCAAAAATGGTCGATAGCCAACAATCCACAGCGTTGGTGAGTGAAGCTTGGAGAGCTCTATAGCCTGGGTAGCCAGAAATGAAAAGGAAATTATTCCCCTCCACTTCCTTCCTCCTTCCTTCCTTCCCATTCTTCTATCAATTCTCCCCCTGACCTTGGCACACCCATTACACTGCCCCCACATTTTTTATTTATTTTATTTTATACCACTTTATGTGTCACAGGCGATTTCTCTGCGTGAAATTCGGGCTACTCTCTCTCTCTCTCTCCCGGGGGAGAGCGAGTCAGCCACAAGTTGCAGCGTTACTCCATTATTTTTTTTTCCCCCTCAGGGATGGTGTCTAAACACGACAAACCTGTGTGCATGCTGGGTTTTTGTTGTTGTTTTTCAATTTGTCATCGCCTCTACGGCACACGTGGCCTTGCTCTTCCGAAAGGTACGGAACGGGGATTTTAACGTGCGTGCGCAAGATGTCTGCGTGCGTTCACACACGGGGCCTCGGTTTATGTCTTATCGAATGACTTTGACATTCCAGTTCGATTTTTTTGGTCAAACTGGGAAGATAGGGCGTGTCTGGGTACGAGCCAGAAAATCCTTGGTTTACATATTGATAGGAGAAACGTCTTAACATCTGCCACCGTCCGTCCTTCCACATAATCCTTCCAGTAGGCCTAGGGATCCCAGACAGACTGCTGAGAAAAGGCTGGTGGAGCAGGGAATGGTGATGTACTCACTGAGTGTACACAAAGCCGGTGTTGTTTTAGTGCACACCTGTCTTCTGCTGCATGATTCTCTCTACAAAGATGATGTGACTGTGTGTGTGGTGTGTGTGTGTGTGTGTGCTGTGTGTGTGTGTGTGGTGTGTGTGTGTGTGTGTGTGTGTGTGTGTGTGTGTGTGTGTGTATGTGTGAGTGTTGAGTATGCGTAGTGTTTGGCGCGTCGCATTGTGCGTGTGATGTACACATAAAACAAAAATAGATGTCAGACTTGTATACAAAATATCTCCAGGTGATTAGTGCTATGGTGATAAACTTTTGTTACCATGCATCTTTAACTGAATAATATGCAGACACATAGTCTGGAAGCATTCTCTACAAGATGTGTGATGTCTACACGATGTAACATCAGCACGCATAATCATAAAAACAAAGTGATTACCGCTGAAGAGTGCTACAGATGCAAATGATGTAAATGCCAGGACGCATCAGTGACAGTAACACCGACTGCAGCAGAGCTGACTCGACGAGTTTACAGGCACACAACATGGACAGCAGAGGGCGGGGACAGCTAGCCTAGTGGTCAGATCATTGCGCTGGCAATTTTGATGACCCGCGTTCGATTCCCGTTGCCCCAGAGGGGATTTTTTCCCCTGGAGTTAACATCAGTGCTGACTCTTAATTCCCCCAAAAAGTCCTTTCGGATGTGAGACTGTAAACCGAGGCCCGTTGTGCGAACGCACGCAGGAACACCTTTCACACACGTTAAATTCTGTACGGCTTTTCGTAAGAGTAGGCCATTGTGTGCGGTGGGAACAGATGTAAATATTTACACAACTGCATACACATGGGGGACTGGATTGAAAAAAAAAAAAAAAGACCAGAGTGCTTAATTCCAATATCCTCAATAAATAAAAATGTAAAATCAAAAAAATGAAAAAAAAACTTTTTAAAAAAGAGAAAAGACAGAGCCCGCATGAGGATCCACACTCTACCACCACTCACAGAACCCTCACTCACCGCTCACCTCTACAAGGGGTGACCATGACCAACCAGCATCACCACCTTCTTGGTAACAGTTGAATTGAGAAAGAAATTAAGTCCCTCTCCCCCCCCCTCTTTCAATTCTAGGCAGGATGGGATTTGATTTTTTTTTTAATGTAGAGCTCAATCTCATTCTTCAGATAATAAAATACCTTCATGTCTTTTTGTTTGTCCTTCCCCTCCTAAAATCTCACCACTCAGAAAATAACATTCTTCGTTTACATGTTCCTTCCTTCTTAGAACGGTCTCTTATCTCCCTTCCCCCATCCCCTCTGACTCCTCCCCTCTCTCAGACCTGAAACATATCAGCATCATCCTGATGCATCTCTCTGCTTGCTTAATAATCTGAGAGATGTCGGCATCAGACAAGCTGGGAGACAATACAATGTTCTCAATAAACGCAGTCCGTTCTGGAAACACAGCAACTGTTATTAGGGCCCAGTCTTGTGTTTCTTTCAGTTACATATATATTTATATATATAATATAATATATAATATATAAAAAAAATAATAATTTTTTATTCGGGGATAGTGGAAAAAAGCACTCATGTCGTTTTTTTTTCCCCCGTCCCTTGTATGGGGAGTTTTTGAAATTTTTAAACCGTTCCGTAAAGAGTGTGTTGGTTTTTGGGCAATGCGGGGGTTTCGCGCGCGGGACACACACACACATATACATACTTTCATACATCATACATCATACTTTAAAATACTTTCCCAAAAACTTAAAATAATACATAAAAACATACTACATACCCCAAAACGCCCACCACACACATGCACAACGTGTGTGATGAGTGTGAGAGACGAGAACACCCCCCTGGGTATGAGTTGTGTTTAAATTTTTTTTCATCTGTTCCGTCTTTGTGTGCATATTGTGGTGCACGAAATGCGCAAGTGCGCGCGCACACAAAAAAACAAGCACCCACCCTGCAAACGTGTGTGAGTGTGTGTGTGAGAGAGAAAAGAAGAGAGAAGGAGAGAAGAGGAGAGGGGAGAGAGAGGAGAGAGAGAGAGAGAGACAGGACAAAGACAGAGAGACAAGAGAGAGGGGGGGGGGGGGGAGGGAGGGGGGAAAAGACAGAGGGAAAACATAGGGGTGACAAAACCTTTTCATGTATTTATATACATGGAAAAATCAAAGTCAGGAAAAAAAGAAAAGCGAAATGTAAAAGGGGAATGAAAATTTTAACAACCCCATTCCCCCCCCTTTCCCTTTCATACCCCCTTTTTTTTTTTACTTTCCCTTTGTTTTGTGGGGGGGGGGGGTGGGGGTGGGTGGGGTGGGGTGGGTAGGGTAAGGGGGTTTTGGGGGTTTTGTGGTTGTGTGGGGTGTGGTGTGGGGGGTTTTGTGTGTGTGGTGTTTGTCTTTCTGCTGTCCTGTGAATTTTGGTTTGCTGCGTGCGGGGCGTTTTTTTAAAAAATTTTTTTTATTTTATTTTATTTTTTTAAAAATCGAGGATAAGGGTAACACTCTTGTGCTTTTTTTACATCCAGGGCCCCCTGTGTATGCATTTTGTAAAAATTGTCACTGTTCTCCCGGGACATAATGGGATACTCCTAAAAACGGAACATGATCTAACGGGTGGGTGGGTGTGGGTGTGTGGGGGTGTGTGGGGTGGGGGGGGGGGGGTGGGGGGGGGGGTGTGTGGGTGAGTGGTTTTTGTCGGTGTGTTTGTGTGGGGGGGTTTTTTCTGTTTTCCCCTTCCCCCCTGTCCCCCCTGTGTGTGTCTGTGTTTCTTTTTTATCTGTATTTGTGTCTGTAAGCATTTCACGCACATATATTTTTCCCTTTTTTCACTGCCTTTTTTTTACCCCTTTCCCCCCCTCCTTTCCCCGCAATTTTTCTCCCTCATCAGATGTTAACCCCCCCCCCCCCTCACCCCCCCCTTTGAACCCCCCTCCCACCACCCCACCCCCCCCCCCCCCCTAAAACCTCTCTCTTCTCTTTTCGACCCGGGACACTCCTTCCTTCCCCTTGTATTGCCCTACTACAGCCACGTCATACGTCCTCCCTTTATTTCCCCCCTTTTTTACCCAAACTAGGGAGGGGGGTCCTGGGCAAAGGAGAGAGGCTGGGCCCCCCCAGGGCCGGGATGTCACACTGCAATGTGGAACAAAACCGGCCGTTTTTTTTTTTTTACACACACCCCCATTACTGCTTTAGGCAGCTCTTACTTTTAAAAAGGGGGTGGGTGGGGTACTCCCTTTCACAGGGGCGGGGGGGATGAGCGGGGGAAGGATTAGGTTTTGTTTTGTTGTGGATGATCGGTATATGGGGTTTTTTTAAAACTGAGGGGGTTTTTTTTTTTAAACAGTTGGGGTTTTGGGAAAATTTGGGCACCCACGTTAATATTTGAAGGGGGGTTGGGGGATTAAGCAGGAAAAATTTTTTCAAATTTAAAAAATTAGAAGGGAAAATATTTATTTATTCGTTTGTTTAAAAAAATGTTTATCGAAAATAAAATGTAAAAAATCCTTGGGGGGATTTCCAAGCTGATTAAACTTATGGTTTTTCTCCCCCCCTAAAAAAAAACAAAAAAGGGGTTTTTTGGCAACGAAAAAAAACCACGGGCACAAAAATTAAACCCCTTTTTTAAAAATGTCATGAAAATTTTTCAGACATAATTTCTAAAAACTCACTGCCTTTACACTTGTGAAAAAATTAAACCCATACCATTAATAATTTTGCAAAATTGATGTTTTCAATATTTTTTAAGTAGAAAAGAAAAAAAAAAAAAAAATTTAAGTAAGACAGAAAAAAAGAATAAAAAATTTGGGAAAGTCGAGAACCTGGAAGAATATCAGCACGTCACCGGGAAACACAACATCTTTAGATGAGAAACGAGTACATAATGTTTTAAAACCCAGTGGAAAAAAAATTGCGCGGGAAAATTTTAGCCCCGGGGGTTTGAGTCCGGCGAGGAGTTTTTTTCCCGATTTTAAAATCAGTGCTGACTCCACTCCCCCAAAAAATTTTTTGGGTAGACTTTAAACCGGGCCCCGTGTGCGAACGCATTTTAAACACTTGTGCACCGGGTTTAAAACCTGTTCCGTTTTTTGAAGAGTAGGCCCTCGGGTGGGCCCGGGGGAACAATGAATTTTTCAAAACCATACCCCGGGGGGAAATGGATGTAAAAAAGCCAAGAGTGCTTATTCCCTTATCCTCGATAGAAAAAAAAATCAAATCAAATCAAAAAAAAATCAAGCACAAAACACACACAACACCACACACACACAACACACCACCACACACCACACACAACACACGCACACACACGCACACACAAACCGCGCACACACAACACCCCCCCTTTAAAAAAGGGACAGCAAGTATCAAGTGTCACGCCTGCAAGAGAAAAAAGGGGAAAACAGCAAAAAAAACACACGCGCGCCGTTTTTTGGGGAAAACCCAAAAAAAAAGCAGACCCCCCTACCCCACCATTTTTGGGATTTTCCACACAATTTTCCACTTTTTTTTTTCCACTACGCCCCCTTCTTGACAACATTTACACCCCCCCCCCCCCCCCCCTCTGTCTGGGTTCTGTCTGTCTCTTCTCTCTCTGTCTCTCTCTGTCCTCTCTTCTCTCTCTCTCTCCTCCTCTCCTCTCCTCTCCTCTCCCCTCTCTCCCTCCTTCTCGTCTTTTTCTCCTGTGTTGTCTGTCTGCTGTTTTTGTCTGTATCTTTTTGTCAGCCCCCTTTCTGTCCCCATTTTCCCTTTCATGCACACACATATTTTCGCACACTAAACCCCACATGCACAAAACTTTTCACACACACATTTTACAAAAAATCACACAACCTATATCGCACCCACACACACATGCAAAAACCCTGCCACAACATTCACACACTTCCCCCACACACACATTCCCATTGTTTTTTAGGGTTTTTGTTCACTTTTTGTGTTTTTTTTTTATTTTTTTTTTTAAACCCTTGGTTTTAAAAAATTTTTCAAGTAAAAATTTTAAATTTTTCATTTTTTGGGGGGTTCCTTTTCTTTTTTGTTGTGTGTTCTAATACACTTATGTAAAACCCCTTAAACTTTAAAACAACAACAACACAAATGCACCCAACACAAAGCACACATACAGTCACACACACATCACACACAACACAAAAGTCCACAACACAACACCACACCACACACACACACACACACACACCAACACACACCAAAACACCACGCCCCGCGTGTCCACACACTTAAAAACATTGGCTTCGTTTTTAATCCCAGACCCCTATTCTACTCCAAGAATAAGTTACCTGCCGACAGGGGGATGAAACATCTTTTTTTAAAAACCCAGATACAATTTGTGTATACCTTTCTAATATCACCCCCCCTGAGCACGCCGTACACCTTGTGCAGAGACAGATCGAAGCACCAATGCAGACTGCGAAAAGTTTGCCTGTTAAAAATTTTGTGGGGGTGTTTATTAGAGATTGTTTGGGGTTTATAAAAAAAAACTTTTCTGGGGCAGTAGTTTGAATTTTTCCCCTCTACGATCTCTCTCCTCTCCCAGCTGTTAGATCCCAATGGAATTTGCGGATTGGGAAAGGGCCCGAGAGAGAAGAGAGAGGGGGGGGGGAAAAAAGGGGGGGGGGAAAAGGGGGGAGGGGAAAAAGGGGGGGGGGAGAGGGGGGGGGGGGGAGAGGGGGGGGGAGAGAGAGGAGAAAGAGAGAGAGAGAGAGAGAGAGAGAGAGAAGAGAGAGAAAAAGGGGAGAGAGAAGAGAGAGAGGGGGAGAGAAAAGGGGAAAAGGGGTTTTATTCAGGGGTAATGGAATAAACTTATGTGGTTTTTAAAACTATCCCCCCTGTATGCATTTTTAATTTTGTCATTTTGTTCCCACCCCCCAAAAATGGGGCCCTCTTTTCCTTAAAAGTGGAAAATTTTGGGCGTGTGGGCAAGGGTGTTCTGCAAAGAGAGAGAGAGAGAGAGGAGAGAGAGGAAAAGGAGAGAGGGGAGAGAGAGAGAGAAAAGAGGGGAGAGAAGGGGAAGACAGACAGAAAAACAGACAACAACAGAAAAGACAGACAGAAAACCCGACAGACAGGAAAAAAGACAGCAACAGACAGAGACGACACAGAGAGGTACACACACCAAACACACACAAACAACCCCCAAAACACACACCACCACAACACACACCCCACACACACATACACAGGGCTTTAGAAGTAAGTTAAACGGTTTTGTGAGGGAAAAACGTCTTTTGATCGAAAACTCACTAAGATGAAAAATAACAGGCGGCAACAAATTATTGAACAAACAGAAGTAATAAAGGGAAAAGAACTTTGCACACACAAAAAACACACACACACACACACACACACACCACACACACAACACACACACACACGCACGCACAACACCCCACCCCATACACACACCATACACACCTACACACACACATCAAACACACACACACATACACAGTACACCCCCCCACACCCCTCACAAAACAACACCACACACACACACACACCACACACAACACACACACACACACACACACAGGGGAAAAGGGGAAAGAAAAACAGATGAGTCAACAATGCTTAGAAAGAGAAATGTAAAAGTGCCCCAATTCAGAGGGGAAATCATTTTATAAACAAAAACAAACACAAAGGGGGGAAACCCCTCAAAAACCCCCCCCTTATATAGATCAATCCCCCCCCCCCCCCCCCCCCCCCCAAAAACCCAACCCCCCCCACACCGCACAATCAGCCTTTAGATGAGCAAAAACCCCAGGTCCCCCCCCAACGCACGCAGCAGAACAACTTGCCCCCCCTTTAAAAACCCCCTTCCCTTTTCGTAGAGTGGGCCATTTTGTTCACACCCTCGCAAACCCCCCTTTCTAACCCCCCCCCCCCCCCCCCTCCCTCCTTTTTCCCCCCTTGACCTTTACGCAGTTAGTTTTCAGGGCAAAAACCCCCCCTTTCAATATAACCCCCCCCAAAATCAACCCCCCCCCCCCACCCATCCCCAAAAAACCCCCTCCCCCACCCCCCCACCCCCTCTTCACCCCTAACAACAAAGCGGGGAAGGGGAAAATGTTTTCGACCAGGGGGGGAAAAAAAAGGGGTGTGCAATAATTCCCCACTGTAGAAAAAAAAAATGTGGGGGTGCAGAAATGGGGTCTGCTACACATGCAGATGCATCCCCCAAGGGGAAAGGGTGTAGAGTGGGGGGGTGTGGGGGAAAAAAAAAAAAAAAAAAAAGAAAAGAAAAAAAAAGGGGGGAAAAAAAATCAATGCGCGGTATTTATTTTATAGAATAAATGGTATCTACCTTGTGTTCTGTGACAGATACTAACAACGAGATGTTATCTTGACTCTTCCCCTCGTCTCTGGGGGCCCGGGTTGCTTGTTTGCGTGAGGGGGGTTTTGTAGATAAGAGGACCGGGGAAAGAAGAGGAGGGAAGGGGGAGAGGAGAGGAAGAGAGAGAGAAAAAGGGAGAGAGAAGAAGAGGGGGAAAAGAGAGGGGAGGAAGGGGGGGGGGGAGAGAGAGGAGAGAGGGGAGACAGACAGAAGACAGACAGAGAGAAAACGAGGACAGACAGGGAGGGAACAACAAATAGGGCAGAAAGGGAACAAAGAGACAGGGCAGAGTCAAAGAACAGACAAAAAAGAGGATAAAGGGGGATTGTGTTTTGGTGTGTGTTGTGGGGTGTGGTGTGTGTGTGTGGTTATGTTTTGGGGGTGTGCGGTGGTTGTGTTTCTCTTTTGTGTGTGTGGTGTGTGGGTGTGTTTGTTGTTGTTTTGGGGGGATTTAGGGGTTTTGTGTGGGTTGTTGTGTGTGCGGTGGTGTGTGTGTTTTGTTGTGTATGTGTGTGCGTGTGTCATGGGGAAGGGGGGGGAGTGTGGGGGTGTTTGGGGGATTGTGCGCGTGCATGTTTTTTTGATGAAAGAAGATGAGATAAAAATTTTCATACCAAAAATTTCTCACCCCCCCTCGGGGCCCCCCCCCCCCCCCCCCCCCAAAAAAAAAAAGAACAACAAAAACCCCCTCTAATCTTTTTTATCCGGGGGGGGAGTAAACCCCCTGTGTGGTTTTTTTTTTTTGCACCATAAATAAATTTTTCCCCCCTCTTCTTTTTCTTCTCTCCCCCTCCCCCCCCCCCTTCCCCCCCCCCTCCCCCCCTTTCTCCCCTCCCCCCTCTTTTTACCCCCCCCCCCCTTTCTCTCCCTGTTTTCTAACTTTTCCTTTTTTTTATTTTCCCTTTTTCTTTTTTTAAAAAAAAATTGCATTGGCATAGTTTTTTTTAAAATTAATTGAAATCAATATCTAAAATTATGTTGTTTTTTTGGGGAAAAAAAAAAGGTTTTTTCCTTCTTTTTTTTAAAAAAATTTTAAACTTAAATTTTTAAACATTGCGGCCCCAAAAAATTTGGGTTTTGGGGGCCAGGCGGGGAAAAAAAAAAAAAAAAAAGAAAGAAGGGGGGAAAAAAAATAGTAAAAAACACCCTTGGATAAAAAAAAATCCCCAAAAATCATTTTCATTATCTTTTTTTCACACCATCGTCCCTCGTCGTCTTCCTTTTCCTTTCCCCCCTTTTTTTCTACTCTCTCCCCTCCTCCCCTCTTCTCTCCTTCTCCTCCTCCTCCCTCCCTCCGGGAAAAAAAAAAAATTTTTTCTCTTTCCTTTTAAAAAACATTTTCGGTTACCCTCCTTTCCCCTCTTCTCCTCCCTCCCCTTCCCCTCCTCCCCCCTTCCTCTCTTCTTCTCCCCTGTTTAAAAAAAAATTTTCCTTATTCTTTTTTTTCCCAAAAAAATTTTTCTTACCCCCCCCTTCCTCTCTTCCTCTCTTCTCCCTTCTTCCTCTCTCCCTTCCTCCCCCTCTCTACTCTTCCTCTCTGAAAGGGGGGGGGGAAAAAACAAAAAAGGGGGGGGGGGGGGGGTAAAAGGGGGAGGGGAAGAGAAGAGACTAAAAAGGGGGAAACGGGAAAGAAAAAAATGGCGGGGGTCATTTGAAAGGGAAAACCCCCAAAGATGGCATAAGGCCAAAAAAAATTTTTCAAAGGGGGGGGGGGGGGGAAGAAATCAAAGTCGGAAATTTTTGGGGTTAAAAACACGGGAGAGGTTTTCAAACCCAACTTTGGGGGAAACAAGCAATCACGGGGGGGGAGAAAAAAGACAGACCAACAAAAACCACCAAACCGTCCAGGGGGAAAGAACGAAAAAAAAGGGGAAAGACAGCAAGCGCATCGAGAGATAGAAAAAAAACGAAAAGACAAAAAAAACAAAAAGTACCCCACAATAAAAATAAAATTAAAAAAAAAAATTTTGATATAGCAGTAAACACACACACCAACATACAAAACACAGCACAGACAAAAACACAGACAACCCACACACACACACCACACACACCACACACACACACAACACACAACACACAAAAAAAAAAACTTTTAAAGGGGAACAAAAAAATAAAAAACAAAAATGGGGATTTTATATTGTAAATGAATAACTGAGGGAGAAGAAGAAGAAAAAGGGAAAAGAAAAAGAAAAGAAAAGAAGAAGAAGAAGGAAAGGGGGAGGGGAGGGGAAAAGGAAAGGGGGA
>CM060318.1:63819912-63824912 GCA_030674155.1 Stramonita haemastoma | reverse complement strand
AGTTGCTTTTTAAAAAAAAAATCAAGTCGCCCATTACAATCATCATCATCAGCAGCAGCAGCAGCAGCATCTCTCCATCCCCCCCGTCTCTCTCTCTCTCTCTCTCTCTCTCTCTCTCTCTCTCTCTCTCTCTCTCTCTTCTCTCTCTCTCTCTCTCTCTCTCTCTCTCTCTCTCTCTCTCATTGTTTAGTATATTTTCAACTTGATGTATCCCTGAAAAGGGCGGGGACTGGATGTAAAAAAAGCACACGAGTGCTTATCTATTATCCTCGAATAAAAGACTTTGCCTTGCCTTGCCTTGCCTTGCCTTGCCTTGCCTTGCCTGTCTCTCCTCTCTCTCTCTCTCTCTCTCTCTCTCTCTCTCTCTCTCTCTCTCTCTCTCTCTCTCTCTCTCTCTCTCTCCTCTCTCTCTCTCTCTCTCTCTCTCTCTCTCTCCTCTCTCTCTCTCTCTCTCTCTGAGTTTGTGAGTGTGTGTGTGTGTGTGTGTGTGTGTGTGTGTGTGTGTGTGTGTGTGTGTGTGTGTGTGTGTGTGTGCGTGCGTGCACTTGCTTGCTTGCTGACGCTTGTATACCGTATTGTTGCTACGCACACGCTAGTACGCATAAATGTACATGCAATCGTACACATATCCAGCGTTGAAAAACCACGACATGTTGTCAAGTTCCGGGAATTGTGTTTGTGTTTGCATTGTTGTAGAAGTGCGGACTTCCAAGCGTCCGGATCTAGTCTCTAGAGGATGCTCCTTAATAATATTATACGAACATTAGTCAGCATTTTATCACACAGAGTCAGTGCACCAACTAACGTTGTTTAATGTACAATAATGGGAATGCTCATTAATACTAGACTGACATAGTTCAGCAGTTCATTACACAGGATAAGTGCAGCAGAAACATTGTATCGTGGTCATGTACAGTTATGGAAATGCTCATGACTAACACACTGACATTATTCAGCTTTCTATCACACCTACCTACTCAAGTCAGTGCGCCAGCTAGCATTGTGTCACGTTATTGTACAATTATGAGAAATGCTCATTAATAACATAGGTAAAGGTAAAAAGGTAAGGTTAAGGTGTCCCATAACCTAGGTGGTTGTAGGGGAGCAAGGCATCAGAGACCTCAGCTTCTCTAGGGGCCAGCATGTTGAAGGCGGCACCCATCTCCTCTTCCTCGCTGCTTTACCTTCCCTGACCCTAAAGAGGGCAGGTACCCATTTACAGCTGGGTGAATTTGGGGGGACAGTACTGAAGCCAAGGCGCGCAAACGGTCACCCATCCAACTGGTAACCACGCTCGACGCTGCTTTATTTGGCTGGGGGAAAGCGAGCGCTCTGACCACTAAGCTATCCCGCCCCCATCATCAATAACAAACTGACAATATTTATTACACCGAGTTGGTGTGTGCACCAGCTAACATTGTGTCATTTATATGTACAATTATGGAAATGCTCATTAATGATAATCACGCTGATATTATTCAGCATTCTGTCTCACTAAGTAATGTGGTTATGTACAATATGGAAATGCAAAGTTTATCTGAAATGTATACCCTCTGTGACTTTTTGAAATAAAAATCAATGATTCATTTCCCCCTCATCAAACTGATTTCATTCTGTGCTATTTTTATCAGAGGAAACTGCGTAGACGATGTGTACGTACGTAGGTTGAGGGGAAGGTTGCGTGGGGGCAGAGAAGACAACAGTTATGACAATAAACGTTTACTTTATTAATTAATTAAGTTAATTAATGTATTTATTCTTTCATATCGAGGATATTGGAATAGGCACCCATGTGCTTTTTTTTTATCCAGTCCCCGTGTGTATGCAGCTTTGTAAATATTGTCATCTGTTTCCTATTTACACGAGTATAGGCCAGTACCCTTGATGTTTTAATAATTAGGGGCTGTGAATAAACTCCAGCAACACAGTTTTCATTTCGCTTTGGAAATAAATATTACCGAATACAAAAAACCCCCAACACTTTCAAGTCTTCAAGCAGGAAGTACTGAATCGGGCATTATCAGCTATGTAAAATAAGCCTATAGGAATCATCGCCATTTATTAAATTTATTCTTTTATATCGAGGATAATGGAATAAGCACTCATGTGTGCTTTTTTTTACATCCAGTCCCCGTGTGTATGCAGTTTTCTCAATTTTGTCATCTGTTCCCACCGGCACACAATGGCCTACTCTTTCGAAAAGCGGAACCGAATTTAACATGTACGCAAGATGTTCTGTGTGCGTTCGCATAGGGGACATCGGTTTATAGTCTCATCCGAAGATTTCTTCCTGAAATGATTTCATGCATTCACTGCTTAAAAACAATGCATGAACTGATTGATCTACTTGTTCAACGACATTCTTTTGCAGTGTAGACCCAAAGCCTATGAAATTAATTATGAACACTCAAAATCCTTAAGAATTTTTCTTTACAGTCCAAATAAAACATGATTTGCCATAGAACATGGCAACATGAAATGTTTTCATTTATTCTGACATTTTTAAAACTAACAATTAACTTGATAATCGTATATATATATATATATATATATATATATATATATATATATATATATATATATATATATATATATATATATATATATATATATGCGGTAGTCGAGTGGTTAGGGCGTTGGACTCGTAATCTAAAGGTTGCGGGTTCGATCCCAGCTTTCGACTATGGCGTTGTGCCCTTGGAAAAGGCACTTTACGGCTATTTTCTCACCCCACCCAGGTGTAAAAGGGGTACCAACCTTGTGTTGGGGGGTTAACCCTGCGATAGACTGGCGTCCTATCCAGGGGGGAGTCTATGACTCTCAGTCGCTTAGCGCCACAGAAACCGGGATAAGCACCGGCCTGATGAGCCTTAGGCTCGGGACAGACTTTAACTTTATATATATATATATATATATATATATATATATATATATATATATATTGTGTGTGTGTGTGTGTGTGTGTGTGTGCGTGCGTGTGTGTGTGTGTGTGTGTGTGCACGTGCATGTGTGTGTGAATATGTGGGTGTGTGTTAATTTAATAGCTAAGTTCTCTAATTCATCATTATAAAAAAGGGATAATATGACGTGGGTCCCCCAACATCACGAAAACGTTGTATTGCAAAGAATCTGCATACAACTATCAGTCAGTCACAGCAGACTTCTCTGCGTATAACTCAGATTGCTTTTGCAGAGACTGCAATGCATGGACCTACTTTTGAGGTACCTATCTGAGGGAGGAGAGAGATGCATACAGGGCCTGGGGCACATTCAGGTTTTATTTTGACATTAGTAGCGTGAGTGGGACTGGGTAACTCAGCGGTCAGAGCACTCGCTTTCCCCAAAGGTTAGGCAGCATTGAGTGTGTAACAAGTTGGATGGGTGACCTTTTGCGCGCCTTGGTTCCAGTACAGTCCCTCAGTTCACCCAGCTGTAAATGGGTACATGCCCTCTTTGGGGTCAGGGAAAGTAAAGCAGCGAAGGAGAGGAGATGGGGCCGCCTTCAATATTACTGGCCCCTAGAGAAGCTGAAGTTTCTGATGCGTTACTCCCCTATGACCACATAGGTTTAAGACACTTTTACCATTACCTTTTTAGCGTGAGTGAGGGGTGGTTATTGAAGCTTCATACAGCGCTGAAACTAAACTTGCTACGACATAGTATGATGCAAAACAAACATATAGCTAAATAACGATACCAGTAGATATATAAATAGACAGGTAGACGGATGGGTAGGTAGGTAGGTGGGTATACGTGAGTGTACCTCAATATATTATATGGACAGACAGACAGACAGACAGACAGAGAAAAAGAGACAGAAGACAAATAAACGAAACAAACAAAAGCAAAGTACAAACAAACAAAATGAATAAATGAACATCTAAACTCTCTCATGGTTTTGCCTTTCTTTTTTTCTGTAACAATGACATTTCTAAACTTTTCTTTTTTCTTTTCACAGGTAAGGACAACGAATTACATTCAGCAAAACCTGAAGGATTTGCAGGATAAATGCAAGCAGTTTTCCGAATGTACCAACGCACTTACAGTGCTTCTAACTACCACCGCATTCTGGCTGGACAGGATGCACGCCTGACAAACATCTGTGGGTCAGTACTGTAGCTTTACTTTATCCATCCTCTTGTACCATCTTGGGTGTCGAAGGGAGAAAGAGCTTTCTGTCTGGGGCAAGTTTGAAGGCCTGGGTGGGTGGAATGTTGTGTGTGGGTCTTCAGTGTTTCTTTTACACCCTCGATCTATGTCTTTTTCGGTCTTCCGCTTGCCTTGTACCCGGACATCCTTATGTTGTAAGCTTTTCTGGCAAGCTGATGAGGTGCCATGCGTGTCAGGTGCCCAAACCACCTGGTAGTAAGCGTAGGGTACAAATCTGTCAAGTAGTCTCACAGCACACGCACTTCCATAGCAGCATCTTTACATCATCCTCATTATCATCGACCGTGATACAACAGCGAGAATCAGATGGTTGGGCACCAGTACTGTAACAGCCAGTCAAAATTAGCATGCATTTATAGATCGTTTTAGTAGTTTGTGTTGGGGGGTGGGGGGGGGGGGGGGGGGGGGGGAAGGGGGGTTCTGGTTGGTTGTTTGTTTTGTTTTTTTTTTAATGGTCATTTTTCTACATCATCTGCACGGATAGAAATCGACTTAAGTCAGCGTCTTTATCTTCTGCGAAAGAAACCTTGAACTGTATATGTTTAATATGTGACTTTTGGACCAATTAGCCTCATCATAGTAATCATGTCACATATGGTGAAAAGGTAAGGTCGGGAAGAAAGGTGGCAATATGGTTAAGACGCTTGACCTGCCTGGCAAGTAAACGTTGAGCTTCTGGGTTCGATTTCCAGCCATGTCCTTTCTTACCAGTTAGACCAGGAAATCGAATTGAATCTCAAAGTCCTTAGAATAAGACTATAAACCGAGACCCCGTGTGAGAATGCACGCAGAATGTCTTTCGCACACTTTAAAAACCCGTTCCAAACTTT
>CM060318.1:63807412-63817412 GCA_030674155.1 Stramonita haemastoma | reverse complement strand
TCACCCAGCTGTAAATGGTTACCTGCCCTTTTCAGGGTCAGGGAAGATAAAGCAGCGAGGGAGAGGAGATGGGCGCCGCCCTCACTATGCTGGCCCGTAGAAAAGCTGAAGTCTGATGCCTCGCTCCCCTATGACCGCCTAGGACGCCTACCTTTAGGCTGCCTTACCTATAATATCTTTCATAGTGCGGGTCGGAAGGTTTTTGAAGTTGTTTTAACAGATTATTTTTGAACGTATGAAAAAATGCACTATGCACTTTGTTTTCGAGATTGAGGACATTGAGCAATACCAGGTAGTCATAAGCAAGTTGGAAATGATCATCAAAATTAATGAGGATTGCTTGGGTTCCTACAGCCTTGACCCCGCGCATGCATATTGGGGTTAGGAAGCTAGAAGACGACAAAGCAGTCAGGGGGTACAGTGTTTGCTGAAAAAAAGTTCAAACCTACCAAATTTGTGCAAAATCACATTGGTTTTGAGTCAGGGGCTAGTCTTTCTAAAAAAAAAAAGTGGTTTTTATTTCTATGGATGCCTTAGTACGTGCAGTGCGAATGCAAGAAGGAAAAGTAGTAAAAATTAATACCGATGTGTAGCCTGTTTGGGGAAAGAATTTATCCAGATTCACCTCGCACTTGTAAACTGGGGAACGGGATAGGGACAGGGACAGTCCTTGTGGTCATAGGGCTGCCCATTGCATGCGCTCACGATCTGCTGACCAGGGTTCGAATATTGTACAAAGGCATTCCCCTTCCTCCCTCCCCCCCCCACATCTCTCCATCCATCAACAACACACATGATCAAAACTCTCCATCCATCAACAACACACATGATCAAAACTCTCCAACATCAACAACACACATGATCAAAACTCTCCAACATCAACAACACACATGATCAAAACTCTCCAGCATCAACAAGATCAAAACTCTTCATCCATTCAACAACACACATGATCAAAACTCTCCATCCATCAACAACACACATGATCAAAACTCTCCAGCATCAACAACACACATGATCAAAACTCTCCAACATCAACAACACACATGATCAAAACTCTTCCAACAACAACAACACACATGATCAAAACTCCAACTATCAACTAACACACATGATCAAAACTCTCCAACTCAACAACACACTGATCAAAATCTCCAACATCACATACACACATGATCAAAACTCTCTCAACATCAACAACACACATGATCAAAACTCTCCATCCATCAACAACACACATGATCAAAACTCTCCATCCATCAACAACACACATGATCAAAACTCTCAGCATCACAACACACATGATCAAAACTCTAACATCAACAACACACATGATCAAAACTCTCCAACATCAACAACAACACATGATCAAAACTCTCCAACATCAACAACACACATGATCAAAACTCTCCAACATCAACAACACACATGATCAAAGCTTTCCATCAACAACAAGCACGATCAAGACTTTCCAGTAAAATACAAATTAATGCAGTTGTATCTGAAACCATGATAAATACTTAATTTTTAGTATTCTGATTTTGTGTCTCCAGTGTCTGATGAATGTGTGCTACGAGATCGACATATAGTAGGCAGATAGTTGACAGCTGTGTCTTAAGGAGTTTCCATTCGCGTTTGTGTTCAATGTTTTACTGTTTCAGTTTTAGTAACACTGCACGGGGAACTGCCAGAATTTATTTTTTGAATGAAATTATCAAAATTGTCTAGAATCTTGAATACATTGAACGGCAAAATGTTGAAAATTTACTGTAAAACCTACCCCCCCCCCCCCCCCCCCCCCCCCCCCCCCCCCAAATAAAACAATAAACAAAAAAACCCCACAACAACACAAACAAAACAACACCCTAAAACCAAAAATTCACCCCCAAAACCACAACAAACAAACAAAACAAAACGAATTTAGTCACATCTCTTTCACATCAAAGCAAAGAGCTCATAGGACTAGAGTTTTAGGCAAGTGTTATCGTCAGGATTTCGTTGAAGGCTCTTTCCAGATTTGAGCAGGAATCGTTTTGAACAGCATTATCATTTTGCCTCCACTCATTTCGTCATTTTATGCTCTCTGAGCGATGACGTCATTTCCCGTGTCACTACACTCCTAACCGGGAAGAATCGTAAGCTCAGGCGGAAAAAGTGACTGCAAACTAAACGTAGGCGAAATATGATGAACCAATACACTAATAATTATGAGGACAATATCAGTATACATGATAGTGCAAAGTAAGTTATGTGATAGAGTTCACAACTCTGTGTGTGTGTATGTGTGTGTGGTGCTACACACACACACACACACACACACACACACACACACACACACACACACACACACACACACACACACACACACTCGCATGTATAGGCGTTTCTTGCATAAGAGAGAGAGAGAGAGAGAGAGAGAGAGAGGAGAGAGGAGAGAGAGAGAGAGAGAGAGAGAGAGAGAGAGAGAGAGAGAGAGAGAGAGAGAGAGAGAGAGAGAACACGTCACAGAAACACATGAAATAGTTAGAAAGTAGGGTCCGTGTGCACAAAATTGGCAGTCACAGACTTTGACGATGGGGTGTTGTTATAAAATCTTTTCTTCTGGATTAAAAAACCAATGACAACAAAACTTTGTACCTTAGATCTGCCTGCAACAGTTTACACAGTACACATATTATATCAACTTTACACACACACACACACACACACACACTCACACAACACACAGATCTCTCTCTCTCTCTCTCTCTCTCTCTCTTCTCTCTCTCTCTCTCTCTCTCTCTCTCTCTCTCTCTCTCTCTCTGTATATATATATATATATATATATATATATATATATATATATATATATATATATATATATATATATATATATATATAAAATCTTTGTCAGACACTTTTGTATAATCTTTGACATCTTTTTATGATGAGAATAACGTTTTAACTGGTAACATGCAATTGTTTTCCCTCCGGTATATTTTCCACACACACACGCGCGCGCGCGCGCGCACGCACGTACACACACACACACACACACACACCACACACACACACACACACACACACACATATATATATTATATATATTATATATATATATTATGAGGACAATATCAGTATACATGATAGTGCAAAGTAAGTTATGTGAGAGAGTTCACAACTGTGTGTGTGTGTGTGTGTGTGTGTGTGTGTGTGTGTGTGTGTGTGTGTGTATGTGTGGTTATGTGTTCCGCAGCTTGACACCCTTGGTGTAACTCCGAATATGCACTCTGACTCAAACCATCCCACTTGAGATTCACTGTGAGAAGTGTAGGCCAATATATAGTTGGTGAGAAGTTGGCGAGCATAACACTTTTTTACAAAAGTATATCACCCACATAAGCAAAACTCCGACTTCAAAAGAAACTTTTAAGTACGTTAGTTTCACCCTTTGATTTGCAGTTGATCGATCCCAGAAACGCCTGATCGGAATGACCATTGCTGGATCTATCGTCTGCCTGTTGATCGTGTTGATCATCGCAGTTATCGTTCTTTGTCTGAGACATCGCAAAATGGCCCGAAAGCTGTAAGTGGTGAAATTCGATCATTTTCATGACATACTGTGTGACTAAAAATTTATTAGTTGACTGATTGGTTGAGTGATTAAGTGTGTGAGTGTGTAGATGAGTGAGTGAGTGAGTGAGTGAGTGAATGGCTAACTCTTTGATTAATAGACTAATTGAATTGTTTCTTGGTTTTAGGCGAGCTGTGTCTTATTAATCTGCTTTTTTCCCTTTGTGCCTACAATGAGAAAGTCAATCATATAAGAAAATTGTTTGTATGGAAGTTAGCTTGCCAGTCTTTTCCACAAAAGAAAATACGTGAGACCAAAAGCCCGTTGAATTCATATAGTTTAGTTGGTCACTGATGTTATGCCTGGTCAATGAATCGACTAACTTGAATTAGGCCTACATATTGGTGGAGTATACGATTTTTTTCCCTTGTTCATCAGCTAGAGATTTAAAGTTTACCAATGGTGAGATTTTTGCGGATGTGACCGTCACCCCCCCCCCCCCCCCTCCCTCCCCCCACCAATTAAACAGCCACAATTCTGACATCGAGGATGGTGTCTAAGCACGACACATGTGTGCATGCATTTTTGTCAAATAATTATGTTGTCACCCGTTCCTACCGGCACGAAATAGAACGGGGGTTTAACGTGATATTCTGCATGCATTCGCACACGGGGCCTCGGTTTGTAGTCTCGTCCAAAGGACGTTGACATTCAGTTCCATTTTCTCGTCCAAAACTAAGAAGAAAAGTTAAGGCTGGGAATCAAACGCAGAAGCTCACGGTTGACTCGATAGGCAGGTGGGCCTATGTCTTAACCGTCCTGCTACCTTCTTTCTTTCTGTCTTTTAGACGAGACTAAAAAACCTAGGTTATGTGTTTGCGAATGCACACAGAACATTTTTGTGAACACGTTATAACCTGTTCTGCTTTTCGGAAGAGTAGGCCATTCTGTGCCGGTGGGAACGGATGACAACATTAATTTTTTTTACAAAACTGCATAGTTATTCACGGGGATTGTATGTAAAAAAAATAATAAATAAAGCACAAGAGTACTTCTTCCATAATCCCCGAAATAAAAGAAAGAAAGAAAGAAAGAAAGATCGAATGAATGAATGAATGAATGAATAAATGAATAGATAATTAAATAGATAATTAAAATTAGTGAGCGGTATTTTCAGGGAGCGACACAAGGTGCGGTATGACACGTCTGGCGGCAGGGACACGGAGGACTCTTCAGCCACAATATATCAAGAAATTCACGATGTTGCGCGGGTGAGGAAAAAAATCTGTCGTCTCCCTCCCCCTTCTCCCCTGCTCCCCCCCCCCCCCCCCCCCACTTACCTTACAGCACTCGCGCACGTACACACACACACACACACACACACACACACACACACACACACACACACACACACACACACACACACACACACACACACAATGTGCATGTAGTACGTTGATTTCACTCTCTCCTTAATTGATATTTTTCGCCACGTTTTTTTTTTATTTTTGTGATTGGACGATCTGAATAAAAGTGACGATTTGTATGATTATCAGATTTGCATAATCCCAGCTCTTGGTTTTGCATGTATACACACACACACATGCGCGCGCGCGCGTGCACACACACACACACACACATTCGTGCGCGCGCGCGCGCGCGTGCACACACACACACACACACACACACACACACACACACACACCCACGACGTCTGCACAGTGATGCAAAAGACCAGATGTGGCGCGCGCGCGTGTGTGTGCGCGTGCGTGCGTATGTGTGTGTGTGTTGTGTGTGTGTGTGTGTGTGTGTGTGTGTGTGTGTGTGTGTGTGTGTGTGTGTGTGTGTGTTAGTTTGGGGTAATTTTTTTTATGGTGGTTTCATTTTTACCACGTTAGCCCTCGAACTCGACACGTGCCAGAATACTATAACCCGTTTTCATTACCATTTTGTACAGCTGACTCTAAAACTACAACAGACAGAATTCCTGTTTCTAAACTCCAACTTGCTGTTTGCCTTCCAGGCACCGAAGCCACCCAGCCGGCCACAGGGGACGGACAGAAAGCTGCTGCCTCAGGGCTACCAACTGGACATGGCCCCTCCCGGCCCGGAGCGCTACGTCAGGGGCCTCAACCGTCCTCGCGGCCCCTTCCGCGCTTCTCCCGACGACCGCGACGACAGGCCGCACAGTTACCTGGACCCCTTGCCAGACCCTGTGCCGGCCCCTGGGGGTCAGGGAAGAGCCACACTCGGTGTTCGAACCCCAGAATCTGTGGGGATGAGTCGAGGAAGCCCCTACAGCCTGGCCCGGAATGTTGCTGAACTGCAACCCAGCTCCCCCTACAGCCTGGCTAAACCCATGGGTGAGTCTCCGCACAGCGATCCTGCAAGACGCGCCGAGGACTCGTCTCGTTCTGCGGGGACAGGGTACGAACCTGACACTGCTATGGGGACTTACTTTGACAGCATCAATGTGGCCAGAGGCAGGGACGAAGACGAGTTCGGATATTCCAGGCTGAGGGGAGCACCAGGCTGCGACACTGCTGCTTCCACCGTGACCCCCCTCTCAGCGGACAGAGAGAGCTTGGCTGCAGGAGATCCTCAATATTTTGAACTTGAACCTAAAACGGAGGAGGACAGAGCGGGTGATGTTGTTCTCGCGACTTCCACCAGGCTCTGAAGCCCCCATGGGGAGACAGACAGACAGACAGACAGACAGACAGACAGACAGACAGACAGACAGACAGACAGACAGACAGACTACTTATGCATGCGGAGTCACATCACATGCATCTCTCAGAGCATGCTTGAATTCTATAGCTGGCTGCTCGGTCAATGATGATCTCTGAATGGATGGGTTTGTTAAGTAAGCGGTAACAGTACCCATGCTCAAAGCAAGAATGTGTACGTTCTGTAGGTAACATCTGAAGCTGACCATGATTTTTTTTTTGTCATTTACACTACGCTTCGAGTTGATAGTCTAAGGCTTCTTCTTTCGGGTGAGAGATGTGGTCGGCGGGGCTATAACCAGCATGACTGGACTGGGTGAGACGGTAGGCTACTGTTTGTTGTTGTAGTTGTTGTTTTAACATTTTGTCTGCATTGAAGAAACTCAACAATCGAAAGAGCTGTCCCTGGCAACATCCTGTTGTTAGGAGCCTTACGTACTATAGGGACTGCAACCGACCCCAGTGCTAGAGATAGACACTAGCAGACTGGTTCTTGAGTCCACAAATGATTTATGGCCGGACTGAGATTCTGAGTAACTGTACTTTGTTGGTTTTGTTTCAGGGACCTGATCTGTAAAAATCATCTTTCCAGCTGTTTCAAGCTAGCCCTCCATATTTTTTGCTTTTTGTTTTATTTCCGGCATGATGTTGGAATGATGTGTGTGTGTGTGTGTGTGTGTGTGTGTGTGTGTGTGTGTGCGCGCGCGCAATCCTATATATATATATATAGGCCTATAGTCTGGGACAGAGCAATTCTAGCCTGTGACATCTAAAAAATAAAGAATGTATCGAAAAGTGTTTTCATTTGACTTTAATTTATCATGTGTGTTCTTCCATGAAGATGCTAGTCTGTTACTAGCATTTTGCTTGTTACTGTCGTTTTTTCAGACGACTTGATATATATTTTTTCTTACTATCAAATATGTACCGATTTTATGTCAGCTTGTGATGACCGGTACAATCGCGTTGATATTAAATTTGTCAGGGTCAAGTTGCATTTAATTTTTCAGTTAATTCTTTTCCACTGCTGTTCCCGACAGTTTCTGTACTTAAAAGCCTGTAAATGTCAGTTTGAAACCTTGGCTCGGCTTAGTAGCGTGTCTGCTGTGAACACAACAGTAAAGAACACTGCACACAGAGCCAACTCTTTTAATCTGTTTGATTTTGTCGCATAGTTGCAAGACCGTGTATAAAATGTTTGTTGATATGGTGGCCAACAGCTTTTTGGGTTTTTTTGTGTGTGTTTCTTGTTGGGTTTTTTGTTGCTTTTTAAAACAGTTTTTTTGTGTTTGCTTATTTGTTTTTAGTTCCTGGGCTAGAGTTTAGAGTTTCAGCGATGGTGAGGTTTGCGTATGCGACCGTTTCTACCCACCATTAAGGTAGCCACACTCAGGCTTTAGGGATGATATCTAAACAAGACAGGAGTGTGGGTATGGATTAAAAAAAAAATGCCATCAGTTTCTGACGGCACGAAATGACCTCTTCTTCCAAAGGGCGGCACGGATTTCAACGTGCGCGCAAGATGTTCTCCTACGTTTTCACGGGACTTCAGTTTATACCCTCATCCGAAAGACTCTCGGGGAGGTGGATTCAGTAGCCTACTGATGTTAACTCCAGGGGAAAATCCCTCCGAACAGACATCACTGTGGGGGCTTGAATCCACGCCATCAGATCGCGAATTCAACGCTCTAACGACTAGGCTATCCCACCCTCAGCAAGAGTTTGCCAAGTTCTGGTAAAGGACGCAGAGTAAGTGCTCTTACAGTTTGCCTATTTTTCATGTTTCCACAAATGAGTCGGTGTTTATATGATCCCAACAACAATTTTTGCCCTCTATCTTCCGCTCAAAAGAATAAGGACATCTAATTATTCAC
This sequence comes from Stramonita haemastoma, assembly GCA_030674155.1. NCBI lineage: Eukaryota > Metazoa > Mollusca > Gastropoda > Neogastropoda > Muricidae > Stramonita > Stramonita haemastoma. The sequence goes on along the minus strand of CM060318.1, from coordinate 63,809,256 downwards.
AACGAATGTTATCGTTTACTTTTTATTTTTCTATAACACGCATAAATGAAATTTCAATGATCTATACCTTGCTCTTTGATAAGTGATCGTTGAAATAATCCTCTTGCAGTCCCACAATCATATAACAGGTGATGGTGCGTTTGCAAATGAGATCGAAAACTAATGAATTGTTCTTCAAGCAAATGCTTTATCAAAACCTTACAATTTATAGTGGCTTTCTTCTTTTTGTTTGTGTTTTTTCCGTTTGTTTTTAACTGACGTATGCCAATTCGTTTAATACAGTGCATTGTTGTTACGAAATTTTCTCTTGTAATGTAAACTCTGTAATTACCAGAATATTGTGTTGATATTCCATAATGCTATCAAGGTGTTGTTGCTACTTCGATTCTAGGCCTGTCCATTCAAAGTGATATCAAACATCAAGAGATGTGCAACATGTGACCTCCTTCCAATCAACTTTCTTAATGAAAGGTGGTGTCAGCTTCATAGTGCTGGGGCTGGCAATCCAATCCTGTTATTGTTGTTTCTAGCCTTAGGAATGGATTGGATTTCCAGCCACAAGCATCCAATGAAAGTAGACTCATGTTCCCAGCCCTATCTCCAAGTGACTGACATTTCATCCAAAAAAAGTTGCCAGGAAGGGGAAAGTGTGTGTGTGTGTGTACACACACGCGCACACACACAAGCACACGCGAGCGGAATGCAATGTAGAGCTACCTACTGAAGTGTCTTGTGTCATCACCACACACACACACACACACACAAAACACACACACACACACAAACACACACACACACACACACACACACACACACACACACACACACACACACACACACACACTCATTCATTCATTCATTCATTATCTTGTAATTGAAAACTATCCGCAGTGTGTGGAACATTTTGCTTTCTTGTCATTCAGGGTGTATAGGTCTAGGCCGACAATCAAGTATTTTCCCGTTATTTGTTGTTGTCGTTTTTTGTCAATGGCCTATAATATCATTGGTATCTTTTATTCTCCACTGAAGAATTTGCGTGGGTTGCAACAAAGTTATTATCGCTAAAATCACATGTGTACTTATTGCACTGAAAGTGGTCTATGGGTGCGACATTATCTTCATTATAAAAAGTGTCAAATTCAATGCAATAAAGTTGCTTTACAAAAAAAAAAAAAAAAAAAGTTTGTGAGTGTCGATTTCTAACAGCAGCTCATTTTTTTGTTAGTGTGAGTGTGTTGTGTGAATCATTGTCTTTATCTGAATGCATGCATGTGTTCCTAAGGGCATCCCAAACAAAGTTTTAATGCATGAAGTCCATAAAGAATATTTTCTCTGTTTTATTTCCCAAAGATCATCCATTCTCCTTTTCTTTTGCTCCCTAAAGAAGTAGATTTTATGATTTGAATGAAAGATATTTATTCAATGATCCGTCTTGTGCTTGCAGCCACACTAAGGAGACGGTCTGAACATTTCTGTCTTTTATTTAATGTCCACAACTGAAAATTGTTCGCCATCACGCGATAGCTTAGTAGGCTACTTGTGCCTATTCTTAAAACCAGAAGAAAGGAATGTACATTCATTGTAATTATGGCGACAGGCAACTATGCTTTAATGATAATATAACAATCATTAAAACAGTGCATGGATTCATCGATAAATCCACATGATTTTAGTGTTTTTCGGGTTTTTTGTGTGTGTGTGTGTGTGTGTGTTGTGTGTGTGTGTGTGTGTGTGTGTGTGTGTGTGTGTGTGTGTGTGTGTGTGTGGTGAGTGAGGTGTGTGTGTGTGTGTGTTGTGTGTGTGTGTGTTGTGGAGAGAGAGAGAGAGAGAGAGAGAGAGAGAGA
>CM060318.1:63803906-63807312 GCA_030674155.1 Stramonita haemastoma | reverse complement strand
GAGGAGAGAGAGAGAGGAGAGAGAGAGAGAGAGAGAGAGAGAGAGAGAGAGAGAGAGAGAGAGAGATAGAGAGAGAGAGAGAGAGAGAGTTCTCCCAACTTTCCTTGTACCCCCATCCTCTACGTACATATCCTAAAACCCCTTCATCTACAACCTTCTTACAGGAGGTACTCTTCCCGCTATCGATCTCATCAGCCTCTTTTGCATATCTTGTCATGTGAAGTGATGCGATTACTGCTTGGGGAGTGATGGGGCTATACCCCCATATACAACCTCTTCACCCTTACTTTTTACTTCTTTCCTGTCCTGAAAAAATAAACGTTGATGAGAGAGAGAGAGAAAGGGGGGGGGGGGGGGGCTGCAAAGGGGACAGAATCAGGAGGAAAAAAATATTTCGCTCCATATACAGAGCTAAACCAGTATGTCCTGAAAACATCATGGTTGATTCTGGGCCAGCCTCAAAAGTATTACATGAGAAAAGATTAATCAAATGATCTTGAGTGTGCACATGCACATCATATTGACTTTGCTTGCTACACCTGTGCTGGTGCAGCACATGATTAGATAAACAGATATGAAATCATCACTGCTTTGCCTGTCAAACTGAATCAATACCTTACTCCTCATACTGTTTTTGTGCAATGACATAAAACCAAAAGGGATGTTTGCCCATTCAGTCTTACTGTCTGTCTGCTTCTTTGCAATTTTTGTTCCTTTTTATTTGTTGATCTTTCCTGGGGGGTTTTCTCTGTTCTTGGTTCATTTTCATTCAGTTTTTTCCAAGCACTATATTTAACATCGATTTCTTGATAATTGCTACTCTTTCTTTTAGTTGGTAGTTTTCTGGTTTGTTTATTTGTTTGGCTGTCATCGTGTTGGAATGGCAAGTCTAGAGGGAGACACTTGCCTGGAAAGCAAAAAGTATAGGTTTGAAGTGTGTGGTGGCTTAATCCCTGTTAGTGCCCCAAAACTTCCCCCAACCACTAGACCATGAGGGGTAGTCTGGGTGCTAGTATTTCATATGAGACAATAAACCAAGATCCCATGTGCAACACGCATTTAGCACATGTAAAAGAAACCCACATAACAAGAGTTGTCCTAGCAGCATTCTGTAGAAAAAGTCACTGTGGTAGGAGAAACATCCACAGATAGGAAGAGAAAAAAAATGGGTGGCACTTCTCTTGTGGTGACGTTTTCTCCCAGGGATGGCAGCCTGAACTTTATGCAGAGAAAACTGTCAAGTGGTAAACAATCTCCCATCTTTCTTTCATCCTTTCCATCACTCCTTTCTTCCTGTATTCATTCAGCCATGTGAAGGTTACTTTGTCTCTCTATACTGTGCCCTCTTGTGCAGTGTTGTACTGTGCTGTGCTGTGCCGTACTTTGACTGCTGAATTATTTTTCTGATCGTTGGTTTGAGTTCCAAAGCTCCCCAACGGTGAGATTTTTGTGTGTGCTATCATTTAGACCCAGCATTAAGACAGCCGCATTCCAGTTTTGGAGATGCTGTCTAAACATGACAGTAGTATACATAGATATAGGTACAGATGGGTCTTTCAATACTATATAGGCATGGAGCATCCATTTTTCATTTAATCTGAGAAAAAAGTGGCACTCAGGTTATTTTCTAAGTTATAATAATTAAGAGAGAAATATGCTTCTTTGGACAACATTAGAGCCATGGAACCTCGCGCCTTACAGATACTGGATTGTCTTAAAACCCAAAAATGGCAAAAATAAAGATAGAAAAAAAAAGAAACCAAGGGCAAAACGTTATCTCCGAGGGCAAAACGTTTTCTTCTTTTCTTTTTCCTTTACCCTTGCTGTCTTTGTGTCTAAAATTTTCCTCGTCTGTAATGCTATCAAGGGGTAAGCCTTTCACCATCGATTTCATCAGCCTCTTTTGCATCCCTTGCCAAGTGAATTGATGCCATGGCTTCACGTAGGGGCAATGGCATCTTATCTACAGACACCACCATCACCCCTCCACCCCCACCCCCACCCCCCTTTCAGTATCTTTCTCCTCACTCTTGTCCACGAAAGAAACATTCTGGAGAGGTGCCAAGAAAACAAGAGCATGGAAACGGAAAATTCATGTCTCTGTGTTCCTTAGGTTAAGGATTTTTCTCTTCACATCAGCATGGTTGACTTTCCTACGCAGGTGAGAAGATACTGAATGAAAAGATTGTAATCAATGATCATGCTTTTTTTGTTTTTACTGGTGCATTAATCTACAGTTTTTTAGCGATAAATAGATTATCAACTATCATCTCTGAGCAATTTGAAACAGTTGTCACAACATCACTGATATCCACAGTGTATATTGTGTGCTATTAGAAGCAGTATCAAGCTATGGTTTTTATCAGTTTGTTCTTTCCTCTGAAGTCGGAGTATGGCTGCCTATATGGCGAGGTACTTGAAAATAGTCATACAGGCAAACTTCTCATTCAGTGTGCAATTTCAATCTCACAGTGATTCCCAGGTGGGATTAGTGAGTCAGAGTGCACTTTCTGGGTGACCCCCCCCCCCAGAGTGTAAAGCTGGGGAACAACAACAACAACAACATCAGTTTGTTCAAAGTAGGTCATGTTTTTTGTTATCTTGAAGTTACTTTTTATTTATCTCCCTGCTTTTTTTCTATGACTGCCTGCATAGTTGCTTTTTTTTAATAAAAAAAAGTATGCAGTGGGTTTTTTTAAAATACAAACATATCTCTGCCAATATAATCCAGACTGTTTATCATGAATATCGTATATCATAGCCCATTGTTGAACACACTTCTTTCACTCATCTGTATTTCCTCTCTGAACACATAACTTGTCCATAAGACCACATTTCTGTTATATTGCTAAGACTTTTGTTCCTATGCTACTCTCGTAATCTAATTAGTTTGATCTGTAAGACTATCATTTACATGCGTAATCTAATTAGTTTGATCTGAAGACTGCCATTTACATCACCCTTACAGGTCTCAGTGGTCTGGAAGGGAGGGCTACAGGAGATCGTAAAAATCAGCAGAGACAGAACAAAAGATGGCAAACTCTGGTGGCATTACATGAAGCGCTGCTGGAGACAGTTGAGTTGAAAGGAGCTTTTATATATCTCTTTGGACAAAGAGGAAAACCCCATCATTGACTGGAATTTAAGCTGTAAACTTCTGAACTACCATTTGCGTATTCTGCCTCTGAGCTAACAAGCAACCGGGAAAAAGGGAAAGAAAATACACAGGGAGGGGGAGGGAAGAGCAACAAAGAAAAGCTATCCTGACTTTTCTTGTACCTCTATTGTCAACATACATATCCTAAACCCTCCTCGTCTAGAAACGTCTTACACGGGGTACTCTACCGCTATTAATCTCATCACCCTCTTTCGTATATCTTGTCAAGTGAAGTGATGCCATTACTTT
>CM060318.1:63793906-63796406 GCA_030674155.1 Stramonita haemastoma | reverse complement strand
ACCTGGACATAAAACCATAACATATCGTTCTTTTGCAAAATTTAATGAACAGCTTTTCCTTCTCGATCTAAGTAACTCTATGCTCTCAGAAACATTAAACATTACTGATCCAGACAGGGCCATTGAATTCTGGATAAAAACCTTCACTGAAATCTACAACAAACATGCTCCACTTAAAACCATGAGGGTCAAACATGTCCCCAAACCCCCTTGGATTACAAAAGAACTAGAAGAAGCATGCTATCTTAGAGATTTATTAAAAAAACATAAATATCATGAAGAGTCAAAAAGATTACGAAATGCCATAAACTCACAGAAACGTCAAGAAAAAAAGAAATATTTCCAAGATTTACTGTCTTCCAAACAAAACTCAAAAATTATTTGGAGGGCCATAAATCAAATAACAAATAAACAATCATCTTCCAAATCAAATGTAATCAAAGATGTTACTGCTGAACAACTCAACAATCACTTCATAAATGTCTCTACTAACGTTGTTAACAATGATGATTCAAAATCCAATAACCTCAACACATTAAGACAATACTGCCAAGACAAGCATATTCCGTCAAAACTTCACATACCATTCATTTCAGTTTTTGAGGTCTATAATTACCTAATTCACCTCAAACAATCAAGGACACAAGGTCTCGATGGAATAGACAGCAGAATTCTGAAACTGTCAGCTCCAGTTATCACAGACACCCTAACATATATATATAACCAATGTCTTGAAAAGAACTATTTCCCCAATGCCCTCAAAACTGCTAAAGTAATCCCCATCCACAAATCTGGTGACACTTCAGATCCCTCAAATTATAGGCCAATCTCTATTATATCCCTCCTTTCAAAACCCCTGGAAAAACATATAAATAAACACTTAGTCCGTCATATAGACAGTAACGACTTACTTCACCCTAATCAATCAGGATTCAGACAAAATCACTCATGTCATACTGCACTGACTAGTCTCATAGACAATTGGCTATCAAACATTAATGAAAACAAATTTTGTGGAGTATTATTTGTAGATTTCAAAAAAGCATTTGATACAATTGACCACACACTTCTCATCAGAAAGCTAGACCTGTACAATCTATCATCAAATAGTCTAGAACTACTCGCTTCTTATCTTAAAAACAGACAACAGTGTGTCTCAACAACTACATCCACATCCAATCTAAAACCCATTCATTATGGAGTACCACAGGGATCTATACTAGGACCTATTCTCTTTTCCTTATACATAAATGACCTTCCTCTACTTATCAAATCTAAATGTGAGCTATTTGCTGATGATACAACCATACATACAAGCCATAACGACATTGACTCTCTTGCAACCATATTACAACAAAGCTGCAATGATCTTGTCAAATGGACAGAACTGAACCATATGTCTATACACCCCCAAAAAACAAAATGCATGCTTATCACCACCAGACAAAAGCGACAAAATTTACCTCATAAACAGTTTCCAATCCATATAAGAAAGGAAGCAATTGAACAAACCTCTCATCACAAAGTTCTAGGAGTAACAATCGATGAAAATCTCAGCTGGTTCTACCACATATCTCATCTATGCAAATATTTGTCCCAAAGAGTATACCAATTGACTAAAATTAAACATTTCCTTGACCACAATTCAAGGAAATTATTCTTCCAAGCTTACATACAATCATCAATAGACTATGCCTCAACCCTCTGGGATTCTGCCAGTGCAAACACTATGAAACCGTTACTAAGTCTGTATAAACGTGCTCTCAAACTTATCCTCCTGAAGAAAACAACCTTACTTGAAGTGGATTATACTCAGTTAAATATTCTCCCCCTACAACAAAGACTTAAATATAACAAAGACATTTTTATGTTTAAGATAATGGCAGGAGCTGTCCCCACATCCTTAAGAGATAAGTTCACAATGAATCATTCCAGAAATACTGTAAAACCAAGCGTCCCAATCCCAAGAATAGACTTATTTAAATCTAGTTTACTATACTCAGGCCCTGTGCTGTGGAACTCCCTTCCCGATTCAATTAAAGAGCACCAATCATTGACAACCTTCAAAAATCACCTTCTAATCCACTTGATGCACCAAAAATAATAAACCAATTATATCCACTTCTCCTTCTTCCCCTTCTCTTTCTCCCTCCCTGTGTTGTGTGTGTGTGTGTGTGTGTGTGTGTGTGTGTGTGTGTGTGTGTGTGTGTGTGTGTGTGTGTGTGTGTGTGTGTGTGTGTGTTTGCGTGTTTGCGTGTTTGCGTGTTTGCGTGTTTGCGGGGGGGTGTGTGTGTGTGTGTGTGTGTGTGTGTGTGTGTGTGTGTGTGTGTGTGTGTTTGCGTGTTTGCGTGTTTGCGTGTGTGTGTGTGTGTGTGTGTGTGTGTGTGTGTGTGTGTGTGTGTGTGTGTGTGTGTGTGTGTGTGTGTGTGTGTGTGTGTGTGTGTGTGAGTTGAGTTTTTTGTTGTTGTTGTTCGCTCTCCCCCTTTTATCTAAACTTATG
>CM060318.1:63781406-63791406 GCA_030674155.1 Stramonita haemastoma | reverse complement strand
CCCTTTTTTCTCGCTATATAAATGTTCTGCCTAAATGATGACCTATCACTTTCTTAATTGGCTTGCAGAGGGTATGGGCAGTTTGCTAGATATCCGAGAGATCTCTCAATTGAGAGGTTTTTGCGAATGCAACCTCAGCTTTCTTGTGGAGATTGTTTTTTGCCCATCATGGAGGTAGCCACATTCCGATTTCTGGGATGATGTCTAAACAGGAAACTAGTGTGCACGCAGTTTGTTTTCTCTTTTTTTGTGTGTGTCACTTGTTCCTACTGACACGAATGGTTCATTTCACTCTTCCTTAATGCAGAACGGGTTTAGTATGTTCCACAATGTTCTGCTTGAACTCGCACACAGGTTTATAGTCTCATCAAAAGGACTTTCGAGGGAGTGGAATCATTTATTAATTCATTTATTTATTTATTTATTCATTTATTTATTCTTTTGTATTGAGGATAACAGAATAAGCAATCATGTGCTTTTTTCATCTGGTCCCCTTGTGTATGCAGTTTTGTAAATATTTTCATCTGTTCCCACCGGCACACGATGGCCTACTCTTACGAAAAGCGGAACAAGATTTAACGTGTGCGCAAGATGTTCTGTGTGCGTTCGTACACGGGGCCTCGGTTTAAAGTCTCATCCGAAAGACTTTTGGGGAGAGTGGAGTCAGCACTGATGTTAACTCCATGAGAAAAATCTCCTCGACCGTAGTCGAACCTGGGTCGTCAAATTGCGAGTGCAATGTTCTGAGCACTAGGCTGTGTGTCCCCTCATAGTCATGTTATTGACAGAGAGTGTAAGATAGGTGTAAAAAAACCAAACACACAAATAAATAAGTGAATCGACTACCGAATGAATAAAGAAATATAATAGTATTGAGAATATTAATTGTTGTTGTTGTTGTTGTTGTTGTTGTTGTTGTTGTTCTTCTTCTTCTTCTTCTTCTTCTTCTTCTTCTTCTTCTTCTTCTTCTTCTTCTTCTTCTTCTTCTTCTTCTTCTTCTTCTTCTTCTTCTTCTTCTTCTAGCTAGTAGTAGTAGTAGTAGTAGTAGTAGTAGTAGTAGTAGTTAGTAGTAGTAGTAGTAGTAGTAGTAGTAGTAGTAGTAGTAGTAGTTGTTGTTGTTAGTTGTTGTTGTGTGTTGTTGTTGTTGTTGTTGTTGTGTGTTTGTTATTTTATTATTATCATTATTATCATCATCATCATCATCATCATCATCATCATCATCATCATCATTAGCATTAGCATTATTATTATCATTATCGTTATTTGATATAAAACGATTGAGGAAGAGGAGGAGGATATGTAATATTTACAGAGCTGAATCTTGTAAAAACGAAAATGAGAAATAAAACGTAACTTTTTCTCAAACTCCAAAAATCCAGCATTTTTGTAAGTATCTACTACCATCACCTAGACAATGTCTGTACAGTCACTTGGCTCTTTAGCTAAGATTTATATTCTTGTTTACAGCCTCTTTTTTTTTTAAATCACTGGCTAACTCGTAGCCATGACAACCTGTTCTCTCGACACTGCTGTACGTCTGCCAAACAGCAGAAATTCATTATGCTTACTTCCGTATTCCTGCTTCCGCAACATTTTTTTTTCACCCGTGTAAATGGGCCACTAGGTTGCCCACACAGAATAAATCAATAAATGACGGACTTCTGTAAGTGGCAGTTTGCTGGTTCGGGATTTTTTTTAACAAAAAGAAGAGATAGCGATAGAGAGAAAGACAGAAAGACAGACATATAGAGCCAGGCAGACAGACATAGTACAGAAACACACAGGGAAAGACTAAGGGTTGATGATGATAATGATGAAGAGAAGGAGGAGGACGACGACGACGACGACGACGACGACGATTCCCAAGGATTACAGATAAACAATCATATGGGTTTCTTTCTTTCCTCCTGCCCGAGAGAGACAGAGACAGAGACACAGAGAGAGAGACAGAGAGAGAGACAGAGAGAGAGAGACAGAGAGAGAGAGATGGAGAGAGAGAGAGAGACAGAGAAAGAGAGAGAAAGAGAGAGAGAGAGAGAGAGAGAGAGAGAGAAGAGAGAGAGAGAGAGAGAGAGAGAGAGAGAGAGAGGAGAGAAAGAGAGAGAGAGAGAGGGAGAGAGGGAGAGAGGACAGACAGACAGAGAGACAGAGACAGACAGACGGAGAGACAGAGACAGATAGACAGAGACAAACAGACAGATAGACAGACAAACAGACAGACAGAGACAGAGAGAGGGCGGGTGGGAAGAGAGAATCTCTAGCAAGTCAAAAAATACTTTAATCGTATTATAAAGGTATAGTCTGATAAAATAAAAAAAAGATAAACACAAGGACTATAATCATGTGTGTGTGGGCGCGCGCGCGCGCGCGCGCGCGCGTGTGTGTGTGTGTGTGGTGTGTGTGTGTGTGTGTGTGTGTGTGTGTGTGTGTGTGTCTTTGTGTGTCTTTGTGTGTCTTTGTGTGTCTTTGTGTGTGTGTATGTGTGTGTGTGTGTGTGTGTGTGTGGTGTGTGTGTGTGTGTGTGTGTGTGTGTGTGTGTGTGTGTGTGTGTGTGTGTGTGTGTGTATGATAGTTTAAGGATTTTTTGTCGTTGCTGTTTCATTTCTAAGATGATAGCCACAGAATTTTAAACGTGCCAGAAGATTGTACCCCGTTACTTGTAGCCCGTTACTTATTACCATTTGTACAGCCTACCTGTGTGCCTGTGTCTATATGTGTATATATATTTTTTTTAATTTATTTCATACCACTTTGTCACAGCAAATTTCTCTGCGTGAACTTCGGGCTGCTCTCCCCGGGGAGAGCGCGTCGCCACAAGTGCAGCGCCTACCCATTATTTTTCCCCCTCGGGGATGGTGTCTAAACACGGCACCTGTGTGCATGCTGGGTTTTTGTGTTTTTTTTGTCATCCGCTCCTACCGGCACACGATGGCCTGCTCTTCCGAAAAGCGGAACGGGGTTTTAACGTGTGCGCAAGATGTTCTGCTTACGTTCGCACACGGGGCATCGGTTTATAGTCTCATCCGAATGACTTTGACATTCAGTTCGAATTTTTCGTCAAACTGTGTGCTTTCGATTTTGCTAGAATTATTTATTGTCATTGGTTGTTTGTTGTGAGGGTCGAGTGCAAGCGCTTTGATTTGTTTTTACAAGATATAGCGCTATATAAATTCCATGTATTATTATTATTATTAAAGGGCGAGGGTGGATATGAACCCAGAATTTCACGGTTTACATAATGGCAGACGAACGTCTTAACCATCCTGCCACCTTCCTTCCTATATATGTGTGCGTGTATATTATGTGAGTGTGCATGCACATACATGTGTACAAGAATGGGAAAGACAGGATAGGGGGGGGGGTTGTAGGAGGTAGAAAGATGAAAGGGTGTAGAACAATATGGTTTACTCCCAGAACATCGTTATTCGCTTACAACCCATAGCTTTTGCTGAGGACTGGCATCCAATAATTGTTGCTATGTTCTGTGTGCAATTGTTTGTCACTTCATACACACACAGACGCACGAACGCACGCACACGCACGCACACACACACAGACGCACGCACAGACGCACGCACGCTAGCACGCACGCACACACATATAGACACACACGCTCACACACGCGCGCGCGCGCGCGCGACACACACACACACACACACACACACACACACACACACACAACACACACACAGTGGGATAGTATGTTTTGAGTAATGATGGTGGTGGTGATAATAAGGGGGTGCTGGCATTATAGTAGAGATAGTCGGTGGTAGTGGTGGTGGAGGTGGTATGTGTGTGTGTGGGGGGGGGAGTTGTTTTATTTTTTATTCTTTTATATCGAGGATCCAACATCAAAGACTGGACCGCCCAACCCCTGCAACACCTCCTACTAGCCACACAGGATCGTGAAGCATGGAAAAAGATCTCTGTTGCGTCTTCTCTCATGTTCCCCTACGTCCTTTGGGACATGGGACTGAGTGAGTGAGTGAGAGTGATCGAGGATCATGGAATAAGCATTTATGTGGGTTTTTTCAACCAGTCCCCGTGTGTATGCGGTTGTGTAAATATTGTCATCTGTTCCCACCGGCACACAATGGCCTACTCTTACGGAAAGCGGAAGAGGATTTGACGTGTGCGCAAGATGTTCTGCGTGCGTTCGCACACGGGGCCTCGGTTTACAGTCTCACCCGAAAGACTTTTGGGGAGAGTGGAGTCAGCACTGATGTTAACTCCGGGAGGTGGTGTGTGTGTGTGTGTGTGTGTGTGTGTGTGTGTGTGTGTGTGTGTGTGTGTGTGTGTGTGTGTAACCAAATCAATCTATCTCCACCACCACCACTACACCACCACTGCTACCACCGCTACCACCACCACCCCACCATCCTACACTCATCATCCACTTCCAATTCTCCCGACACACCATACCAGTAGTAAGCTCACTTTCCCGTGCCTCCCGTCCTAAGGTCTCGCCTGGTTGTTCCTGCCTCCCTGTCATGTTCTCTACACTGGTCACTCATCACCCTGGCCCTACCTTGCTGCAGAGCCAGAGCGTGGTCAAGCCATACAAAGAGTTGTCCCTTCTCTTTTCGTTGTTTTTTCTCTCTTTTTTGACATGCCAGTGCATGGTCAAGTGACACAAAACAGTCCTTTTCTTTTCATGGTTTTGTTTTGTTTTGTGGTGTGTGTGTTTGTTATGTTGTGTGTGTTGTGTGTGTGTTGTGTGTGTGTGTGTGTGTGTGTGTGTGTGTGTGTGTGTGTGTGGTGTGTTATTGTTGGTGGTGGTGTTTGAGGTGTTTTTTGCTGTACTTGGATACAGCTCTTAGATTTATAAATCAAACCAAAAAATTTTCATCGCTTTATTAAGCTTTGTGTGGGGGAGGATGGTTGGAGTGTGTGTGTAGGGGGTGTGTGGGGGGGGGTGTATGTGTGTGTGTTTGTTTGTGTTTGTGTGTGTGTTTGTTTGTGTTTGTGTGTGTGTGTGTGTGTGTTGCCTGCTACGTGTGTCCTTATGGATGTGTGTTGTGTGTGTGTGTGGTGTGTGTGTGTGTGTGTGTGTGTGTGTGTGTGTGTGTGTGTGTGTGTGTGTGTGTGTGTGACTGTGGGTGTTTGTATGTTTGTTTGAGTGTTTCAGTGTGGATGCGTTTACGTTATTTGTATCGAAACACAAATAAAAAGTGATACCGGTATCACTTTATGTGGAAGGACGTAAAATTGAAGACTACTACAAATAAAAAGAAATGAATGTGAAAAATCAACACATAGCAACAAAAAGAAGACCAAAGGAGAAGAGAGTGTCTTATTCAGAGTACACCCATCTTTTAGTTTGTCTTAGGGCGTGGAAACAACTTCTGGTATCAGCATCTACACACAGACACGCACAGACACACACTCACACACACACACAACACACACACACACACACACACACACACATAACAGGGACAGACAGACATACAATCATAAACAAGGGGAACAACACATAATTCCAGCTGAAACATCATCATCATCATCATCATCATCATCATCATCATCATCATCATCATCATCGTCATCATCATCATCATCATCATCATCATCATCATCATCATCATCATCATCATCATCATCATCATCATCATCATCATCATCACCACCACCACCACCACAACCACCACCACCACCACCACCATCACCACCATCATCACCACCACCATCATCATCTCTATCTATTTTGCATGCTGCTCCTTTTTTTTAATTCTCTCCTCTTCTCCCAGATCATCCCCTTCTTACTTTTCTTCTCTCTAGCCCACCTCAAACCACAGTACTACTCATCTTTCTTTTTTATCTTCTTCTACTACGACGACGACAACACAAAGTCTATATATCACTTGACTCTGCCCACAGAAATCGCCATAAAAGCACAGCCAGTCTCCATAAAGCTCACAGTGATCTTGCCTCCTGATCCCAGCCAAGGCACAGTACAGGGATAGGAGGAGTTCTGCAACATTGTCTACAATTCCTCGCTGGATTGGGGGTTGAGTGTCGGGCCATTGCGTGGATTGCCGGTGGTATTAGCCCCCAGGGAAGGACGCAGGATTCAAGGGTCATAGCAGCTCTGCTTGCCTCTTTTCTGGGCAGACAGGAAGGAGTAAGGGTTTATCAGTGACAGGAGGAAACGGTTCAATGGGCGATTCTGGTTGGTTTGGGAAGGGTCTGGCTGAAATATGGTCTTATATTTCTGATTTGGCAATGTTACTTGTGGGGTTGTGAGGGTCTATGTGTTTATTTATTTGCTTATTCATTCATTTATTCTTTTATGTTGAGGATGATGCGTTTTGATTTGTTGCTTTATAAGATTCAGCTATATATATTTATTCCATGCGCCATAATGAAATAAGCACTCATGTGATTTTGTGACACCCAGTCCCCCCGTGTACATGCAGTTTTGTCACTTTAGTCATCTGCTCCCACCGGTCACACGATGTGTGTGTGTGTGTGTGTGTGTGTGTGTGTGTGTGTGTGTGTCTGTGTGTGTCTGTGTGTGTCTGTGTGTGTCTGTGTATGTTTGAGTGAGTGCGTACCTCTAGACCACCGTGTGAGGGGGAGGAGGGGTCGAGCGCGCGCGCGCGTGCGTGTCTTCATGCGTATGCGTAAACATAATCCAGAAAGCCCTATTCTGACTAGCCTTGCACCACAAGCAAGTAAACAAAAAGCAACCCATCATAGCACAAAAAGGTGAATAACTAGACAAACAAAAAAAAAACACACACAATAAAACAGACACAATGGCGGATATGGGAGGCCTCAGAAAATCCAGGGAGGCTTGGAGGAGGGGGGGATAGTTTACAGCCATTTGTTCTGTGTGCTTGTTTCTTTGCCATTTTTTCCCCCTCTGTAACTTTCTTTGCAGAGAGAGAAATGTTGGTATTGAACTGTGCGCGTTGCACTGGTGATAATTAACAGGTTGGGTGAGGTGGGGGGGGGGGGGGTTGTCTTTCTCTTTGCACCGGTGATAATTAAATATGTCAAGGATTTTTTTCTGTCTTTCTGTGTTGCTTTTTTTTTATATTCCTTTTGTTGTTGTAGTTATTCTTGTCTCTTACTCTCGTTCTGAGGAAGGATAGGGGTGAAGTAAGGAGGGCCGGGGGGGGGGGGAGTTGTTTTTTTTCTTTCTCTCCGTGTTGATTTTTTAAAATCTTTTTTTCGTAGATTATTCTTGTCTCTTTCTCTCGTTCTGTGGAAGACTAAGGAAGAAGCTGGGGGGGGGGAAGGCGTTGTTTGTCTCTGTCTCTGTCTCTGTCTCTCTCTCTCTGTCTCTCTGTCTCTTCCCTGTCTCTCTGTCTGTCTCTGTCTGTCTGTCTGTCTGTCTGTCTGTCTGTCTGTCTCTGTCTGTCTTCTTCTTCTCTCTCTCTCTCTCTCCTCTCTTCTCTCTCTCTCTCCTCTCTCTCTCTCTCTCTCTCTCTCTCTCTCTCTCTCTCTCCCTCTCGCTCTCTCGCTCTCTCGCTCTCTCGCTCACTGATGTATTTGCTCCATTTCTATATGCATGTACATCCATGCGAATGTGTGTGAGAGCGTGCACCCGCACATGCATTGTGTTTGAGCGTGTGTTTACACGTGCTTGCGTGCGTGTGTGCGTGCGTGTGCGAGTGTTTGCGACCGTGTGTGGGCGGGGAGGCACTAATGCATGTGTGCAAGCATGTGTGCTTACATGTGTGTGTGTTTGTGTGTGTGTTTGTGTGTGTGTTTGTGTGTGTGTGTGTGTGTGTGTGCGTGTGTGTGTGTGTATGTGTGTGTGTGTGTGTGTGTGTGTGTGTGTGTGTGTGTGTGTGTGTGTGTGTGTGTGTGTGTGTGTGTGAATGCATATAATTATCTGTGTTACTGGAATCACCCAACAAGCGAAAAATCTACAAATTACAGAAACGAGACCAGGCTAAAAACCAAAGAAAAAAAAAACAGCTGGACAGACACATGAAAAGACATGGAAGGCAAGACGTTAGAAAATCAGAGGGGAGTCATTTACAGCATTGTGTTCTATGTGCCTGTTTCTTTGCAACTTCCCATGGTGCATGCATGTGTGCCTGCATGTGTAAATGTATATAGGGCCTACATAATCTCTCTCTCTCTGTCTCTGTCTCTCTGTCTCTGTCTCTGTCTCTCTGTCTCTGTCTGTCTTCTGTCTGTCTGTCTGTCTGTCTGTCTTCTGTCTGTCTGTCTGTCTTCTGTCTGTCCTGTCTGTCTGTCTGTCTGTTCTGTCTGTCTCTCCTCCTCTCTCTCTCTCTCTCTCTCTCTCTCTCTCTCTCTCTCTCTCTCTCTCTCTCTCCTCTCTCTCTCTCTCTCTCTCTCTCTCTCTCTCTCTCTCTTCTTTGCCTCTTTTTTTCCTCGGCAAGAGCTCTGAGGTTCATCTACGGGAAGACTTTTGTGTATGCAATCGTTTTTTCCCACCATGACGGTAACTACAATCTGGCTTCGGGGATAATGTTTAAACAAGATACCAGCGTGTGTGCATTGTTTTTTTTTAATTTGTCATCACTTCTGACTGGCAAGCAATAGTCTACTCTTCTGGAAAGCAGACCAGGTTTATATACGTGTGGAATAAGGTTCTGCGTATGTTTGTATACGGGACCTCAGTTTATACATTCATCTTAAGGACTTTCGGGGAAGTGGGGTCAGTTCTGATGTTAACTCCAGGAGAGAAACATTCCTCTTGAGCGGGGTACCTCGGTGATGACTCGATCTCGGGCCGTCGTCAAATAACAATTGCAGTGCTCTAACCACTGTGCTACCTTGCCCACGAAACTAAACAAATCAGAACAGTGAGACAGACACACGGAAAGAAGTGGAAGACGATCAGCAAAAATCTGTGGGGAATAATTGTCAGCCATGTGTTCAGTATAATTATTCATTTTCTTTGGAGGGGGGGTGGGGGGGCGGAGGGGGATGTGTCTATTGGTGTTGCTGCAGGAAGAAAAAAAGCTGTATTGAACTGGCCTGTGTTGTTGCACTGGTGAATTATTGACTGGGGATATGGCTATCTCTCTTGGGTGTGTGTGTGTGGGGGTGGGGGTGGGGGGTGCGTGCGTGTGTGTGTGTGTGTTGTTGTTGTTGTTGTTGTTGTTGTTGTTGTTTTTTTTATTATTATATTATTATTATTATTATTATTATTATTATTATTATTATTATTATTCATTATTAATTATTATTATTATTATTATTATTATTATTATTATTATTATTATTATATTATATTATATATTATTATTATTATTATTATTATTATTATTATTATTTATTATTATTATTTTATATCGAGGATAATGGAATAAACACGCTTGTGCTTTTTTACATCCAGTCCCCGTGTGTATGCAGTTTTGTAAATGTCATCTGTTCCCACCGGCACACGATGGCCTACTCTTACGAAAAGCGGAACAGATTTAACGTGTGCGCAAGATGTTCTGCGTGCTCGCACACGGGGCCTGGTTTAAAGTCTCATCCGAAGGACTTTTGGGGAAAGTTGAGTCATCACTGAGTTAACTCCAGGAGAAAAATCTCCTCGACCGGACTCGAACCGGGTCGTCAAATTGCGAGCGCAATGTTCTGACCACTAGGCTATCCGTCTCCCATGTGTGTGTGTGTGTGTGTGTGTGTGTGTGTGGTGTTGTGTGTGTGTGTGTGTTGTGTGTTGTGTGTGTGTGTTGTGTGTGTGTGTGTTTGTGTGTGTGTGTGTGTTGTGTGTTGTGTGTGTGTGTGTGTGTGTGTGTGTGTGTGTGTGTGTGTGTGTGTGTGTGTTGTGTGTGTGTGTGTGTGTGTGTGTGTGTGTGTGGTTATGTACGTACGTGCGTACGTATGTGTATGCGTGCTTATCTACTTGCCTACTTAACCTGCCTTTCTGCCGGTCTACGAGCGTGCCTACTTACATGTTTATGATATACAAAGCTGACAGTATGCTCCTAACACAAACAAAAAAAACAAAAATTAGGAAAATATAAACAGACAAGTAACAGACAGATAGGGTCAATCGAACAAT
>CM060318.1:63768906-63776406 GCA_030674155.1 Stramonita haemastoma | reverse complement strand
TCCCATACATGATAAACAAAAACTTGACATAGTATCCCATCCATAATAAACATCTTCACATAGCATCCCATCCATAATAAACAACAAAGTGACATAGTATTCCTTTCATAATAAACAAAAACTGGACACAGTATCCCATCCATAAATAAACAACAACTTCACATAATGTCCCATCCACAACGAACAACAGTTTGACACAGCAAATAATTCACTGGCTACCCTCATATTTTCATGGACGTAGATGAATCTTAGTATGGATGTCATTTTTTTTTTCGTTCTTCGGCTAGAGCTTCGAAGTTCACCAATTGTGAGAATATGCGATTGCGACCATTTATACCCACCATGAACCATGAAGGTAGCCGCATTCCATCTTCGGGAGGCAAGCATGTCCAAATCTTATACCCTGACATTCCATCAAAGCAGCCTAGCCAAGCAGCACGTGAACACCCCCCCTCTCCTCCCCCCCCCCCCCCCCCCCCCCCCCCCCCCCCCCCCCCCGCCCCACAATGGGCGGCCTGACAGCATGGCAGTGTGTCACTGAGAGTCATATCCATTGCACTCTGGAAGCAAGTGACAAAACTGCGATAGAATGCCTCGTGTTGTAACACAGCTAGAAGCAACTCAACTCAAATCACCTCCACTGTCTCCATCGCTGCTGCAGTCGGTAGGAGCTCCATGCAATGCCACCACAAGGGTTCGCCATCACAAGCTAGAATTAAAGGACATAAAAGAAGAAGAAGAAGAAGAAGAAGAAGAAGAAGAAGAAGAAGAAGAAGAAGAAGAAGAAGAAGAAGAAGAAAAACCCAGAACGCCAAAACCCAATAGTAAACAAGCAAAACAAAGACGTGCTCCCAGACCAGAGAATCGCTGCAAAACAAACTCTTTCTGTGCGTTAGGACCCCCCATAACTTCGGCTGGCCTCACTCAGGCTGATGGTGAACCCATTAATGTCCTCGCCAATATTGTTGGAAGCACTACACTGAAAGGAAAGGCATTGCCGATCGGGGACATCTAAAAAGCCGGTGTAACCAGCTAGATTTGGTCCCCTGTCAAAAACGCGTGCCCTTGGTGTTATAATTCTACTGGGTTATTGGCTCCTGTTAAGATTTTTACATTTGGCGTTATAATTCTAAAGGGGTGTTGACTTCTGTCAAAACTGTTACCCTTGGTGTTATAATTCTAAGGGGTATTGCCTCCTGTCAAAACTGTTACCCCTTAGCTTTATGGTTTTCATGGGATACTGGTCCCTGTCAAAACTTTTTCCCTTGATGGTTTTCATGGGGCTCTGGTCCCTATCAAAACTTTTGCCCCAGGTAATTTAATTCGAATGGGATTTTCTCAGCTTTGTCTGGTATGGTACTTTCATTTGGTCTGTAACCTTGCGCGTGCGTGTGTGTACATTCGAATTTGCTAAAACTATAAACTTTTATTGATTGCTTGTGTGTTGTGTAGGTCGAATGCAAGCGCTTTGACTTGTTTTTACAAGATATAGCGCCATATAAATTCCATGTATTATTAGTATTAGTTGTTGTTTATTTAATGCATATATGCGAGTATGTCGGTCTTTCTGAGAAAAAAACAAGAGAATGGACCAAGAAGGCAAAACATAGACATGAAATAGGTGACATGAAGAAAAGGAACAAAGCAGAAATCAAGAGACGGATAGAAAAGAGGGAAATCTTAGCACAGAATTTCCAGAAGAGGGGATGCTATTTATATTGGCAGAGCCACCCCACCCACCCACCCCCTCACTCCGGCATCTCCACGGAGGGAGGGGGGGGGTGAGGAGTGATGTTGAATTTGTTCCATGCTTATTGAATGAACACAACCTATTCAAACCAAGAAAGCAGGCTCAAACAACTGCCCTGAAAGCGAGCAAACTCATAATTATCAAAACATGTCCTAAATTTCAATCTTTATTTCTTCACACAATAACGGAAGGCGTTTTCCAGAATGTTCCTTCGTGTCATAAAGAAAGCTGCCATCAAACTTTCCCCAGTCTCTGAAACCTTTCACCTTTCACCTTTCATGATGATGGACACGGAACAATGAAAGAAGGGAGGGAGGAGGGAGGAGAATTGAGGATATGGGGGGTGGGGGGCTAATGGGATGGGGGAACTAACACCTCCTTCAGCTTTTAAAGGAGGGTGAGGGCGTGATTAGGGAAGGGGGGAGGGGGGAACTTCTCTTCTTCTCTGTCCCTTTATATACCCCTCGTGTGTCGTCTGATCCTGTGCGGGAAAGAGAGTGGAGGGGGAGAAAGGAAGTAAGAGGAGAGAGAGAGGGGGGGAGAGGAAAAGAGTGAGAGAGAGGGAGAAGGAGAGAGAGAGGAGGGAGGGGGGAGAAAGAGAGAGATAGAGATGGAGTAATGGGAGAGATGAGGGGGAGAGAGTGAGAGCTATAAAGGGAGTGGAGAGAGGGAAGGGAGAGACAGACAGACAGACAGACAGATAGAGAGATATAGAGAGAAAGAGACACACGCACACAGAGAGAGACAGACAGAGACACAGAGAGAGGTAAAGAGAGAGAAGGAAAGAGAGAGGAGAAGGAGAGAGAGAGAGAGAGAGAGAGAGAGAGAGAGAGAGAGAGAGAGAGAGAGAGAGAGAAGACAGACAAGACAGACAGACAGACAGACAGACAGACAGACAGACAGACAGACAAACAGACAGACAGAGTGAGAGAGAGTGTGTGTGTTAAGAGAGAGAGAGAAAAAAAAAACAGAGAGGGAGACAGACAAACAGACAGTCACACACAGCTAGATGGTTTTTGTCAAAAATGCTGACTGTATGTACTAGTATTCTTGCACTGCACAGCACCAAATGGGGAGGAATCTATTATACATCAAACAGCTGGCTTTCCTACTCAACAGTCTCCTCAGAACGACTGTACAAGTCTCAGAGGAATACCAGAAGATCCCCATCCTCAGCCTCCATCACAGATATATACACAGCCACCACAGACAGGAACCACACCAGCCCCAGCCTTCAAGTTATCAAGAATCAGGCTTTGGCTACACACCACCTGTAATTTTTGTCACTTTTCCTTCTGTTTTCCTATATAAATCACACTTGAATTCATACTGTACGTACTACAGGGCATTCACGGACATAAAAATCACCTCTTTTTTATGCTAAAGACTAGCCTCTTACTCAAAATGTATATGATTTTTGAATGAATTAGGTAAGTTTGTTGAATTTTGGGGGTACTTTTTCAGCAAACTCAACACTGTATCCCCTCAGTCTTTTTATCGTCAGCTAGCTTCCTTACCACAATAAGCATGCGTGGGGTCAACACTGTAGGAACACAAGCAATCCTCATTGATTTTTCATAACTATTTCCAACTTTCTTATAACTGCCTGGTATTTTGCTCTAAGTCCTCAATCCCCCAACACAGGTACATGATTCTTTTTTTTTTTTTTTTAAATTCTGAAAACACCAGCGAACATTTTTTCTAACGCTCTACAGAATATTGCTGATCCGGAAGATAAAGGAACAGTGCAACCTGTATATATACGCTGTGTCTCAGAAGTGGATTAATAATGTCAAAAAATGACGGCCATTTCTGCTGCATGGCCTCTGTGTCTCTGACAGCGGCGTCTCAGAAATCCACTTATACATGTGTATTAGATGTATTAGGCTGGGCCAGATAAGGGAATGTCAAGTTATACGTCAAGTGCTTTTCAAGAAAATCGACAGTTATTCGATTTAGAACGCACTAAATTTGGAACAAGAGACCATTGGGTTTATCAGTCAATGTCTACTTATTTATACTGCCAAAAGACGGAGTATGCAGTTACCATGCCAGATGCTACGGTGTTTTTGCCTGGGGGAAATGTAGTTTTATCTCTAAAGGCTTTTTTCGTACTTTTTTGTGTTTCTCCTTGTTTAGTTTTTCTTGGGGGGAGGATAGTGAGGTGGAGGATGAGGGTTGATAAAATTAAGATTAGCAACAGTTGAAGCAACACCGGAACAATCGCAGTTGCATTAAACGGATGAACGAGATCAGATAACGGGTGTATAATAATGGACAACACTGACGAAACCAGTTCACTTGTGTTAGCTCCCATAAAATCCGACTAAACCAAATAATTATTCCTGCAGTCCCTAACATCGGAAATCTCGGCTGGGATGTAAATATGATCACAGTCTGAAAAGATATTTCTGGACATGTAATTTAAAAATAAAGAAGAATTTCGCTTATTTTTTCTCTCATCTCACACGTATAAGTGAAATACAGAATGTCTGTTGTATTTTTAAGATCGTGCTTTAGAGTGCTTTATTCTGGAGAAATTTTGGAAAAAAAATTATTTAGAAACTGAAATTGGACATTACAGTCACCCTTCCCCACGATATCATGATTTGCTAAAAACAAAACAAAACGTGTGTGTGTGTGCACGCGCGCGCGCGTGTGTATGTGTGTCTGTATGTATGTATGTATGTATGAATGTATATATGTGTGCGTCAAGCTCCGGCTATAGCCAACAGCACGACACCCCAATGTTGTCCATTAGCCCCGTGGGGCTGTCATCATTTGCATGACAAAGTGCCCCATACTCCAACAGTTCTTCAGCCTTATAGGGGGGGGGGGGGGGGCATATGTCTCTCACTGCTCACTCAGAATCCTCTCTCTCTCTCTCCTCTCTCCCCTCTCCCCTCTCCTCTCTCTCTCTCTCTCTCTCTCTCTCTCCTCTTCTCTCTCTCTCTCCTCTCTCTCTCCTCTCTCTCTCCTCTCTCCTCTCTCCCCCAGGGGACTGTATGTTAAAAAACAACAACATAATTATGAGTGCTTATTCATTATTATCCTCGAAACACAAGAATTTTGCTTTGGTTTGATTTGATAAAATTTTATTTGATCCCTCTCTCTCTCTCTGTCTCTCTCTCTCTCTGTCTCTCTCTCTCTCTGTCTCTCTCTCTGTCTCTCTCTCTGTCTCTCTCTGTCTCTCTGCCTCTGTCTCTGCCTCTGTCTCCTCTGTCTCTGTCTCTGTCTCTCTCTCTCTCTCTCTCTCTCTCTCTCTCTCTCTCTCTCTCTCTCTCTCTCCTCTCTCTCTCTCTCTCTCTCTCACCTGTCCCTCTGTCTGTCTGTTCTGTCTGTCTGTCTGTCTGTCTCTCTCTCTCTCTCTCTCTCTTCTCTCTCTCTCTCTCTGTCTCTGTCTTCTCTCCTCTCTCTCTCTCTCTCTCTCTCTCTCTCTCTCTTCCTCTCTCTCTCTTCTCTCTCTCTCTCTCTCACCTGTCCCTCTGTCTGTCTGTGTCTGTCTGTCTGTCTGTCTGTCTGTCTGTCTGTCTGTCTGTCTGTCTGTCTGTCTCTCTCTCTCTCTCTCTCTCATCTCTCTCTCTTCTCTCTCTCTCTCTCTCTCTCTCTCTCTCTCTCTCTCTCTCTCTCTGTTTTTCGCTCTCTCTTTCTCTCTACTCTCGCTCTCTCTCTCTCTCTCTCTCTCTCTCTCTCTACCTAACCCCCCCCCCCCCCTACACACACCACACACACAACCCAGCGGATGTTTTTATGGATGCCTTGCACCCTTGGAGCCAGTCTGGGAGAGCCTCATGCTTTATTTATCGCCCCCATATTCCCCTTCCAGTCCTCGCTCGCTCTACCTCAGTGATGAAGTCGCTGATGTGTATATCTGATTTATCGTACAGAAGATCCTAACACCCTGGGCCAATATCCTTCCCCAACCTACACACACCCCACCCCCTCTCCCCACCCCCCCACCAAAAAAACAAATTCCTTGAAGGTTTTTGGTGAGTGTGGTGGAGAGGTAAAAAAAATAAGATTGGTATGGATGAATGGATTGCTATTGTTTTGTCAATATCTATCCCCAACCTACACCCCCCACCCCCACCCCTTCGGCCCAGCCCACCACCAAAAAAAAATAAAAACCAACCAAAAACAAATTCCTAGAAGGTTTCTGGTGTGTGTGGTAGAGAGGTAAAAATAAGATCGGTATGGATGAATGGATTGTTATAGTTTTGTCAATATTTATCCCCAAACTACACACACACACACACACACACACACACACACACACACACACACACACACACACACACACACACACACACACAACAACACACAACACACAACACACACACACCACCACACACACACCTCGCCCCAGCCCACCACCAAAGAAAAAAACAACCAAAAACAAATTCCTTGAAGGTTTCTGGTGTGTGTGGTGGTGGAGAGGTAAAAATAAGACCGGTATGGATGAATGGATCGCTATAGTTTTGTCAGCGCGCCAAAACAAGACCACATAGCTTATCGATCCACGCTTGGTGGAGAAGGGTGTGGTGGAGGGGGGGGGTAGGGTAGTTGTGCAGGGGGGGAGGGGAAAGGGGGGGGGTGGAGTCCAGACAAGGTCTTGCGTGAGAGAGAACTGGCCTTATTGATTCGTTATATGTTGCAGGGGGGGGGGGGGAAATTGGGTATGGATTCTGGTCTTTAATCGTACTTTAGCTCTGAAGTTGAGTTTAGGGTGGGGTGGGGGGTGGGGGGTGGGGATGGTAGGGTGAAGAGGTTTATTTCTGCCTGGAAAGATACGTACATAGAGGGAGGTCTTTTGGGCTGCACTTGATTATAGGACTAGGCAAGGCTTTGTGTGCTGTCTGGTCATGGTGACCTGTTGAATGGTTTCTGCTGTTTGGGTTGGATGGGAGGTGGTGTGCGGGGGGGGGGGGGGGGGGGGGGAGGGGAGGGGGAGAGGGAGTAGGACTAGGAGTTAAATGTTCTGTTGATGTTTCCTCCGTGTGTGTGTAGAGGGGGGGGGGGGGGGGTTGTAGTGTGTGTGTGTGTGTGTGTGGTGTGTGTGTGTGTGTGTGTGTGTGTGTGTGTGTTGTGTGTGTGTGTGTGTGTGTGTGTAGTGTGGTGTGTTGTGTGTACGTGTGTGTGTACGTGTGTACGTGTGTACGTGTGTGAGTACGTGTGTACGTGTGTGTTTTGTTCGTGTGTGTGTGTGTTTAACTTTGCCTCAGGTATTTCTTGATTGTTGGTCTAAATTATTTTAAAATGTCAAATATCTTTTTTTAACGTTCTACAAGGGAACAACAAAAAATCCCACAGCTCAATAAACAAAAAATTAGCCTACAATAGTGGCACACAGAGCATTCCCTGCTAAAGATAAAGAAACGAACACCTTTAGTCTTCTGATCCGGGACTACCAAGAGTACAACACGGTTTTTGCCACTACATTACACTACACTACACTACACTACACTACACTACACTACATTACACTACACTACACTACATTACATAACTACACTTACACTACACTACACTACACTAACCACACACACTCACTAAACTCTTCTACACCACACCACACCACACCACACTACACTACACTACATTACACCACACCACACCACACTACACCCACTACACTACACTACACCACCACACTACACCACACCACACCCACCACACTGCACATACACTACACTACACTACACTATATACACCGCACCACACCAAACCAAACCACACCAAACCACACCAAA
>CM060318.1:63763857-63768806 GCA_030674155.1 Stramonita haemastoma | reverse complement strand
ACACCACATTTCCTCAATACTTCCCACAAATTGTTTCTATTGACCGAGTCGAACGCCTTTCTAAAATCTACAAAGGCAACATAAAGTTTAGTGTGTTGTTGCAAGAATTTTTGAACAATGGCAAAAAGCGTAAAAATATGGTCAACTGTAGAATAGCCTGCTCTAAAGCCTGCTTGCTGTTCAATTATTTTATCTTCTTCCATAGCCCATCTAGAAAGCCTTTTGGTTAAAATATCTGTATATATCTTGCTAACCACACTAGTTAAAGCTATTCCACGATAATTACCTGGTTGGTCTATATCCCCTTTCTTATAGATGGGTACAATCATAGATTTCGACCATTCCACAGGAAAAAGGCCAAAATCAAAGAGTTTATTGAAATAGGCAACAAGAAAATCAATGACCTCATTACCAGCATGTTTCAACATTTCGCTGACAATCTTGTCAGGACCTGCACTCTTTCCACACTTGAGTTTACCAATGCTGGCTACAACCTCTTGTCTAGAAATTGGCTCATTACAGGTTGCCATAGAAATATCTGATAAGTCACCCTCTTCAATTTCAACACTTTCTTCTTGCTGTGGTACATCATCTTCTCCATTAAACAGTGCAAGGAAATGGTCGTACCACTGATTAATGCTAATGTTATTGTAAATTACTCTTTTTCTGTTAACTGGCCTAATAATTTGCCAAAACAATTTTGCATCATGAATTGATTCTTTAAGCTTTTTTAATCTTGATTCATCAAATTCAATTTTCTTCCTTTTTAACAAAAGCTTATATTGATTTCTTTCTGTTACATATGCTATCCTCTTTTCATCACACAATCTTTTTGATCGTTTAAATTTTCTTAATAACCCTCTAACTGTTCTTTTCTTTCATTTACATTCTTCATCAAACCAGTCATTTGTTCTTTTCCTATTACCTGTCGTTCTTACCATGCAAGCAGCTGCACTGTACAGTGATTCCATGAATATGTTCAAAGAGCTGTCAATATCAGCATTGATAGATATGACAGCCTGCTCTATCTTCTGTTTGAAGACTGCGGATTTTTGTTCCTCTACATAAGTGTGTAGACAGTCTTCAAACCAGATAAAACGATCCTCAGTGCCTGCGTTGTCTACTTTCTGTGGACTGATGTCTTCCTCTGTTTTTTTCCATATGAATTCAACTGGCAAGTGCCAAGAATCAATATGGTCACTGACATTAAGTTCACAGCAGTTAAGAGAAAGCATATCTTTTGACAAAATAACATAATCAATTACACTGCATCCATGTGGTGAAACATATGTGAAATCTCCATTAGAGACACTATCACAACAACCATTCAGTATGACACAATCAAACATAAAACATAAGTTTAACAGGGACTGGCCAAAGTTATTTACAGTGCTATCCTTTGAACTTCGCTGTAAAACATCATTACCTAAAAAGTCATCAATATTATCATCATCATCGAAGCAAGATGCAAAGTTAACTACATCTTCCTGACATGGTTGTGCGCTCCCGGTTCTTGCATTCAGATCACCAAGGATCAGTACATGCATGCTGTTGTTTTGAAGAACTTGCAGGAGGCTTTCTTCTAAGTTTATTATACCATCTTTAATCGCCATTGTGTCATACAACGGACCATTTTCTGGTACAACGTAACATGCCACCATCAGTACATCCTTGTCACAGTTAAACACAGATTTCTTAACCTTAACAGCTACAGTATTTTCACAAACAATATTAACTACTGAGATATAAGCTGACAAGGATTTCCGAATTAGCAAAAGAACACCACCTGAATTCCTGCCTAAACGAGACAACCTTTTAGCAGGAGCAGCAACTTTAACAAAATCATGAAAAAATTCCACTATAATCAAATGAATCATCAATGAATGTTTCTGTCAAACAAACAACGTCAAAAGTAGAAACATAATCAATGAAAGCGGTATTATTTAATTTACTGTACAAATTTTCAACACTGTAAATAAGGAATTTCAAAGTCCCAAGATGGTCCAGCCTGTCCTATGGTGCGTTACGTGTTGACCGTCTGGGTCGCGTATTGTTGGCTGGGCACTTGTTGACAGGAGGGGAAGAACGAGGGGACCAGGAGTGGTGCAAACCCGTACTGGACTGACTGCCACGTGCAGAATTCCGTCTTACGCCCCGTTGACCACGTGCAGTTGGTGCCGTGACACTCTGACTGACCTCATTCAAGGGAAGGGAGGAATCCCCCTCCCCTCTTCTGCTTTCCTCCTTCCGGCCACGTGCTTTACCTGCTCTGTGGCTGTGGCTGCCCAGCTTGGAACCAAGAGAGAGAGAGAGAGAGAGAGAGAGAGAGAGAGAGAGAGAGAGAGAGAAAACGTCACAGAAACACATGAAATAGTTAGAAAGTAGGGTCCGTGTGCACAAAATTGGCAGTCACAGACTTTGACGTTGGGGTGTTGTTAATAAAATCTTTTCTTCTGGATTAAAAAACCAATGACAACAAAACTTTGTACCTGAGATCTGCCTGCAACAGTTTACACAGCACACATATTATATCAATTTCACACACACACACACACACACACACACACCACACACACACACACACACACACACACACACACACACACACAGATATATATATATATATATATATGTATATATATAATATATATATATATATATATATATATATATATATATATATATTATATATATATATATATAATCTTTGTCAGACACTTTTGTATAATCTTTGACATCTTTTTATGGTGAGAATAACGTTTTAACTGGTAACATGCAATTGTTTTCCCTCCGGTATATTTTCCACACACATACACACGCGCGCGCGCGCGCACGCACGTACAACACACACACACACACAAACACACACACACACACACACACACACACCACACACACACACACACATACATACATACATATATATATATATATATATATATATATTATGAGGACAATATCAGTATACATGATAGTGCAAAGTAAGTTATGTGAGAGAGTTCACAACTCTGTGTGTGTGTGTGTGTGTGTGTGTGTGTGTGTGTGTGTGTTGTGTGTGTGTGTGTGTGTGTGATGTGTGTTTATGTGTTCCGCAGCTTGACACCTTTGGTGTAACTCCCAATATGCACTCTGACTCAAACCATCCCACTTGAGATTCACTGTGAGAAGTGTAGGCCAATATATAGTTGGTGAGAAGATGGCGAGCATAACACTTTTTTACAAAAGTATATCACCCACATAAGCAAAACTCCGACTTCAAAAGAAACTTTTAAGCACGTTAGTTTCACCCTTTGATTTGCAGTTGATCGATCCCAGAAACGCCTGATCGGAATGACCATTGCTGGATCTATCGTCTGCCTGTTGATCGTGTTGACCATCGCAGTTATCGTTCTTTGTCTGAGACATCGCAAAATGGCCCGAAAGCTGTAAGTGGTGAAATTCGATCATTTTCATGACATACTGTGTGACTAAAAATTATTAGTTGACTGATTGGTTGAGTGATTAAGTGTGTGAGTGTGTAGATGAGTGAGTGAGTGAGTGAGTGAGTGAATGGCTAACTCTTTGATTAATAGACTAATTGAATTGTTTCTTGGTTTTAGGCGAGCTGTGTCTTATTAATCTGCTTTTTTCCCTTTGTGCCTACAATGAGAAAGTCAATCATATAAGAAAATTGTTTGTATGGGATTTAGCTTGCCAGTCTTTTCCACAAAAGAAAATACCCGAGACCAAAAACCTTTGAATTCATATAGTTTAGTTGATCACTGATGTTATGCCTGGTCAATGAATCGACTAACTTGAATTAGGCCTACATATTGGTGGAGTATACGATTTTTTTCCCTTGTTCATCAGCTAGAGATTTAAAGTTTACCAATGGTGAGATTTTTGCGGATGTGACCGTCACCCCCCCCCCCCCCCCCTCCCCCACCAATTAAACAGCCACAATTCTGACATCGAGGATGGTGTCTAAGCACGACACATGTGTGCATGCATTTTTGTCAAATAATTATGTTGTCACCCGTTCCTACCGGCACGAAATAGAACGGGGTGTTTAACGTGATATTCTGCATGCATTCGCACACGGGGCCTCGGTTTGTAGTCTCGTCCAAAGGACGTTGACATTCAGTTCCATTTTCTCGTCCAAAACTAAGAAGAAAAGTTAAGGCTGGGAATCAAACGCAGAAGCTCACGGTTGACTCGATAGGCAGGTGGGCCTATGTCTTAACCGTCCTGCTACCTTCTTTCTTTCTGTCTTTTAGACGAGACTAAAAAACCTAGGTTATGTGTTTGCGAATGCACACAGAACATTTTTGTGAACACGTTATAACCTGTTCTGCTTTTCGGAAGAGTAGGCCATTCTGTGCCGGTGGGAACGGATGACAACATTAATTTTTTTATACAAAACTGCATAGTTATTCACGGGGATTGTATGTAAAAAAATAATAAATAAAGCACAAGAGTACTTCTTCCATAATCCCCGAAATAAAAGAAAGAAAGAAAGAAAGAAAGATCGAATGAATGAATGAATGAATGAATAAATGAATAGATAATTAAATAGATAATTAAAATTAGTGAGCGGTATTTTCAGGGAGCGACACAAGGTGCGGTATGACACGTCTGGCGGCAGGGACACGGAGGACTCTTCAGCCACAATATATCAAGAAATTCACGATGTTGCGCGGGTGAGGAAAAAAATCTGTCGTCTCCCTCCCCCTCTCTCCCCTGCTCCCCCCCCCCCCTTACCTTACAGCACTCGCTCGCGTACACACACACACACACACACACACACACACACACACACACACACACACACACACACACACACACCACACACACACACACACACACACACAATGTGCATGTAGTACGTTGATTTCACTCTCTCCTTAATTGATATTTTTCGCCACGTTGTTTTTTTTTGTTGTGATTGGACGATCTGAATAAAAGTGATG
>CM060318.1:63753857-63758857 GCA_030674155.1 Stramonita haemastoma | reverse complement strand
ATGAAATTTCAATGATCTATACCTTGCTCTTTAATAAGTGATCGTTGAAATAATCCTCTTGCAGTCCCACAATCATATAACAGGTAATGGTGCGTTTGCAAATGAGATCGGAAACTAATGAATTGTTCTTCAAGCGAATGCTTTATCAAAACCTTACAATTTATAGTGGCTTTCTTCTGTTTGTTTGTGTTTTTTCCCGTTTGTTTTTAACTGACGTATGCCAATTTGTTTAATACAGTGCATTGTTGTTACGAAATTTTCTCTTGTAATGTAAACTCTGTAATTACCAGAATATTGTGTTGATATTCCATAACGCTATCAAGGTGTTGTTGCTACTTCGATTCTAGGTCTGTTCACTCAAAGTGATATCAAATATCAAGAGATGTGCAACATGTGACCTCCTTCCAATCAACTTTCTTAATGAAAGGTGGTGCAGCTTCATAGTGCTAGGACTGGCAATCCAATCCCGTTATTGTTTCTAGCCTTAGGATTGGATTGAATTTCTAGCTACAAGCATCCAATGAAAATAGACTCATGTTTCCAGCCATATCTCCAAGTGACTGACATTTCATCAAAAAAAAGTTGCCAGGAAGGGGAAAGTGTGTGTGTACACACACACGCACACACACAAGCACACGCGAGCGGAATGCAATGTAGAGCTACCTACTGAAGTGTCTTGTGTCATCCACCACACACACACACACACACACACACACACACACACACACACACACACACACACACACACACACACACAACACACACACACACACACACTCATTCATTCATTCATTCATTCATTATCTTGTAATTGAAAACTATCCGCAGTGTGTGGAACATTTTGCTTTCTTGTCATTCAGGGTGTATAGGTCTAGGCCTACAATCAAGTATTTTCCCGTTTTTTGTTGTTGTTGTTTTTTGTCAATGGCCTATAATATCATTGGTATCTTTTATTCTCCACTGAAAGAATTTGCGTGGGTTGCAACAAAGTTATTATCGCTAAAATCACATGTGTACTTGTTGCACTGAAAGTGGTCTATGGGTGCGACATTATCTTCATTATAAAAAGTGTCAAATTCAATGCAATAAAGTTGCTTTACAAAAAAAAAAAAAAAAAAAGTTTGTGAGTGTCGATTTCTAACAGCAGCTCATTTTTTTGTTAGTGTGAGTGTGTTGTGTGAATCATTGTCTTTATCTGAATGCATGCATGTGTTCCTAAGGGCATCCCAAACAAAGTTTTAATGCATGAAGTCCATAAAGAATATTTTCTCTGTTTTATTTCCCAAAGATCATCCATTCTCCTGTTTCTTTTGCTCCCTAAAGAAGTAGATTTTATGATTTGAATGAAAGATGTTTATTCAATGATCCATCTTGTGCTCGCAGCCACACTAAGGAGACGGCTGAACATTTCTGTCTTTTATTTAATGTCCACAACTGAAAATTGTTCGCCATCACGCGATAGCTTAGTAGGCTACTTGTACCTATTCTTAAAACCAGAAGAAAGGAATGTACATTCATTGTAATTATGGCGACAGGCAACTATGCTTTAATGATAGTATAACAATCATTAAAACAGTGCATGGATTCATCGATAAATCCACATGATTTTAATGTTTTTCGGGTTTTTTGGTGTGTGTGTGTGTGTGTGTGTGTGTGTGTGTGTGTGTGTGTGTGTGTGTGTGTGTGGTGTGTGTGTGTGTGTGTGTGTGTGTGTGTGTGTGTGTGTGTGTGTGTGAGAGAGAGAGAGAGAGAGAGAGAGAGAGAGAGAGAGAGAGAGAGAGAGAGAGAGAGTGAGTGGTGGTGTGTGTGTGTGTGTGTGTGTGTGTGTGTGTGTGTGTGTGGTGTGTCCCTTGAATAAATCTCCAAGGTTCACCACTCGTGAGATTTTGGTATGCTACCGCTTTTACATGTCATTAAGGTGGCTGCATACCGACTTTGGTGATATTTTAGCACACAACGAGAAATGTAAGCAGTTCTACGATCCTCCTTGTGTTTTAGAAATGTAAACGTAAAGGGAGAAAAGTGGTGTTAATATCGATGACGTAGGCCTAATTTGCAATGTTCCTTCCCTTGTCCATCGCAATTCCTTCCTGGGTATGTTTGTGTACGTTTTATTGCATTTTTTGTTGACTCAAAGTCAACTAGCCCCCAGGGCTGCAGCACGTAAGGACCGTTCAAGTCAAGCCTCCTAGGCAGAGAATCATAGTCGATCACCAAAGACTAAGCTGTAAAGCAGAATTGCACGAGTAGGAAAGCCGCTGATCGCACAGCCTCTCACTTTGCTGTTGCCCCAGCGTCACTCACTTACACACACACACACACACACACACACACACACACACATATATATATATATATATATATATATATATATATATATATAAAGAGAGAGAGAGAGAGAGAGAGAGAGAGAGAGAGAGAGAGAGAGACAGAGACAGAGACACAGAGAGAGACAGAGACAGAGACAGAGATGACACGACACATGACACTAGATAAAATTAACCGGGAAGCATATTGCCATTATTGGTAAACTATCATAAATCACCGCCAAGCTGTCGACCTTCCTGCAGTTTCACGTGACAGGTTATCACTTTGACATGTACAAGACTATGTGTACACACAACTGTGTTCTTTCTTTATCACAATCCCATCATTTGCTGAAACCGAAAGTGAAAGCAGATAGCCGAGAACTTAACAGGGTGACGTCACTACCGTTGTCTGCCTGTGCTGAAAAAGAAAGAAAGGCCTAACTATGTTTCTGAAAAAGAAAAAAAAAACAACCAAGGAAGACCGAGTCTTTGCACATGTAATGCTTTATAAATACATTTTACACTACATGACACTGCACTACGCACACCTAGAAATCATTC
Organism: Stramonita haemastoma; assembly: GCA_030674155.1. Lineage (NCBI taxonomy): Eukaryota > Metazoa > Mollusca > Gastropoda > Neogastropoda > Muricidae > Stramonita > Stramonita haemastoma. The sequence continues at coordinate 63,755,987 of CM060318.1, read as the reverse complement.
ACATGGCTTAAGCAGAAGCCCCATCAACTGCATTGCTTTGATCATTAACATTTTCTCTAGTAAAATCTCTGACGCTTTTTTTTTTTTTTTTTTTTGGGGGGGGGGGGGGGGGGGGGGGGTATTTTCGTGCTTCAGCAGTCAACCAAACCGACTGACACTGTGTCTTTTTTTCGTCTTCTTCATCTTCTTCCTTCTTGTCGAACGCTTAGATAACAACTATTGTTGTTTGTCATATGAGAGTAAATGCGTTGCGCAGCTGTTGAGCGCATCATAAGTCGGGCCCAGCACGTCCGACCTTCAGTGTGGGAAAGGATTTTTACTTTTTTAAAAGTCTTTTTGGTGAAAAAAGGCAAGAGAATGGACGAAGAAGGCAGACAATAGTCAAGAAAGAGGTGACAGGAAGAAAAGGAACGAGGCAGAAACAAAGAGAGGGATGGAAAAGAGGAAATTCCTAGCACAGACTTTTCAGAAGGTGGAGACGCTATTTATACTGACAAGACCCTGGTATCGCCACGGGGGGGAAAGGCTACATGTATAGTCCTAAGTGTTTTGTCTTCAGCATAATGGGGGCCGGATAGCTCAGTGGTCATTGCTTTCCCTAAGCCAAGGTTAATAAGTAGCATTGAGCGTGGTTACCAATTTGATAGGTGGCCCTTTGCGCGCCTTGTCTTCAGTACAATCCCCCAGTTCACCCAAGTGTGATTGGATGCCTGCCCTCTTTAGGGTCAGGGAAGGTGAAGCAGCGAGGGAGAGGAAATGGGCACCACCCTCAGTTATGCTGACCCCTAGAGAAGCTGAGGTCTCTGATGCCTCGCTCTTCTATCGATCACATAGGTTTATGGGCACACTTTTACCTTAAAATATGGACATGCCAAAGAACGTAAAATATTCTCAGGTTTGCACAAGAGCCGTTAATCATAGGATGATAATGATGAATAATAATAATAATAATAATAATAATAATATAATAATAATAATAATAATAAAAAAAAATAAAAATAAAAAAATGGAACTTATATAGCGCTGTATCTTGTAAAAACAAATCAAAGCCTTGCATTCGACCTATACCATATAACATTCTCACACACTATACACCATAATTATATACCATATAATATTCTTACCCATGCTTCACAAGGCAAGGCTAAGATTTTAAAAAAAACGCTTAATAATATCAGAAAGCTAAATTTTAGCTGTCCAGCCCATAAATGTCTGAAGATCAAGTTGGTTTTCAGTCAGGAATAGGTTTCAATGCAGGCCTATATAATTGTATGCCTTAAATAACTTTCAAAACCTTTAGGCCTATAAGGGATAGGCCTACCTGTAACTTGACCGAAGAACAGTCATCATTCTAAGACTCCACAATGGACACAGCAGGCACCGAATGGCATACTCATCCAAAAGGCCGAACAGGTTTTAACGTGTCCACAAGATGTTCTCACGCGCACGGGGCCGACCTCATTTTATAGTCTACATGTAATACTAAATGACACGAAAAACAAGGCAGCCATAAGTAGAGGGTGAATAATTTTTGTGTGGTGTAACATCTTGCACTTAACCCCCCCCCAAAAAAAAAAAACAAAAAAAAAAAACAAAACAAACCACAAAAAAAAAAAAACAAAAAACCAAACCAAACCCAAACACTCCCCCTCCAATCCAACAACAAGCAAACAAAAAAAAAAAAACAAAAAAACCAAAAAACATCCCCCCACCCCAAAAAACAAAAAAAGAGAACAACCCATAACCTGAAGAGTGGGTTTAATTAACGTCCTGTAGCTAAAAGCTTTTAACCTAAGAACAAAACCCAAAGCATCCATTTGATTCTTTCATTTGATCAATAGGGTCTATACCAATGAACATTGAGGGGTCAGCTATGTCCAGTGGTGTAGTTGATACTAACATAGCCTACCTATGGGTGGTGCGGCGTGTGTGGTGTGTGTGTGTGTGTGTGTGTGTGTGTGTGTGTGTGTGTGTGTGTGTTGTGTGAGCCTGTGTGTGAACATTCGAATTTGCTGAAACTGTAAATTGTTGATTGCTTGTGTGTTGTACAGGTCGAATGAAGCCCTTTGATTTGTTTTTACAAGATATAGCGCTATACAAATTCTATGTATTACCCTAAAATCCCTAGCA
>CM060318.1:63746357-63748857 GCA_030674155.1 Stramonita haemastoma | reverse complement strand
TACTACTACTACTACTTAATAATAATAATAATAATATAAAAAATAAAAATGATAATGAATAATAATAATGATAATGATAATAATAAATAATAATAATGATGATGTGATGATAATAATAATAATAATAATAGAGATGATGATATGATGATGATGATGATGATGAAGATGTGATGATATAATAATAATATAATGATAAATAATACAATGATACAATGTATAATACATAGTATATGCATGATGGATTGATGATAAAAACTATGAAATTTGGCATGAATGATGATGACAATGGTATAATAATATAATGATTCAATATGGAATTTAACAGACACCCTATTTAGTGAGAACAATCAAGTGTACAAGTACATTCAACATGTTGATAACACACACACACAGACACAGCTCAACACAGACTCAGACACACACACAGACACACACACACACAGACACAACACACACAGACACACACACAACAGACACAGACACAGACACACACACACACACACACACACACACCACACACACACACACACACATACACACACACACACCACACACACACACAGCATGAAAATGATACATTCTGGCTGGGTGATAGAGACTCTGGGCTGTTGTAAGATAGCTCTATTAGGGGACAGGTCTATGTTTGAGATGAAACGCAGGGGAAACTCTTGAGATCTCAAGACTTAAAGGTGGAAATAAGTATGACTTGAGGCTGATTTGAAAGTGTCAAATGTAGGCTTCATGATGGATGTGTACACAATCTCTTTTTTGTGGTTAGATATTGTCCTATGTACTGGTTGTTTTTCTTTTTTTTCTTTTTTTTTTTTACCTTGGGTTTTGGTTCTTGATTAACAGTGTTTTGTAGTGCATACATACTTAGATGCTAATAACAGTAAAATAACTAATATTGTATACATATATTATTATTGACATAATTGTACAGATTGAACCATGAGGTAGGTTTTTGTTTGTTGTAGTAGTCAAACTCAAACTAACTAAATATAATTAATTTGTGAATTATAAGATTCTAGATTGAATCACAAGGTAGTTTTTTTGTTGTTGTGTCATTATCAAACTACTTGAAACTAGCTCAATCATTTCTGAATATCAAGACATGTTAGTTTCTAGAAGTTTTTTTAGGAGCCAGGCAGTCAGCCATACCTCCTTGACCTTACAGAGTTTCTCTATTAAGCACTTGAGCCAAACACCAGTACTCTGCCTGAGCAATTTTCTAGTGTTTATTGACTGGGGGTTTGAGCAAGAACAGTCCTTTTGAAATTTACAGTAGAACTTTTCTTTGGAGCCGTACTATAGTAATATGCAGTGTGTAAGATAGGAAAAATATACAATAATTTATTATAAAGTATAAATTTATTGATTTTTGTTTGTTCCTCAGCTAGAGCTTCCAAGGTTCACCAATGGTGAGATCTAATGCGACTGTTTTTGCCCTCTGCACCATGAAGGTAGAGCTCTGCATTCTGACTTTTGGGGAAAGCCTATAATATAACTTACAGTATTATAATTATGTAAAGGTTTAAAAAATCATATCCTCATCATTTATTTAAAGGTTGATGTTAAAAAGCAGGTCTGGTCACATGAGTTGGTAGATTTCAGATCATCCTGTTTGTTTTGTGTGGTCTTGTTTTTTTTCATTTTGTTTTTATTATGTTAACGTTTTTATTGTTGGTTACCAAAAAATAAACAAAGTCCTTCCGATAGCTTGTCTTTGTCTTAGGTAAAAAAAAGAGAAGAAAACGTTAGTTCATTCCCTTAGCATTACTGTGACATTATCTTTTTGGGTTTGCTGCCTTGACTTTCAACCAAGGCTTGAGCTGCTGTCCCTCATTTTTGGCTTCAAATGCTTTTCTTTTTATTTGTTTGCCTTGTTTTCGATTGTCACTGTGTGTATTAATTAACTTTGAAAGGGCCAGGAATGAGTCATGTATTAATAATCAACAGGCGAACATGTCACAAAGTTAATGAGAAAGGCTTGGGCTTAGTTTAAGTTGACACTATGGATCTATAGACTTGAATGGATTTTTTTTTTTTACTCTTTCCCTATTGTGTGGTTTTGGGTCGAGGCTTGTAGAACTTTGTATTCAACTTAATTCATGTCATGCAAGTTATACACCTTATGCTCTTGACTGTTGATTTGAAGAAGGTGCCTGCCCTACTTTCTGACCTTTTGTGTGTGTGTGTGTGGTGTGTGTTGGTGTACGTATGCATGCACGCATGTGTGTGTGTGTGTGCGTACGTATGCATGCGTGCGTGCATGCATGCATGAATATTACTGCAAGTACATTGGCGCACATTTGCTTGATAGTAATGATACACATTTTGTGCATAATGTGTATCCGATGAAAGTATTCATGATATAGTTTGTCTGCTGATTAAGTGGGGTATCTCTGACAGAGCAAGTTGCTTTCAAGAATATTTATACTCACATGGACAGGTAGACAGAAAGATACAGTCATACACATGGTGCGCACGCACGCGCAGC
>CM060318.1:63718857-63738857 GCA_030674155.1 Stramonita haemastoma | reverse complement strand
TAGGCTGATGTGTCACAAACATTTTTATAATCTTATCTGGATGCACTTTTTTTCCTTTCCTTTTTTTGTTGCTAGTTTGCAAACGAGAGGTTATTGTAAATGAAAATTTCATCAGAAAATGACTTTTAAGGTTTTTTTTTCTAGTTAGCAAATAAGAGGTTCAAAATCTCTTAATAATTATGAAATTTGAGACTTGGCAAGTAAGGGGAGAGAAAGGATGAAGGTAGGAAGAATATGCTTAGTGGATTCAGGCGACATTTTGATAAGTAACTGTATGTTTTCCATGTTTCTGATGAAATCTGATTGTATTTTGTTATGGTTGTAAGGATTTTCTGTTAGGTTTAAAAAGGGAAGAATTTTGAAGACTGCATTAGTGCCTTACCACATAATTGCTGTCAGAATATCAGCATTTCTGTAATTTTGTTTTTTGTATGTTCTTTTATTTGATATAGTAGAAAGCCTTTGATATTTTCCAGGCGTTCAGCCACTTCACCTTTGAGCGTTCAGGCCACAAGTTGATCGTAGTGGACGTTCAGGGGGTGGAGGACCTGTACACTGACCCTCAGATTCATACGGACGACGGCAAAGAGTATGGGGACGGCAATCTGGGGCCTAAAGGCATGGCGCTCTTTTTCCACTCCCACGTGTGCAACTCCATCTGCGAGAGTCTGGAACTCACTCCCTTTGACTTGTCGCCCTCGGAACTGGACCATCGCCTGGACTTCATACGCAAACAGGTTGTGTGGCCTTTGTGGGAAAAAGAATAGGATTAAAGTAATTGTTACATAAGTAAAGGAATGTGGGTATGATAGAATGAGTATTATGTAGTATGTCAACCAGGTTAGCCACAAAATCTTTGTTTACAAAGATGTGTTATTTTTGTTTGTTCATTTGACTGATGCAGTGCAATCTTCATGGTGTTTTTGTTTTTGTTTTATTTTGTTTTTAATATCATTCGTTTGGTCAGATCCATGAGTGTAGGTATTATTAACTTGCAATAAAACTTTATTTTTGAAAGTATGCTTTTTTTTTTTTTTTAACTGCTTTTAGTTTAATCAAGAAGAAACTACTTTCATTGAATTTGTATAAACAAAGATCTGCTGATTACATTGCTATTCTTATGTCTTTAAAAAAAAAAAAAGTTGTGCATAATTTCAGCGCCATTCATTTTATAAAATCATTTTTTCCTTGAAGTCTGAATGCAGTTACCATCATAGTGGGCAAGAATAGTTGTATACACAAAATCTCACTGTTGATGAACCTTGGAGCTCTAGCCAAGGTAAACACACAAAACAGTGGCTTTTAATATCATACATTCTTTGATTGATATCGGTGGTCTAGGAGGTAACGCGCCTTGCCTAGAAAGCTTTAAGTCTGGGTCGGAGTGTGTGGTGGTTCGAGTCCTGTTTGGACCCAAAACTTTCCCCCATGCATTAGACCATGAGTGGCGGTCTGGGTGCTAGTCTTTCGGATGAGACGATAATCCGAGGTCCTGTGTGTTACACATCATTATTTAGCACACATAAAAGAGCCCATGGCAACAAGGGGGTTGTCCCTGGCAAAATTCTGTAGAAAAAAGCCACTCTGATCGGAAATGAATACAGATTGCAAATTGCAGATAGGGAAAAAAAAAAAAAGGGTAGGCGCTGCACTTGTGGCGACGCCCTCTCCCCGGGGAGAGCAGCCCGAATTTCACGCAGAGAAATCTGCTGTGACATAAAGTGGTACAAAATAAAATGAAAATGAAAAGTCCTCAAAACTCTCCCCTTCTGGTGGTTTTCAGAAGCAGTTTGCCCACACACGCGTGCGGGGCATGGAGGAGTCGGTGGTGAGTGCCTCCCCCAAGGAGATGGTGGACCTGACGGCGCTGCTGGCCCGCCACCACTCCCAGTACTCCCACTCCTCCTCCCAGGACGAGGACGACACCCTCCTCAGCCCCTGCAGCGAGGACGAACCCATGTCCACCGACACCGACAGCCCTGGGGTGCGCAGTGGTGTGCGCTACACCAGCGAAAGTGAAGCGTCACTGACTGAGGTGAGGAATGGGTGACTTCTACTCTCTGCCTGTTTTTTATTTTTTTTATTTTTTAGGAAAAAACTGAAAATTTTGTTTCTTTGTTTGGTATCTTGTGCAAGAAAGTAGACTACAGTAGGTGTGTAGTAGTATAGCGCCTGAATTAACCATTTGTGTGTGTGACTGATGGATTGTAGTTGTAGCTGATTGTGTTAGTTTTTTGGCTGATCTGAATACTGGCCGTATAGAAAGATCTGGGTTTTTGGTGTGGGTTTTTTTATTCTGTCTCCCTCCTCCCCCCCTGTTTTGTTTGCTGTTGTTTTCACATTCATGCTAAACATTATTTCCTGAGAAGGAGGAAAAAGGGAGACTAGAAACCTGTGTGTAAGGAAGGAGTGAGAGGAAGGAGGAAAAAGGGATGGAGGAGAATAGAGAAGGGGAGAGAAGAGGAGAAGAGGAGAGAGAGAGAGAGAGAGAGAGAGAGAGAGAGAACAAACAAACGAACAAGTGAGAGCTTGCGCTCTAAACTGAAAGACTGCCATCTCTCTTGAGAGAATGGATCCATCCACTTGTCTTGAAATTGGTGGCTTTTTTGTATGGTTGTTTTTTTTTCTTTTAAGGGAGAGGGTTTTATGCTTGCTCCTTTGTCTTTGTTTTTAAATGTATGCTACTCTTTGGTTTACATGCTGTGTGTTGATTTTCAGTATTCACTGTAATTTCTGTTTTAGAAAAATCATACGGGTTTGCTTGATGATTTATTTTCAGTCGAGTCCCTTCGCACTGAGATTAAAAGTGAGCTGAAGACTTGTTTGAGCTGCATACTGACAGAATGAGTCACACTAACATTGCCCTCAGAGCATGCCTTTTGGCCACTGGAAACACAAATTAACTGGCTTTTAAGTTTCTGAGTGAGGTTGAGGGTGTGTTGTGTATATACTCTTGCACTGGGAGGTTCCTGTTTCTGCAACTGTCACTATTCTCTTTCTACACACTTAAAGACAAAAAAAGAAAAAGTTGGTTGATTTCACATTTGTGTATCTGCTCCATCTTCTGACTTCATTGCAGGGGAAGTGGTAGTTCTGATTTTTATGTAAAGATGTTGTGTGTAACATAGATCTAGGTAAAAAATGTTTCCTTTCCTCTAATTTGTGTGTGTATGGTGGTGTGTTAACTTCTAATTTCTATTTCTTGTCTGCTATTTCTAATCTCTTATTTCCTGTCTCCTAATTATTTTAGTTTAAATCTATTTCCTATCCTCTACTCATTTTCTGTGAAATTGTGGTTTTTGTTTCCTGTTCTCCAGTTAATTTTTGTTCTAATATCTAGTGATATTTCCTGTCCTCAGATTATTTTCTGTTAAATTCTGTTTCTGTTTCCTGTGCCCCTAATTTGCTTTTGGTCAATTTTGCTTCTGTTTCCTTTCCTCAAGTTTGTTTTTGTAGAGTTCTATTTCTGATTAATCCCTGCTTTTATCTTCTTATCATTTCCTCTCTGAGCACATAGTATTGAAAAACAATTCACTCAAAAAATAAGCAAAAGCAAAAAAAAAGAACATACACTAACATTCAAGTTTAGGAATACATTTAAGATAGAGACTTGAGACTGCCAGTTTTTGTCCAAAAAGTACTTATCAGTTGTATTACATTATTTTCACAAGCTGTTAATTTTATCATAAAATCCTTTAACTGCTGAGGATGGTGGGTTTTCTCCCTTACAATTCTCCCCACAGATGGCCCATTTGTGAAAAAAATATCACAAACTAAAAAAGAAGAAAAAGAATAGCAAAACACAAAGAAACATACAATTTTTGGCTTGATTATTGACATACTGGGTTAGTTCAGATTAAAAGATTTATGCTCTTTCTGTGATACAATTCGCCATTTTTTGCCCTGTCAAAAATGTCAGATTCTGCAGTCAGCATGTGTGCAGGCAGATAAGCTGGGTCAAGTGGAGTGGGTCACTTTATGCTTACCTGAGATACCCATCCCACTAAAACATGGCCCACACAACCCTTTCATTCAACTGTAGACAGACTTGCAAAGCTATGTTTTGCTGCAGTCTTCATATATGGTTGCCTTGTGAAAATTTTTCTATACACTCAGAAACTTGATATTTCTTCGTTGCTGAATATGTGACTTTATAAGAATGGGATGCCATGAATTTTGCTATATCATAGATAGTTACAGCAGCTGGAATTGAGGAAGGGAACTTAAAAATGACACATCAACTTCAAGGCACATATGATATACCTGATTCACTAGATAGTATTTTTGCTTTTATTCCCTGATTTTATCTGACTTTAAAGTTGATGGAATTAAAAGTTGGTGAAAATAACCCATGATTTAACTGGAAAGGTTTTTAAAAAGATTTTGTATTATTATTTTTTTTACATATATCCTTTTTTGTAACTCTCTTTGAAGTATTCAGCAACTAGTTTGAAATAATTTTGAACAGTTTTTCATTTCTCAACTATAAGAAAGTGTTGATGTTCATAGCTTTGTTATTGGTTTAATATGACTACAATATACATGTAGAGTATTTTGCAGTGTATGATAACTGACGTAAGTGGAAATCTACTTGACAACAAATGAGTTATGTAATTTTTTTTCTCTCTCTTACACACGCACACACGCATGCACACACAAAGTTTTCAAACCACTTCTGACAATGCCAGCTCATTAATAGAACCTAGATAATGCCAACTACAACAATTTTGCCTGGTACCAAAGAATTTCACATTTCTGTTATTATTGTTATTATTTTATTATCTTTTTTTTTACATAGCATGGTATGATATTTTCTTTTTCCTGGTGTGTTTTGTTGCTATCTATGCATTTTTCTTTTTATTTCTACTGTCTTCTTCTTTTGTTAGTTTTTAATCCATTATAACTTTCTGTACCATTTTTTTTCTGAATTTTTGTGGCATGTCTGTTCTTTCTAGTTTCAACACTGACATTTCAGAAACCTTGACATAATAAATGCAATGTTTCCAGATGCTTTTCTTAGTTTTTTTCCTTGTTTCTTTTTCTTCGTCTTTGAACATTCAGACAGCAACTACGGGTTTTTTTATATTTTTTATTTTTTTAATATTTGCAGTGTTATTATAAAACATCTGTGTTATTTCCTTCTTCTTCTGTGTGTACAGACGTCTGCTTAACATTTTGTCAAATGACAAACATACATTCACATTAAATTAACTAGGAATAAATTTATCACTAATAAACTGTATATACATGGTTCAATTTTTTTTCCCAGTTATAAATTTAAGGTGCACCAATCATGACATGGGGTACTTATAAATGATGAATTCAAGTTTTAACCTGTCAGGAAATTTTACTTTTTTCTTTTGTGGAGGGGTGAGGGGGAACTACCTTGTTTAATGGATTATACGGTGTCTTTTTCACTCAGCTTTGTTGCATGCACTTAACAGCGTGGTAGGCTTGGGGTGTGTCTAAAATCTGTTTAAAAGGTGCAATGGAGCAGATCTGTATTGAGGGGTTCTTCCCAGTTAGGGTGGGATATAGCTCATGATGCCATTCTTTTTCATTTATTAGCTCATCTCTTTGTTACTGATGCTGTTCTTTTTCAGTTATTAGGTCATCTCTTTATCAGTGCATTTCAACTGGCAAATGAGATTTCTTAGAATGTTCAAACTTAAGAATAGAAACATACACATGTTCTCTTCAGTTGTTGGGTTTCCTATCTCAACCAGGAAGAAAATCATGTTTGATTTGTTAATCTTGCTTTCTGTAAGAGATAACACATTATTTTAGCATCATACTTGTGCCATACATTATAAAACTTTCTGACATATAATATAAAAAAAAAATTACAATGATACTTTCCTGCAATGTTTGGTGCTTATCCTTACCAGCTGTCAGTTATTGTTGGTGAGAATGGCCAGCAGGCTGCATGAAAATATGTTTCCGATATTCACGTTGACAAAGTTGAGCAACCCTTCTAATTCATTAATAATGATTTTTTTTCTTCTTTTATTTATTTTTATTCGATCCTCGGCTTGAGCTCAAAGGTTCACCAGTGGTGAGAGTTTTGTGTATATGACTGTTTTTGCCTACCAGTAATAAGGTAGCCACATTCTGACTTCAGGGATAAGTTGAATTTATAAAAGGCGTCAGTTTTGTGATTTGGAACTTAAAAAAAAAAGTTTTTGGTCATAAAGTTGTTTGAATGGCAAGGCCAAATGAACGTAAGATGCTTCAGATATAAGATGCACTAAAATCATATGCTGATTTGCAAATGAGGGCTTATCCTTTGCCCCTGGTATCTGCTGTTTTGCTTCATGGATTTATCTTCTTGTGGGGAAGTCCTGAGTCCGACATCAGTTACTTCACTCTCAGTTATTGTGTAGTGGGTTAACAGTGTGAAACCACCTTGGCATTAGGAGATGTGTGTTTGACTGTTATATTATGCAGGATATTGAACTGTTAGTGTCTGAATGTTTTAGTGAAATGTTTTAACTCTGCATTTGCTGCTGGCCAGATAGTTCATATCATATATATATATCATGCAGGTAACAGTCAATGAGTCATGCTAAACCAGTCAGAAACACATGTGCTTCACATTTTGTTGTTGATTTGTCACAGGGCGCTGATGTGGATTGAAAATATCCGCCTGTACACAAAGAAAGAAAAAAAAAGATCCCAAAAGACAACACTGTTCACAGTTGGTTAGTGAGAAGTTGATCCAAAATGACAAATCTGATACCCCTGAATGATGATAATTATAGCGACACCACAGCAATTCAGACCAGCTGTGATACAATCAGAGAATTCTACATTAGCACCCCCCCCCCCAACAAAAAAAAACACCAAAAAGAAAGAAAGAAAGAAGAAAGAAGCAAACTAGTATGTACGTTCAAACTGGGGATTGAGACTTACCGTGCATAATTGGTTTCTCAGGAAGAGGAGCGACGCCAGTTCTCCGAGGCCCAGAAGAAAGCTCACAGAGCGTCCTGTGTCAACTTGGAGCTGGACTTCCGCAGACTGTCCAACTTCAAGATCGGGGAGTCTATCCTGGGGCAGGTTGGTATCAGTTTGTTCCTAGCATCATGTCAGTCAGCATGCTGCTGGTGGCTGCTTTTTACATGTTGAATACTGTGCATTGTAGGGGTTTAAGGAGTGTAGCGTTAAGGTCAGGCTTCATCCTATCAGCCTGTCCTCAAGCACTAAGCTTCATGTTGATTGATGTGTCATTTGATTTAGATATATGATGAGAGAGATTTATTTGCTTTGGTATCAAAGTTGACTTTTTGCTCGTTTTAATTTTGTTTAATTCATCTTTAAGCTGCAGACTTGCCAGTTGTTCTACTTTCTGCTATTGGGGGTATGAATTTGCCAGGCTGCGATAGACTGTAGACCCTAGATAATAGAAGTAGATTAGTGTTCTCAGTATGTTTTCCCTTTGATTAAAAACAGCCATAGCCAGTGTACAGTAACTCATTGCTCGTGTAAATATATCTGTTTCTTCATATATATATCTGTTTAAATTGTTAATTATACATTGCCATATTCCTCCCTACCTCTTCCCCACCCCTACCACCCACCTTTCAATGTCCCATCTTTTCCAGTGTTGCGAACATGCCAATAGGTGTGCAGATGTTTCTGCACTCTATAGGTCATGCTGGTCATGCAAACAGACACACATAGACAAATCTGCTGATGACAGTTCTTCCATGAAAGGTTAAGGGCAGAAGGAAAAGGCAGACCAACAGCATCCCACATCGCTGACATCACTGAGATCAGTAGTCTAGGGAGGCTAGAAGAGATTGTAGAACTCGACAGAGACAGAGGAAGATGGTGAGCCCTGGTGGGATTGCATACAGCTCCTACTGACTGAGACAGTGGTGAGGGAGACAGTTGACTTGTGTCGACTTTTCTCTAGATCATGTATTCGTCCATGCAACTGTTGCAAAGAGAAGGTGCCTCCCCCCCCCCCCCTCCTTCCCATTATCTATGCTATATGTTTATAGTGGCAAACTGTTTTCTGAGGTGATATGTGTCTCAACTGTGTGCTGTCAGATTCACCACGAGATGGCCAAGTACCATGAGATTGGTCGTTTCTCGGTGGGGGAGGGGGGGGATGAGGTGGACTGGGATGCTGCCTTGTTCCACGAAGAGCATGCAGCCCAGCTGGGAGTGCTGGAGGGCATTGTGACCATGGCCAAGCTTCACCTGGGTCTGCAGAGAGACGTCCTGGTCAACTGCACCGCCCAGGTGGGTGTGAGGTGTTTGAGGATTCCAGTCTGTAATGATAATGATAATAGTAATAATGATAATAATAATAATAATAATAATAATAATAATAATAATAATAATAATAATAATAATAATAATAATAATTATAATATAGTGATGATGATGATGATGATATATAATAATAGTGATAATGATAGTACAGGGAATTTATACAACACTATATCTTGTAAGAATAAATCAGTGTGCTTACTTTCAACATGTACACATATCCAACCAGTCACAAATAGATTTAACAAATTTGACTTTACACATGCATGCACATTAAGCATGCACACACACACATACATCCATACATTTGTCTTAGACTTACAACCGTGCCATTTAGATTTAGAGGTCTTTTAAACTTGGTGAGCTTCATGTAGCCTTTTCACAAACCTTATACACAGACTGTTGATGCTTGTGTGTATGTGACAGCAAAGTGAAGAAAACATCGATGTTGGAATGGACTACATGCTACAAGCTGCAGACGCAGGGGATCGGGGCGCCATGATATATGTCGCCAAAGCCTTTGACACTGGCAATAACCTGGGCACTCGCAGGTAAGCACTGTTTGGGGGAGGGATTGTCTTAATTGTGAGTGGTTTGAAACAGTGGGATTGTCATAGTTTTGGAAGTATGATTGGTGTGATTGTGATAGATTGTTTTTTTATGAGTGGTTTAAAACATTGTGATTGGGATAGTTTTGTAAGGACGATCACTGTGATGGTGACATGGAAGACGAACACCTCAGTTTATCTCTCCCTCCCTGTGTTTTCTCCATCATATAGGCGAGGCTCTCCTAGTATGTATAGCGATTTCCATCCACAATTATCTGTTTATTTTTCATACCTTTTTTCACTGCAGGGTGAAAAGTTTAGCACTGGTGAACCTAAACCACAGGCACTTCCTTGCATTACATATTTGAATGTTATCTCAATGTACTTCTCAGATTTTTTCCCCCATTAATTGCCATGTCTTCATTCATTTATCATTCTAGTATATTTCTTTCATTGCAGACAGTTTTCTGCAGAAACGTGGACTGAGCTGTTAGCCAAAAAGATTAAGAATGCATTTAGCAAAACAACAAAAGTATTCATAATACTTACCACATATCTGTTTTACCCATGTCCAGACCTTGGGAAGAAGTCATTATTGGCAGAGAGTAACTGGTATACTGTACCAAAAAAATCACACAAACTATTATTGCTGTTGATTATGTATTTGTCTGCCCAAGTTCAGACTTTAGGAAAGCATCATTATTGTTAGGCAGCAACCTGTTTATATCTTGAAACACACTGACAAACTTCCCCCCGTAGGGATGCTGGGGGTTCATTCAATTCGAATAGCATCCTCACTTTATGGAAATTCTGTGCTAGAAGTTTGCTCTTTTCTATCACTTTCATGTTTCTGCCCTTTTTTTTTAAACCATTCTATCATCTCTCTATCTTATTTTCTGCTTCCTATTCATCTGTTTTTTTTTCAAGCAAGACTTTGAAATATTCTTGTTTCTCAGAAGTCAGAATGTGGCTACTTCACCGTGGGCATAAATGATACATACATAAAATCTCACCATTTATTTTATTTATTTATTTTATTTTATTTTATTCTTTTATATTGAAGATAATGGGATAAACACTCTCGGTGAACCTCAGAGCTCTAGCTGAGGAACTCAACATACAGAAAAAACCACAAACTCTTTTTTACACGCAGATCATGGATGTCTCTTATCTGCCCAGATCCAAATCGTGGGAAGATGCTGTTCACTGGTATGACCAGGCAGTGTCGAAGGTGCAACATGACGATGGGGGAGAGTTCGATTCCACCATGGAGGACCCCCCTTACCTGCTGTTGTCCCGGCAGGCAGAGATGTACCTGGAAGGGGGCACGGTTTGGAGAAAAACCCCTCTGTTGCTGGTCAGTGTGATTGATGCCTGGGCTGTGTTTGTTTGCCTGGAACTCGTTCCTGTACTTAGCATTTGTATGTAAGGGTAGTTGGAGTAACTGCGAATGGATGCACACATATATTGTGTGTGTGTGTGTGTGTGTGTGTGTGTGTGTGTGTGTGTGGTGTGTGTGTGTGTGTGTGTGTGTGTAGAGTATCCAATCCAATCCTGCCCTTCCCTCCTTCCTGTAGTAATATTTTCAGTCTGAAGAAGTGTTTAGGTTTTGAAACTTTTTAATTTTTTTTTTTATTGACCTTTGAAACTTTAAAAAAGCAAATGAAAAAAGAAAACTTAAACAACAAATTTAATTTTTGGAGGGCTGTACTTTTTGCAGTCTTTTTTACTTTTGACTTCCAGAGAGCTCTAGTATTTGGCAGTTTTTTAACTTTCAATTTCCAGAGAGCTCTAAGTTTTTCGCAATCATTTTAACTTTTTAACATCAAGAGAACTCTTTTGGCAATGTTTTTAACTTCCAGAGCTTTACTTTTTGGTAATCTTTTCAGCTTTTGAATTCCAGAGTGCTCTAGTTTTTGGAAATCTTTGTAACTTTTTAACCTGTTTTCCTTGAATAGCCTGGCTGGTTACAGCATTGCACATTGTGTTCATGATCTGGTGACCCGGGTTCAAATCTTGTTCAAGGGGATATTTTCCCCTGGAGTTAACATCAGTGCCGACTCCACTCTCCCCAAAAGTCCCTCAGATGAGACTATAAACTGGGGTTCCATGTGTGAACGGATGCAGAACAGTTTGTGCATATGTTAAACCTGTTCGCTTTTCGGAAGAGTAACCCATTGCGTGCCGGTGTGAAAAAATGACAAAAAAAATTGACAAAGCTGCATACACCCAGGGACTGGATATAGCAAAAAGCCCACGAGTGCTTATTCCTTTATTCTCGAAATAAAAGAATAGAGGGAAAAAAAAAAAAAAAAAAAAAATGAAGGCCTATACATTTATGAGCCTTTTTTTTTTTCTTTCTCAACCCATGACCGTTGTTTTCCTCTACAGGGGACTTGTTCACAACAGCAGCTGAGGCGGCCACAGAAGCCATGAAGGGGAGACTGGCCAACAAATACTTCATGCTGGCTGAGGAGGCATGGGCACAGGTGGAGGAGTAAGGGAGTAGGCCTCTATGGCAACAGCCCCCTCCCCTGCCCCAACTCTCCACTCCCTTCCCTCGTTCATCGTCCAGATCCTTCTGATCCTCCTGGGGAGATGCAGGGAGATGCTGGGCAGATCAAGGTAGCTACCTTTTCAGCAGCTGAGTGAAGAATTGTCGTTGTTGAACTTCATGATTGGAAGACTTGTGGTGGCAGAGAAACTGGGAAGTGTTGTTTACAGTTGGTTACTGAGTGTTCAAAAACAAAAAGGTTTATGTGATGTGTGAGTGAAGAAATCTTTTTTTTTTTTTTTTTTTTTTGCAATCTGGTACGTGAAATAAAATGCTCATCTCTTATGGGATGAGAGAGATTGTGAAGAATTTTGTGAAGGATTTTTTTTAACATGTATATATATATTTTCTTGACAATTCAGTGATTTTTGGTTGTCTCTGTTACTGTCGGGACTGTTGTGCTGTGCTTGTGCTGTGCTCGCTGTGCTGCGCTGCGGTTCTGAAACTGCTCAATGCTGTCTGCTGTCATCCAGTATCAGCTGAGAAGCTTGCACCGGTGTGTTGGTTGTGGGTTGTTTTTCCAGTGTGTGTGGTGAGGGGGATGGGTGTGTTCTGCTATGTGGAGTCTGGGCAGTTCAGAGACTCTTGCCCTGATTTGATTTGGATCTGTGTGGAACGTGTTTGATCAGACGGTTTTTGGCGTTACCATCACACTGATGGGTGTGAGGATTTTGTGAGCTTTATCCGCCATAGTTTCATTTGTTCATTCATTTGTTTATATTAGACATTCAGGGTTTTTTTTGTGTTTGGATCTTGATTTTATGGTTGGTGTTGCTCTTATCTTTATTATTAATAATAATTTGGAATCGTTCTATGGAGGGTTCAGACATGACCTACATACATGCAGATAGGTATACATGTATACAAATGTGCATCCACCACACACACACACACACACACACACACACACACACACACACACACACACACACACACACTGAGAAATGATAAATCAGAGATATAGTTCTAAAGGTGTTTAAAGTAGAAGTTTTTCCATTGCTAAATAGTCTTGTTCCTTCTGAGGCGTCTAACACACACACTTTTCTTCAGTGTGCCCCTGTTGACACAGAAAGTGACCTACCTCTATCCACACGGTACCATATTGTACAATATTTTATTAGGCTTATGTTGTCTTGTGTTGTGGTGTGGTGGTTTATTTCAATGCATTACATTGCTGTGGATTGCATTATATTGTAGTGTTTTGCATCGTGTCAGGTTGCATTACAGTACTTCGTATTGCATTGTATTACATTGTATTCCTTTGTGTGGTGTGGTATGGTGTGGTGTGTTGTGGTGTTGGCTTTCAAAGCGTTACATGCAGTGCATTGGATTGCATTTGTATTGTAGTGTTTCGTATTGTGTCATGTTGCTTTGTATTGTATTTTTTTTTTATTGTATTGCAGTGCATTGTATTGCATTGCATTGCTTAATATTGTATTTTCATTTTTTGTGTTGTACTGCATGGCGTTTTGTTACATTGCATCTCTCTACATTGTATAGCATGGTATTGCAGGGTGTGATGTTCATGTTAGCTAGGTCCAGTCATGCAAGAGACTGTCAGGTGGATGAAGAAGAAAGAGGTGCAGATATCCAAGTATCAGATTTGGCCTCAAGTGTTGGATGAAGCTTCACTGTCTTGACTTTTGATACCCGTTTTTGTTGAAAAATCTCTCCCCCCCCCCCCCCCCCAAAAAAAAAAAAAAAAAAAAGAGAGAAAAAAAACCCCACACAGAAAAAAGGACACCCATCCCCCTTTAAACACACAACACACACACACACACACACACACACACACACACACACACACACACACACACACACACACACACACACACACACACAGAGCAGTGCTGTCTTATGTCTTAAAAAAGAACCTTCTGTTTTCAGGGGTTTTATTTGGGTTGTTGTTTTGTTTGATTTGGTTTGAGTCCAATCTCATGTCTGTTATTACTAATATGCATCAAATTCAACTATGTGGCAGGTGAAGTCTGCGATTTTGGAGGTGAATAAAGCTTATATAGTGCTTTGATCTCTGTTCAGATGGGTAATGGTATTGACGTGACTGTAGTATTGTACAAGTATGTGATGACTGATGCTTTGGGTTCATATCTTGTGTTTGGTTGGTGTAATAGTTTTTGTCATATTACTGTGTATGTATGTGTGTGTGGTGTGTGTGTGTGTGTGTGTGTGTGTGTGTGTGTGTGTGTGTGTGTGTTGTGTGTGGTGTGTGTTGTGTTGTGGTATAATTGTTGATGGTGTATGGCCATTCTATTAGGAAAGGTTTATGGTTGTTGTGTTCTGTTTGTTATTTTTAGTGTTAGTAGTTCATGTTAGTTTTTGTGAGATTCTCCGTCTTGTCAAAATGCATGCTCTTGAAGTATGTGAATGTGCACATGTACAAATCGGAAATGTAATGCATGCACGTGTGCTTACAAGCACAAACATGCACATACATGCATGCACACACACATTGTATAATACATGCACGCACACGCACACGCACACACACACACACACACACACACACACTCTCTCTCTCTCTCTCTCTCTCTCTCTCTCTCTCTCTCTCTCTCTCTCTCTCTCTCTCTCTCTCTCTCTCTCTCTCTCTCTCTCTCTCTCTCTCAGTCTCTCGTTTTTTCTTTCAAGAAATTGCACAATAATAAGTTCTTTCTTTTTCACTCATTTCTGCGTTGTTTTGGTGGTTTTGTTCAGATTGCTCTTGGTTTGTGTTCTCTGCATACAATTAATATACTTTTAAATGTAAGCACATACATAATAATTTCACCTTGAATGCAGATACTTGCAATATGACTGTACCTTCATATATATGCATGACATAGTGGATATTTACAATGACGTTAATGATTTATGCATGCTCTATTTTGTTGTTGTTTTCCAAAAAAAACTTGTGTGAGCAAAAATGTCATGCTGTGAAATTGTAACAAGAGCAGGGATGTTTTATACGTAACTTGCATAACTTTGGTCTTCCTTTGTGTGGTTGCTGATCTGAAAGTTCACCTATACTGTGCCATAACGGTCTACCTTGACCTGGCAGCGAATGGCTTTGAACCACACAGCATCTTTTGGACAAGCCAAGAGATGTTTATTTTCGTATGATTCTATTATGTATTGTAGGCATTTCTTTGAAGTTTTTTTTTGGTAAAGGTATGCAAAAAAAACAAGCCAAGAATGGTTTGACATCATCGATATTGATTTTTAAAAAAAAGTGTAACATGATAAACGAATTTGTATTGGTCATTGTAGGTTATTATTATTATTTTTTTTGCTTTCTGTTTTAATTAATTGATGTGTGTCATCTTTTAGCATGGTAAAATAATGACCGGTCATTGTGTATCTTCTGTTTATTAGAAGCTGAATTCAAATTTTTATCACGTGTTCTTTTATAGCCAAATTTGTCGCTGTTACCTGGAATTTGTCTGTAACACTTGCCCAGCTGCAGGAAAGAAAAATACTTGTTTGTCTTTCCCATGATTGTAGTTTGTGAGCTTTTGTTCCCTTTAAAAAGGAAGTTTGAGAGGTGAAGTCCAGTCCATATCACTCACTTAGACCTTGACTGATTTGGTTATTTTGGGGCAGAAGGGGGGGGGTGGAGGGGTGGCATGTGAGACCTGCTTGCATCCACCAGATCAAGGTTGCTGTGAGTTATGATATTATTTTACATATCCCACAAGAAGCAATGTAGATCCATTGTTCTTATCGCTATTCTTACATCTTCATCTCACCTGATTGCATATTGGCTTATGGACAGCCTACATGGGGCCTTTGTGGTCAGCTGGGCTTAAAGCTTGGTCATTTATTGAATTGATTTTATAGATTTTTATTTATGAAAGGAAGAAGAGATTTTTCCTCCTTCATGAGATGACTTGAATATTTGACTTTATCTAGTGTGGGTACTTTGATTCAACAATGATGAACAAAACAGGGTAGAGCAGCACAGAATGTGTATTTTGGAGGTGAAGCAAAATGGGGTTTTTTTGTGCCAAGAAAAAATAAATTGATGACTTCATCAATACATTGTGCAATTAACACATTAAAAAAAATCCTTTTTATTTTCTATTTTTATCATTTTGGCATTAATTAGTGAAATCATCAATAACTTGATCAGTTCATCAGTACATTGTGCAATTAACACAGTTTTAAAAATCATCCTTTTTATCTTTTCAATTTTAAATTTTTATTCATTTTAGCATTTATTAGTTAAATCATTAGACATTGGCAATTTGTCTTTGAGACTCCCACAATCCTGAGGTAAGGAGTTGGAATTTGGGTCTAAGGAGGAAAAAAAGGCAGCAGCGAGGGCATTTGGAGTTATTCATGTGGATTTACTCCCTAGCAGGGATTCCCTTCCAGTCTGGGGATAATTATGCCCAGTGACAATCATTCAGTTGCTAGTAATGTTCACCAAAGTGAAAGAAAAAAAAATCTTGTTTTCTGAAATATGATCAGATGTGGATGTAGATTCAGCTTTTTATTATTATATTTTAAGAAAAATGCCCATGGATTTGTAGAGAAGAGAAGAGAAGACAAAAGCCAAAGTCGCACACTGTCATTTGGAAAATACTAAATTGGTTGCAACAGGGATATTTTAGAAAACAAATTGTGGTGAGTACTACAGACCCTTTGAAGTGGTTGTTACATGATTTGGTATGTATATTTTTCCTTGTCTGACACATTTTGTATGGACATTTTTTTTTTCATATTTTTGAATGGATTGAGCTGTCAATATACCTTCAGTTTGTTTGCCCTTGGTCACCTGCAAAGCCACTCAGAAAAGAAAGTTTGATTGTGTGTGTGTGCCTTCAAGCTTTGGAAAATAGATAGCTGTTAATATCTTGTAGTGAGCAGCTTATATCACAAATGCAGTGATTTAAATAGTTTTAGCTGGATAAGTTTCCAAATTTTTTTAAAATGAAGGGCAAATTTTTATCAGGGTTTTAACTATAGACAGTCACAAGTATAATGTTAATGCATCTTTTGGCTGTATACCTTCAGTATGCTGGACAGAGAAGGGGGAAAAATTCATTGTAGATTGAGATGGATTTTTGTTTGTTGGGGATTTCAGACATTTCCTTTATAGTTTGTGGGTGTGTAGTTTGGTCTTTTCTACATCTGGTGATGACTGGGTGTCACTCTTGATTGTGTGGAAAAATACTCTACACAGCCATTCATCAGGTTGGAGGTCAAGGTGATCAGAATGGGCAACCCCTTGATACTATAAGAGACCAGATTTGTGTATCTTCAACATTTTGTAGTATACAAGTATAATTTGCACTGTAACTTAAAGTGAGCGATTTCTCAAAAAAGTATATCGCAGTGTTAAGTAACTGAATTCCGAACAGTTGCCACGATACATAGATATCATATACACAACACTGAGTTAGTGAATTCTTGTTGTTGTTAAGTTTTGTGCTATAATATTAGATTTTAAACTCTCGACAGTTGTTTTCATGGTTTCGTTCATTTTTTTATTCAGAGGTTGCTGCTAAATATGTATCTCAACAGAGAGTTAGTGTTCTGTCAACAAATGCTTGTATGAAGTTTACCAGAACAGTAAGATTGTGAATCATGGCGAAGTTGAATGCAGTGGGCCTGACTTGTCAGGTGCTTGCTAAACAGCAGTGTAACTCATTTTTGCTCATATGACAGACAACAATAGCTGCTGTCTGAGCATTTGATGAAGAAGATTGTGATTTATGAAGCATTACTGCTTTGTGCTACATTTATTAGTGCTTTTCTATTTTAAGAATGATTATTGTGTTGCATGTATTTTATCGTATTGTATTGTTTAGTATATCATTTTTAGTCATGAGAGATTTTTTGGTTGGAAATTTGGGCTTCTCTCTCCTCGGAGGAAGTGTGTCACCGTTGTTGCAGCACCCTGCATTGTTGTTTTTAATGAAAGAAAAACTATTGCCAACTTACTTGTGTATGCATTTCCCTGAATGTCCATAAAGTTAACTCATGGCTTTCTCACAGGTTTGGATTTGTTTTTCTACTGAATACATGAATTAACTGCTTCTTGAAAGAAGTTTGTAACTGAATACTCATGAATCGCACAACTCTTACCTTTGTTCTAGCTGTGATTTTTAAGCTTCACTCTCATCATCTTAAGGCTGCTTTGTGTTTGTTTTTCTTTATAAACCATCATTCATGATATGTATGGGATGCTTAAAAAATTCATCAGGTATGGGATCATAATTATGCAAGCAATAATAAGCACTTGGAGTGACTCGAATGATAGAACTGGGTCTGTTTGTGGGGAAGGTGCACTTGTTGGGTTTTCCATTCCAGATGTTCCTTTTGTTATTTCAAAAATAGGTAAAGGTTTAATTTCATTATATTTTCTGTTTGTTTCTTTTTTCTTCTGTATTTTTTTCTCATTTTATTATCTGTTTCTTTTGTTTTTTTCTTTGTGTCCAGTGGATATTGCTAATGCCTTTTTTTTTTGGTGGAGGAATGATGGTATGTGTTTCTGATTCCTTTTAACAGTGCTACTTTGTGGTAGGTGCAGCAGCATTTTTCTTTCAAATGCAGAGAGAGAGAGAGAGAGAGAGAGAGAGAGAGAGAGAGAGAGAGAGAGAGAGAGAGAGAGAGAGAGAGAGCGAACTATAGTATATAATGTGTAAACTTATTCTTGCTCCTCACATTCCTAAATGCTTAAGCGCAGCCAACATGTATTGCTTGATTCTTCGAAAACGTTTTTCTTCACAGAAAAAAATTATGTGTTCCATTTTTGTTGTATGTTG
Organism: Stramonita haemastoma; assembly: GCA_030674155.1. NCBI lineage: Eukaryota > Metazoa > Mollusca > Gastropoda > Neogastropoda > Muricidae > Stramonita > Stramonita haemastoma. The sequence continues at coordinate 63,720,711 of CM060318.1, read as the reverse complement.
TTAAGACAAACTTTTGCTCAAGATTTCTTTTTCTGTATGTTGTGAAACTTGCAAGATTTAAAAGCAGCAGTCTTTATGTTAAGTTTCAATGAATGAAAAAGATCCGGTGTTTTTTGTTTACCCTAGTTGAATTTGAAAGAAAAAAGTATCCCCATTGTCAGAATGCGGCTACCCTTGTTCTGGGAAAAAACTGGTTGTGTCCGCAAAATCTGAGCCAGTTTTGAACCTTGAAGCTCTAGCCAAGGAACAACAACAACAAAAAAAGTATATGTCATCAAGAATCAGGCCCATGAATTTTTCCTTTACTGCATTTCAAGCAGCTAATAATGTATGATTTAGACAAAAGATGGTGGGGGGGGGTTGGAAGATCACCACTTTGAGAATCAACAAGTGTAGGGGTAACGCAACACCCCCCCAAAAAAAAAGCCAACAACCAACCAACCTCAAACCCCAAACCCCCCAAAATCAAAACAAAACAAAAACAGCCCCCCCAAAAAAACCCACCAAAAGCAAACCAAACCAAAACGATTGCCAAATCCTGAATTTGCGCTTAAGCCTCCGCTGAAATGTTTTCAAAATAACTTGCACCTGTTATTCTTTCTATCTGATATTTTGAACTGCCGAGTAATGCATGTTTGAAAGTTTTCTAGGTGGAGTTGGAGATGACCTACAAAATAGACCCCAAACTATGCATTGCGTTTTTTTGCCTGCAGTTATCCTTACAACTCTAAAACAGGTCCCTGCCAGGGTATTGTGACCTGAATCACAACCACCCACCCAGTGGCTTGCAAAGCTCCCTGCTTCCCTATTACTAGCATTGGAAATATGCACTGAAATGGAAATATGCACTGAAAGCAGTTGCATAAATGAAACAGAAGAGCCCCTAGTGGCTTGGGCATGCCTGTTCATCATAAACAGCTGCTTCTTTGCGTGTGGGTGTGTGTGTGTGTGTGTTGTGTGTGTGTGGTGTGTGTGTGTGTGTGTGTGACATGTGTGTGTGTGTGTGTGTGGGGTGTGTGCACAGGGGTAAGAGTGATGGATGCGTGTGTGTGGGCACAAATAGGTGCAGTGTGTTATGTCTTTCTGTGTGTTGTTTGTTTGTATGTAGTGTGTGTGTATGTGTGCATGTGCTTGATTTTTTATAAAATGAAGCCAGAGCAGAATTGTGAGGGAAGACCAGTGATGTCTTAGAATAATAAACAGGATCATCAGTATTCAGGAGAGAGTTGCTCCTTCCATCAATCAGAAGTCTGCTCTCCATGAAGTTTGTCAGGCTCTTTGGCTGCTGCTGTTTGGACATCTCTGAAACTTTGTCCTTTTTTTTTTTTTGTCTCTTTCCTTTCCTTTTTTTCTTTTCAATTTTTGTGTGTGTGGTGAATTAGGTTGGTTTTGAAGAGGTCATGTTTGTTTGCATGTTTGATTTGTATTGAAAGTGTGTGCGTGGTGTGTGTGTGTGTGTGTGTGTGTGTGTGTGTGTGTGTGTGTGTGTGTGTGTGTGTGGACATAACTAAAGCACATGATTAAGCTTGTGTGGTTGTTTATAGATTGCTTTATACATCGATCCCAGTAGACTCATCTGCATGTAATATAGATCCTCTTTCCTGCTTTTTCACCCAAACCATACTTTTAAACTTTATATAGATATATAGATATATAGATATATAGATATATATATATATATATATATATATATATATATATATATATATATATATATATATATATACATACAAATATATCAACATCTGTCAGCAGTATTACAGTATGCAAGATGGAATGTTAAATTTGTGGAAATATTCATTGCCCTGTAGTATTGTTTTTTTGTGGGTGTGTTTTTCTACTCTTATCTCCCAA
>CM060318.1:63708857-63713857 GCA_030674155.1 Stramonita haemastoma | reverse complement strand
CCGCTTAGTACTATACTTGCCAGAACTGAAAACCAGGCGGATCTTCGTCCAGATCGTAGCTATAGGCCTACCCTCTCCTTCTACCCTTCTGCAAAACCAACACCTCTCATTAACTCACGGTACTAGGTACATAGCCACCATCATTAATCTTACTCCCTAACAACCTACTATCCAAATTAGTAGGGGGTATTTTTTTTGAGTGGTGTGTGTGTGTGTGTTGTGTGTGTGTGTGTGTGTGTGTGTGTGTGTGTGTGTGTGTGTGTGTGTGTGTGTGTGTGTGTGTTGTGTGTGTGTGTGTGTGTGTGTGTGTGTGTGTGTGTGTTGTGTTGTGTGTGTGTGTGTGTGTGTGTGTGTGTGTGTGTGTGTGTGTGTGTTGTGTGTGTGTGTGTGTGTTGTGTGTGTGTGTGTGTGTGTGTGTGTGTGTGTGTGTGTGTGTGTGTGTGTGTGTGTGTGTGTGTGTGTGTGTGTGTGTGTGTGTGTGTGTGTGTGTGTGTGTGTGTGTGTGTCGTTGTGTGTGTGTGTGTGTGTGTGTCGTTGTGTGTGTGTGTGTCGTTGTATGTGTGTGTGTTGTCGTTGTGTGTGTGTGTTGTCGTTGTGTGTGTGTGTGTGTGTGTGTGTGTGTGTGTGTGTGTGTGTGTGTGTGTGTGGTGTGTGGTGTGTGTGTGTGTTGGTGTGTGTGTGTGTTGGTGTGCTCATCATGTTCTCTTCTTCTGATGGAAATAATTGACCCTAGTCTGACACGGTCGTGTCTTTCTATACTATTCATTTGATCAGGACATACGCTTTTTTTCTACAGTTTTGGACGGTTGGTATATGTGGTCGTTTATACGAGTTGGTTTGTTTTTGTTTTGTTCATAGGCTGTTTAGGGTTAAATCATGTTTTGATTTTGTTTCCTCCCCAAAATTGATGGGGATTTTGCTTTTGGATATAGAATGAATATAATATGGTCGGAGTATTCACTTGTCGTGTTATTGTTAGATGTTCCTCAGATTAACATTTATATGTTTATTCGTTCCCCAGCTAGAGCTGCGAGGTTCACCAATAAATTGTGAAATTTTGCCTACGCTACCATTTTTTGCCCACCATGAAGGCAGCTGCAATCTGAATTCGGGTAAACAAGAATAGTTCAAATATTTGCTTGATAAAAAAAAGGTAGGTGAATGGACTGGAAAGGCAGAAAAATAAGCGAGAGAAATAAAAGAAAGGTAAAAAAAAAAAACAGAATCAGAGAGAGAGAGGGGGGTAGAAAAGACAAGAATTTTAGCATAGAATTTCCAGAAGGTGTGTGTGTGTGTGTGTGTGTGTGTGTGTGTGTGTGTGTGTGTGTGTGTGTGTGTGTGTGTGTGTGTGTGTGTGTGTGTGTTTGTGTATGTGTGTGTGTGTGTGTGTGTGTGTGTGTGTGTGTTTGTTTGTGTTTGTTTGTGTGTGTGTGTTGAAGGAGGGGGGATACTATTTTATACTGAAAGAGCCCCCCGACATTCCCACAGGGAGAGGCCAACATCATATAATCTTCAATATGAATTTGAGTCGAGGGAGAGAGAAAGTGACAGTAAGACCATCAAGAGACCAGGGCACAGTGGAAACGCTGCTGACCATATTATAACTTTCTGTATTGAATGAGGAGCCTTTTCGGTTGATCTAAATATAACAAACTTCATACTAAGGATAACAGCTTTGTTAGTCATCTTTTTTTTTTGTTCTTTGAAGGCTCAGATGACAACTTTTGCCTGTCACATGAGCAAAAAATACATTGCGCTGCTGTTAAGTACTTGACAAGTCAAGTCCAGCACATCCGACCAGCATCGGAGAGAATGACTATCTTTTAAGTCTTTCTGGAAAAAAACAACATCAGGAGAATGGACTAAGAAAGCAGAAAATTGACAAGAAGGAGGGTGACAGGGAAAAAAGAGGGAGCAAAGCAAAAGCAAAAAGAGGGATAGAAAAGAGGAAATTCTTAGCACAGAATTTCCAGAAGGTGGGGATGCTATTTATACTGACAGACCCCTGGAATATCCACAGGGAAGCTTTGTCAGATATTGATGTAAGCTTAAGTGCCGAGGCTCAATTAAAAAATAAAGTTGTCTTGCTTTAAGGTGTGATGTTAAGATTATACTACATCTGTGAAAAGCTTTCAGCAATGATGATATGCACTGGCTTGTCAAAATAGAAAAAAAATCCCCTGAAGTCGAAGTATGGCTGTCTATGTAGTGAAGAAAGCTGTCTATGTAGTGAAGAACACATCACGTACACGAAAGGTTCTCTTTCAGTGTGTTCTTTCACCATGACAGTAATTCCAAATGGAAGATGGGTGAGACGGAGTGTATATTATTCTGGGTGACCCCCAGGGTGTTAAGCTGGGGCAACACGCAACAGCAACAACAAGATCATCATCATCATCATCATCATCATCATCATCATCATCATCATCATCATCATCATCATCATCATCATCATTATCATCATCATCATAAATCATCATCATCATCATCATCATCATCATCATCATCATCATCATCACAACAACAACAACAACAACAACAACAACAACAACAACAACAACAACAACAACAACAACAACAACAACAACAAAAATATCAAACTAAATTCTGTAAAGGGTCTCGAACAAGAAAAAAATCACAACCACAAACAACAAAAAAACCTTTTCGACTCTTTCCACCTTCCTTCTTTCATTCTTTTATTTATCATTCCTTTCTTCTTTTCTTCCTCCTGCCCTGCTTTCACTTCTCCACTCTTCCTGCAGTTTCTTGTTTATGACCTGAGCGATGTCGTCTGCACTTGACAGGTCACCGTGGTCCTCAGAAGCAGACGACAATGAATCTGCTGATGCATGGAGAGCATCAATACCGAATGGAAACACTGCCTAGAGGTAACCCTATTCTGTCTGTCTCTGTGTCTCTGTCTGTCTGTCTGTCTGTTCTGTCTGTCTGTCTGTCTGTCTATCTGTCTGTCTGTTTCTCTCTCTCTCTCTCTCCACATAAATATGTCATGAGGTTTTATTTTGCTGCTGCTTTGTTTGCTTTGCTCTGCTTTGCTATGCTTTGTTCACCCCATTCTTGGGGCTGGTGGCCTGAAGACTACATCTTGTTCATTGTTCACTGTTTACTGTTCCATGTATGTGACCCATGACTCAGAGCCGTACAGGAGGGTGGTCAGTACCACGGCTCTGTAGACACTGATCTTGGTGTCTTTCTTCAGGTGTTTGTTTTTCTAGACACGGTGGTAGAGTCTGCCGAAAGCACTGTTTGCCTTTGCCAGTCTGTTGTCTACATCTTTATCAATCTTTGCGTCAGAGGAGATTGTGCATCCCAGGTAGGTAAACTGCTGGACTGTCTTCAGTTCTGTCTCACCAATTGTAATGTGAGGTGGGTGGTACGCTACCTGAGGTGCGGGCTGGTAGAGAACCTCTATCTTCTTCAGGCTGACTTCGAGTCCGAAGAGCTGGGCTGCCTCTGCAAAACAGGACGTTACATGCTGCAGGGCGGTTTCTGTGTGGGCTACAAGGGCAGCATCATCAGCAAAAAGTAGCTCTCGAATTTATTGCTCCAGGGTTTTGGTGTGGGCCTGAAGACGCCGCAGGTTGAATAGGCTGCCATCTGTGCGGTAGCGTATGAAAACTCCGTCTTCGTCATCAAGATCTTCTGTGGCCCGCTGAAGCATCATGCTGAAGAAGATAGTGAAGAGGGTTGGTGCAAGAACGCAGCCCTGCTTCACCCCGTTTGTGATTGGGAAAGGCTCTGAAGGTCGTTGCTGTTTCTGACCTGGCCACGCTGGTCTTCATGTAGCTGGATCACCATGTTGAGAAACTTTGGGGCACAGCCAAGACGCTCCATGATCTGCCACAGGCCTTTCCTGCTCACAGTGTCAAATGCCTTGGTTAAATCAACGAAGGTGATGTACAGTCCCTTGTTCTGTTCGCGGCACTTTTCTTGAAGTTGTCTGAACACGAAGACCATGTCAGTGGTACCCCTGTTAGCTCTGAAGCCGCACTGGCTCTCAGGGAGGTGGTGTTCTGCAACAGCAGGTACTAGTCTGTTGAGAGAACTCTTGCAAGGATTTTGCCAGCGATGGAGAGAAGAGTTATCCTCCTGTAGTTGGAGCAATCTGGTTTTTCCCCTTTGTTTTTGTAAAGGGTGATTATGATTGCATCACGAAGGTTTTGTGGTAGCTTTCCCTGCTCCCAGCAGCAAACAAAAAATTCATGGAGCTTGCAGTGCAGTGTTTGCCCCCCGTTTTTCCATAACTCTGGTGGAATACCGTCGACGCCTGCAGCCTTCCCACTCTTCAGTTGTTCTATGGCTTTAGTTACCTTTTCCAGGGTTGGGGCTTCGTCCAGTTCTTCTTTCACTGGTTGCTGTGGGATCTGTTGGATCACTGCGTCATCAACAGTGCGATCAGCGCTGTAGAGGCAGGGCATGTCTCTAGAATGGAGGACCATCGCCTACCGAAGATGGTTCTCTACGGTGAACTTTCCACCGGACACCGCTACAGAGGCGCACCAAAGAAGAGATTTAAAGACTCTCTGAAGAAATCTCTGTCAGCCTGCCTCATAGACCATAACCAGTGGTCAGTCCTTGCTGCTGACCGGCAGGCCTGGCGACACACTGTGCATCAGTCGGTCTCCTCCTTTGAGGACAATCGCAGAGCTGCCCTTGAGGAGAGGCGAATGAGGAGGAAGAACGCGTCCCCTCTACATCAACCCCAGAATCGACTTTCCCCTGCAGCCGCTGCGGCCGGGTTTGTTTGTCACGCATTGGACTGAACAGCCACCAGCGAGCCTGCACCAGACGTGGACAGTGCCCTTAATCTTCGTTCGCGAAGCCAAGCCATGATGATGATGACTGTTCCATGTTCATTGCTGTCTCTATGTCTGTCTCTGTATGTCTCTGTATGTCTCTGTAACTGTCTCTGTCTGTCTGTCCTGTCTGTCTGTCTGTCTGTCTGTCTGTCTGTCTGTCTGTCTGTCTGTCTGTCTGTCTGT
>CM060318.1:63701357-63703857 GCA_030674155.1 Stramonita haemastoma | reverse complement strand
CCTGTGCAGCATGCAGCAAGAGCACATCAAAGAACCCGAGGAAGCAGGAGAATTGTTCGTGAGCAAAGTCTTTAAAAAAAGAAAGCTACTGTCCTAGGGTAACACCAGGAAAACTACAGGGAGAACAAATCCCAATTTCACACAGAGATCTGCCGTGACTGAAAATAGTATTTACAGTACAGTACAGTACAGTACAGTACAGTACAGTACAGTACAGTACAGTACAGTACAGTACAGTACAGTACAGTACAGTACAGTACAGTGCAGTGCAGTGCAGTGCAGTGCAGTGCAGTGCAGTGCAGTGCAGTGCAGTATAGTATAGTATAGTATAGTATAGTATAGTATAGTATAGTATAGTATAGTATAGTATAGTATAGTATAGTATAGTATAGTATAGTATAGTATAGTATAGTATAGTATAGTATAGTATAGTATAGTAATAAGTACAATATAGTACAATATAGCACAACACAGCACAGTACAGTACAATGCAATACAGTACAGTACAATACAGTACAGTACAGTACAGTACAGTACAGTACAGTACAGTACAATAAAGTACAGTACATGACACTACACTACACTACATTACACTACACGACACAACACTACACTACACTACACTACACTACACACACACTACACTACACTACACTACACTACACTACACTACACTACACTACACTACACCACACTACACTACACTACACTACACTACACTACACTACACTACACTACACTACACTACACTACACTACACTACACTACACTACACTACAATAAGGTTCTACGATACAACACAATACACTAAACTACAATACACTACAACAATAAATACAGCTCCTATACAGTACAATACAATAATTATAACACAATATAATGCAACACAACACAACCCAACACAACAGAATACAATATAGTGTATGGGAAAAAAAGAGGGGGGAAGGGAGGGAGGGAAAAAACGGGATTATAATTATTCAGGATAGTGAGTAAGATAATAAAATTAAATCCATTTGCTGCAGTGCTTAAATCTACAGTTGCCATGCACGCACATCGAAACAAAATGCATTCAGATGCATCCTGATGTATGTACGCTTTCACGCAAATGGATCTAGAAATACAGGTGCATCTGTCACGCTCGCGCACGCGTGCGCACACACCACGGATGCATGCAAGCACGAACAAACACAAGCACAAGCACATGAAAACACACATACATACAAACGCACATACATACATGTGCGCACGCGCGCGCCGCACACACACAGAGGCACACACAGACTCTCTCTCTCTCTCTCTCTCTCTCTCTCTCTCTCTCCTCTCCTCTCTCTCACTCTCTCTCACAGACTCTCCTCTCTCAACACACACACACACACACACACACACACACACACACACACACACACACACCACACCACACGCACCCCACCACACACACAGACACACACACACACACACACACACACACACACACACACACACACACAGCTCCCTCCTCACAGAAACACACCCATTGTCACATTCGTTCAATCTTTTCAAAATGATTTTATGTCAAAAGTTTTCACACACAAAAGTAAAAAAAAATAGAAAGGGGATTTTTTTTTCACTCGGTTCTACGTTTGCTTCGCACATTATGTGTTTGTTTGATGCATTATTTGTTTTGCCAATTTTCACGAGAATAGGGAACGTGATGCATTATAGGTGAATATTTTCCGCAGGCATATTCTGTTTCTTCCTTCTCTCACTCGTTTTCTCTCCTGTTCTTTTTTTATTCTTACTTTTTCTCCCTCTCTCTCTTTTTCTCCACTCTATCTCTGTCTCTCCCTTCTGTCACTCTTTTTGTCTATAGAGGAAAAATCAGAACATCTTGCGCACGTGTTAAAACCTGTTTCACCTTTTGGAAGAGTAGGCCTTTATGTGTTGTGGGCCGGAACAGTTGACAAAATTGACAAAACCGCATGCACACGGGGACTGGATGAGTGCTTATGCCATGATCTTCTACATCCCCCAAAAGTCTTTAGGATGAATCTATAAAAAACGAGATCCCGTGTGCTAACGCACGCAGAACATCTTGCGTACACGTTAAAACCTTTTATGCCCTTTGGATGAGTAGGCCATTATTTGCCGGTGTGTAAGGCTGACAACCCCCCCCCCCCCATAGCTGCGTACACACGAGTACTGGATGTAAAAAAATGAATACCACATGAGTGCTTATTCCATTATCCCGAAATAAAAGAAAAAGTAAATGAGAAATAAATGACTAAATAAAAAATAAATAAATAAAGAGGGGAATAAATAAGTAATTGATAGATATGAATTAGTATATGTATAATAATATAAATGAATAAATAAACAAACAAATAAATGAAATTAATCTCTCGTTCTCCCTTTTCACATTTTCATACCCACCCCCTCCCCTCCCCTTTCCCCCCTTCTCCTGTCCAAACCCCTTACCCCCCCCCCCTCCTTCCCCCATCCTCACAGATGCTCTCAAAACCGC
>CM060318.1:63676357-63696357 GCA_030674155.1 Stramonita haemastoma | reverse complement strand
GAGGACCTTACAAATCCAGTTCGATTTTTAAAAATAAAGATTTGGAGGTCGCTTGTTTCAACAATATTTCCCTCTGATTTGATTTTTAAAGAAATGATTTTGTATTTTAATTCTCCTGTTGCACAAGTTTAAAAGTTGCAGACCAGGGTGTTTTTGTTATAAGAGTTTTGGGCATCTAGAGAGCGGAAACTCCCATTGTCAGTTTTCTTTTTAGGGGCAGTGTATTACTCATACATATATATTTTTGTTCGTTTACATTTCTTTTTACTTGTTGGTCTAATACAAGTGAAAGGAAGGACAAAAACATGACATGTTATGCCACAAACAAAAACTGTATTCACCCTAAAGCAATGATGCTTTCTTTGCAACATCCTTTTTAGCCGTGCATTTTTTACAATACGTGTTAAAAGACTTGTAGCAAGTAAAAAAAAAACACCCACAAAACCAACAGCAACAGAAGAGTTTTTGAATACATGTTAAAATGAATGTCTGTTTCTGCCAGGAATTTCAAAATCTTGTTATTGCATGATGATCAATGGTGATGAGGATAATGTAATGATGCTGCTTTTGTTGCTCAATAGTGAATAGAATTTTAAAATATTCGAGCGTTTGTGTTTGTCTGAAACGCGAATGATGATAAAAGTATCCATTGTATTGTTTCGTAGAAGTGACATTTTTCGTTGAGGAAGATTTTTCAACGGAAATTTTGGGCGACCCTTTTTTTTTTTTTTTTTGAAGAGCCTAATGCCACGAGAATGCGCTATGCATTAATTCTCAAGCATGTATGCATATTATCATTCGGTTGGAAGAGTTTTCGCTTTTTTATAATTTGACAAAATGTTATCAAGACAAATATTTTGTTGTCGTGGTTTCTTTTACGCGTGTGGAAATGTATTCCTGCATCCGGTGCTATGGTGGATGGGGGTAACATGATCTGGGGTGGGGGAAGAATAGGGAGTCTGGCATTGAGCATTAAATCAAGTCACAATAAAAAATTATTATGTAAACATCGTACTTTCTAGACAGGTGCGTTATCATCTGATCTCATCTCCTCCGTCTTCTAATTGCCCTTCTTTTTCTTCTTCTTGTTTTTGTGCTTCTTGTATTTTTGTCGTAGTTGTAGTTGTTGTGGTTGTTGTTGTTGTTCTTGTCCTTGTTCTTTTTCTTCTTGCTCTTCTTTTTTTGTTCTTCTTGTTCTTCTTGTTCTTGTTCTTCTTCTTCTCCTCTACCCTTGACTCTTTGACGTGTTATAGGGGCACTATACTGATCTTTCCCGGCGGTGTGAGGTAAAGGTAAAGGTAAAGGTAAATGTGACCCATAACCTGTCCGGTCGTAGGGTAGCGAGGTGTCAGAGACCTCAGTTTCTGTAGGGGCCAGCATGTTTTAAGGGCGGCGCCCATCTCCTCTCCCTCGCTGCTTTAGCTTCCCTGACCCTAAACAGGGCAAGCACCCATTTACATCTGGGTGAACTGGGGTAACTGTACTGTAGCCAAGGCGTGCAGACAGTTACCCATCCAATTGGCAACCACGCTCGACGCTGCTTAACATTGGCTTTGGGAAAGCTAGCGCTCTGACCACTGAGCTATCTCGTCCCCAATCACACGGCCTGGAAAGATCTGCACTGTACTGATCTTTCCAGGCCGTGTGATCTCTTAGAGAAATTGAACCTGGCAGGCCCAATCCCTCTGCAAATACTAGGAACACTGGACATGTTTGTGCTTCTGTAACCACCAAACGCTGACATGGATTGTGGGGTCTTTATCGAGCATATCTATCTCTTCATGCATACATGCATGAAAGAAATTAAAGCACTGGCAGGTATGCACTTTAAGCTGACCAAAGAGTGTTCCGTGTATTAACACACAGACGACGACACAACAGCACACACACACACACACACACACACATACACACACACCCACAAAACAACACACACACACAGCACGCACGCACGCACGCACGCACATAATTATATACACACATACACACTTCGCCTTAAATTTACCACACACTTCTGCTAAGATTGGAACCCAAGATTTCATGGACCCACAAGATGGAAGGAAGTCAAACACCTACCTCTTGTCAACTCAGCAATATTGCGTTCAACCTTCAGACCAACACATTTTCAGGACGACCATATTGACAACAACAACGTCGATAACGACAACTAGAACGAAGAAAGCAGTATTATCAGTACAACCACACAGTAGTCTGACATGATGATGATGATGATGATGATGATGATGATGATGATGATGATGATGATGATGATGATGACGACGATGACGACGACGACGACGACGACGACGACGATGATGATGATAACAATAACGATAACATGGGGGTGGAGGAAGCTGACTGTATAATCTGTATTGGTGCCTTAACGGTCTACTAAACTACGGGATATGTGAAGGCAAATAAAGACGCTGCTGCAGCTGATGGTGATAATGATAGCGGCGATGACGACGATACAACAACGGTGACAAAAACGACGACGATGATGATGATTCTTCTTCTTCTTTCTCATGACCCAACGGTCTGGAGGAGACATGAAAGCCGATTCTGCAGCCAGCCGTCGCCATCCAGCCCTGTTCTCCGCCTTCCGAATGAGTGTTGGACTGTCCAGGCGGGTCCACTCCTTGATGTTATCCATCCAGCTTTTGGTTGTCTGCCTCGGCGTCTGCCACCTTCTAGCGTTCCTTGTAGGACTGTCTTGGGGAGGGTGTTGTGGCCCTGTGACATGGCCGAACCATGCCAGCTTCCTTTTCTTGACAGTGGCTAGTAGGGGTTCCTGAGGACCAGCCATCAGTGCGATGATGACAATGACGACTAAAGAATTAGACAATCATACTGTTGGATGGTTGTTGTCTATCTGCCTGTCTGCCTGTCTGTCAATCTGTCTGTCTAATCTGTCTGTCTTCTGTCTGCCTGTCAATCTGTCTATCGTCTGTCTAATCTGTCTGTGGCCTGCAGGAACTTGCGGATCATGATCATGGGCAAATCCAAGCGCGGCAAGAGTTCCACAGCCAACACCATCACAGGACGGGACCTGTTCGCTGTCAACAGTTCTTTCGGTCAGAACCTCTTCGTCAACTGGCAGACTGTCACCCAGGATGGACGCACCATTGAGGTTCTGCTCTTCGGTTGTTGTTTGTGGTTTTTGATTGTTATTGTTTATTGCTGTTATTTTTTGGGTTTGTTTGGTTGGTTGGTTGGTTTGTTGGTTTGTGTTTGTTTGTTTGTTTGTGTGTGAACACGCGTAATACACTCAAAGAGAGAGAGAGAGAGAGAGAGAGAGAGAGAGAGAGAGAGAGGAGAGGAGAGAGAGAGAGAAGAGACAGAGCAGAGACAGAGACAGAGAGACAGAGAGAAGGAGACAGAGAGAGAGAGACAGAGACACGAGAGAAGAGGAGAACAGAGAGAGACACAGAGAGAGAACAGAGGAGACGAGAGAGCAGAGAGGAGAGACTTACACACACACACACAATACGAACGCACGCGCGCTTGCTCGTTCACCACACAATCACACACACTCATTCACACACGTACACACACACACACACCACCCTACCCCCCCCACAAACACATCGACACAGGAACACAGACACACACTAACACACACACACATGCGTGCACGCGCCACACACATGCACACACATGCACACTTAAACACACACACACACACACACACACACACACACACACACACACAACACACACAACACACACACACACACCACAGGACAGAGTGATGCTATATGCCACTACTTTAAAGTTAACGAAGCGCAGTGGCATCATTCTGAAGATAAAGATGTTAGTCATTAACGGAAACCTGAACATTATTGTTTGTTACACATTTGTCAATGTCAAACTCCTTTTCGATGTGTTTGCTGAAAAAAAAGCGCAGCAGCAACAATTTATCTTTTCCTTTATTATTTGTTTAAAGTCTACGCCTTCAATACTTTTGCTTTCCTTAGGGAGCACATTTTTTGTGGCAGAATGTTGCCAGAAATAAATCTTTCGTTTTTACCAAGATTCTTTTACTTATTTTTTCTCCTGTAACTTAATGCGTTTTACACATGCGAGTTTTGGTGCCACTCTTATAAAAAAAGATAAGGACTCGACTACCATTCTTCAGTCTTGGCAGTCTTTTGAAATTAAATGTGAGAGGTGAGATTGTAACTGATGTTCTTTTCACTTATTTTTTTCACTTTTTTTCTATCTGTACGTTGCACTTGTGTACAATTTCGAGTTGGGCTCCATCCCATTGTGGTCTTTATGGAAATAGATGTCTTCTGTCTGTCTCACTCTCTGTCTGTCTGTCTCACTCTCTGTGTGTCTGTCTCACTCTCTGTCTGTCTGTCTCACTCTCTGTCTGTCTGTCTATCTCTCTGTCTGTCTGTCTCACCTCGCTTCTGTCTTCTGTCTGTCTATCTCTCTGTCTGTCTGTCTCACTCTCTGTCTGTCTGTCTCACTCTCTGTCTGTCTATCTCACTCTCTGTCTGTCTGTCTATCTCTCTGTCTGTATGTCTCACTCTCTGTCTGTCTGTCTCACTCTCTTCTGTCTGTCTCACTCTCTGTCTGTCTCCCTCTCTCTGTCTGTCTTGTCTTCCCCCCCCCCCCAACCCAACAAAGACCCTTAAAAAAAAACCCCAAACCAACCCAAAACCAAAACAAAACAACAAACACAACAACCAAACACAACAAAACAAAATCAAACAAATACTACACCAAAAAACAACCCACAATACCCCCCCCCCCCAAACCTAACAAACCAACCAAACAAACCACAACCACAACAACAACCAACAACCACCACCACACACCCCAAAAAAACCTGTGTTCTTTCTTTCTCTTAAGATCACGGAGATGCCGACAGAACTGGACTCGGAGGAAGCCGTCAGACCCCTGATTGCAGCGGCCCCGGGGCCCCACGTCATCCTGCTGTGTTTCCGCTGCGAGCAGTTCTTCTCTCCGGATGACTACTTCTCCTACACCACCGTCAAGAAATGGCTGGGCAAACACTTCAGCAAGTAAGGGCTTTGGTTTTTTTGTTGTTTGTTGGTTTGGTTTTGGTTGGGTTGGGTTTTTTTGGGGGGTTGGTGTTTTTTTGGGGTGGGGTGGGGTGGGGTGGTGGGGGTGGGGGTGGGGTTTGGGGGTGGGGTTGTTGTTGTGTGTTGTGTTTGTGTGTTTGTGTGTGTGGGTGTGGGTGTTTGTGTTTGGGTGTGTGGGTGGGGTGTGGGTTGTTGTGTTGTGTGTGTGTGTGTGTGTGGTGTGTGTGTGTGTGTGTGTGTGTGTGTGTGTGTTTGTGTTTATGTGTGTGTGTGTGTGTGTGTGTGTTTGTGTTTATGTGTGTTGTGTTGTGTTTATGTGTGTGTATGTGTATAGTTTGTGTGTTTGTGTATGTGTATAGTTTGTGTGTTTGTTTGTGCTTGTGTGTGTATATCTGTGAGTGTGGGGTGGCGGGGGTGGGGGGATGGGGTTGGGGTTGGGGCTGGGGGAGGGGTGAGTTGAGGATGGAGGGGTAGGGGTGGTGGCGGGTGGGTGGTGGTGGTGGTGGTGGTGGTGGTGTGGTGGTGTGTGGTGTGTGTGTGTGTGGTGTGTGTGTGTGGTGTGCCTGCGTTTGTATATGTGTGCGTGTGTGTATGTGTATAGTGTGTGTATGTGTGTGTGCGTGTGTGTGTATGTGTATAGTGTGTGTGTATGTGTGTGTGTGCGCGTGTGGAGGGGGGTGTAGGGTGGGGTAGGCCAGGGTTTGGGGGTTGAGGAGGTGGAGGAGGTTGAGGGGATCGAGAGGGTTATGGTTGTGGGTAGTTGGAGTTTGGAGTGTGTGTGTGTGTGCATGTGTGTGTGCGCGCGCATGTCGTAAGGCCTATTGTTTGTTTGATTGATTGTTTGTTTGTTTGTTTGTTTGTTTGTTTGTTTGTTTGTTTGAGAGAGAGAGAGAGAGAGAGAGAGAGAGAGAGAGAGAGAGAGAGAGAGAGAGAGAGAGAGAGAGAGAGAGAGAGAGAGAGAGAGACTTCAGACTTCAGACTTCAGATGGTTTAATCATTAAGGCCATAGCCCCATATGAAAGGGGGCAAAAATGTCATGTGAACAGAACGACTTGTGAAAGAAAAAACAACAACAAAAAAACATCGCAAATTCCAATGAAATGATAACATATAGGAAAATCATGACAATAGTGTTTCCCGTAACTGAAAAGCTTTATATAAGTACAGTGCTAAATTTCGCACAATGCTATCGTTATTTGATGCCATTAACATTGCAAACCGAAATAAGCAAGGCTGTCTATAGAACTTTGATGGAATAAACTTTACTCTCAGATTAGAAAAGAAAGGGCAAGACAAAAACAAAGTGAACTTCATCTTCAATTGACTCTTTGCATAGTGGACACAACAAATCAGCTTCATGTACACGTCGGTAGCGACAGACATGAACATTAATTTCAGATACACCAAACCGGAATCTGGTTAAAATGAATCGTAAATGTCTGTCCATACTAACTGAAAGATATTTCTTCAAAATATGAGTTGAACTATGAATTCTGTATATGTCAAATCTATTACTGGATTGAATATGACTTTCCCAACTTTGCCATCTGCAGTCTACCAGCCGTTGACGAAGAGTTTGTATAAATATTTTTTCATCACTTACCCCCTGAAATATCCATGCATACCCCAGTCCTAGTTCACATATACATATGCGGACATTAGTTACCCAGTTAGTTTTACCCATTGTATCTAAATTATATAGCATATCATAGGCCTTACGTGGAAGTCTATCATCACTCATTTTTAACAATTTAAACCAATAACGGACACATTTCACCACAGAATTAATATGAATGGGATACCTATTTGTTTCACCATACACTAAGTCATTTGGTGTTCTCATTTCAACACCCAAAAATTTCTTTAGACCAAATAAATGAACTGACTCACACTGTACAGCAGCATTGTTGTCTAAACCCCATAACTCAGATCCATATTGGACAATTGGTTGTATCTGAGCATCAAATATTTTAAGAAAAAGTTGCAAAGAATTGTTATTTAACAATGACAGCTTTCTCATAATAAGAAACAATACATTTTTTGCTCTACTACAGAGGTCTTTACTGGCAGCAACAAAACTCAAACGAGTAGAAAAAATAATACCCAGATATCTATAAGCATTCACAACAGTCATTTCAACGCCATCATACACCCATTTCTCTCTGGCTGCCAAAAACCCACCTTTTCTAAAAACAATAATATTACTTTATTCATATTGACTTTCAACTGCAGTTCATTTGCTGCATTCTTCAAATTATTAAGTTGACACTGCAGACCAACAACAGTTTCTGATAACAAAACTATGTCATCAGCTAACAGTAAAATAAACAATTCATAGAAATCAACTGTAAATTTTGCACCATGTCTTCCCTTTTCAATCACTTGTATTGCTAATTCATTTATAAATAATGAAAACAAAATCGGACTGCAAACATCACCCTGCCTTACTCCCTTTGTGCAGTTTATGAAATCAGTTAGCTTATTTCCAGACCTGACACGTGTTTTGACAACATCATACATACTTTTTATACATCTAAACAGCTTTCCTCTAATCCCTTGTTTTATCAAAATAGGCCACAACAAATTTCTATTGATTGAGTCAAACGCCTTCTCAAAGTCTATAAACGCTACATATAGTTTACGGTTATAAGAAAATTGTTTTTGAATGAAGGCCAGAAGAGTAAACATGTGATCGATTGTTGAATAGCCTCGCTTAAAACCAGCCTGATGTTCTCCAGTTAAATTAGTTTCTTCTACGTATTCTTGCAGTCTTCTGTTAATGACAATGCTATATATTTTACTACAAATGTCAGACAGAGAAATGCCCCTATAGTTATTTGTATCATTTACATTACCCTTTTTATAGAGAGGAAGAATAATAGATTCACACCAGTTTTTCAGGAAAAATGCCTTGGTCAAATAAAGTATTAAAAAACTTGACAAGAAAGTCTATAATTTGTTTGCAAGGAGCTTTGAAAAGTTCGCCAATAATGCCATCTGGACCTGGAGCTTTGCGATTCTTAATTTTTCTAAGTGCAAACACAACTTCTTCTTGAGATATTGGGCGATCCATAACACAATGTTCATTATCTAGAAAATCATTATCACTGCTATCACAAATACAATCTTGATCAAGTAAGGCTTTAAAATGCTTGAACCAATCATCCAACACAATGCTATTCAGTGGCTGTCTCTTTTTTAGTGATACTTTACTCATGTTGTGCCAAAATTCTTTTTGATTATTAATGTTAGATACAAGATTCGCTACCAAATTGTCATTAAATGCTTTTTTCTTTCTTATCAATGTGTTTTTGTACTCTCTTCTAGCTTTAACATATAAATCTCTATCATTGTTATTTAAATTTCTACGAAAATGTCTTAATAATCTACGCACATTCCTTCTCATTTGTTTACACTCTTCATCAAACCAACTCTGCTGTCTTCTATTACCATTGATCCTAACAGATTTTTTCATACATTCTGCGCTTTCTCTAATACATGCAATGAAAATTTCCAAAGCATCATTTATATTCGCATCAATCATTTCCATGGCATATTTTATTCTATCATTCATATCGGAATCATGTAATCTACGATAAAAATTTTCACTACATTCTTCATTCCAAACTAACTTTTCTATTACTTGAACGTCATCACCTTGTTCTAGACATATGTCTTCTTGTGAACTTGAAAACAAAATACGAAATTCTACAGGAAAGTGGTCAGATTCCAAACGATCAGTAACATGTAATTCACACAAATCATGAATAGCATCATACAAATCAACAGACAAAATGAAATAATCGTTCACACTGCAGCCACTATCTCCACTGTATGTGTAGCAACCTTCCTGGTCACCATTACACAAGCCATTTAAAACAATCATATCTAACGCAGTGCACATACTAAGAAGAGAATTACCATAAGAATTAGTGTGAATATCTTGAGAACAACGAGCAGAAGAGACAGTACTACTTTTGTACTGAAGTTCAATGTCATTTGATACCTGTATTGGAGAAACATTTGCAATTCTACTATTCAAATCACCACAAATAATAATATAAACATTGTCAAGCGACAATAATAAATCAGTCAAGCACTCTTCAAGAATAGTAATTCCATTATCATAATCAAAGTGTACATAAAACGGGGAACCCTCTGGAGGAACATAAGCACAAACATATAAAACGTCTTTTGGGAAACTGAATAACTGTTTATTGATCAAAAATGCACAAAATATTTTCATATCTAGTATTCAGTTCACGAATAAATGTACACATCTCGTTTTTCACTAGACACAGTATCCCACCTGATTTTCTCCCTTGTTTTGACAGTTTAATTGCAGGTTTTACAAATGTTTTAAATCCTGGAAAATAATCGGGGTCAACCACTTCATCAAACGTCTCCAAAAGACAAATGAAATCAAAAGATGAAATATATGTTACAAAATCATTATGTATAAATTTTGATCGCAAACCATTGACGTTCCAGGAAAGAAAAGAGAAATTTCTAAATTTAGCAACGAACGGTGACGTCGTGTCTTCAACACAAGGGGGAATTCCCGTAGACTGACAGTTTCCTTCTGAACTATCGTGCGTGCAAGGAGAGGGCGCATCATAAACAAACAAGTTGGAGCTATTTCTGAATGCATGTACCCTCGCACGTGCTACGGGTGTGGCCGAACAGGCTGTCGGAAGAGAGCTACATATGTTTGCTGGCGAGGTTCTAGGTGCAGGGGTAGATTTTGTTCCCCTCTGAGAAATAACCCCACCACTTTTTCTTCTTCCATGGGGCCGGCCAAACCCTTATCTGATTTCTCTCAAAGAGTCCCGAGAGTCCAGGCCAAACTTCTTGCCATCTATGAAGAGATGGTCATGCACCATGCGGACCTGCTTTCCCTCACTCCTCGCCTGCTTCAGGTGAGGGCTCAACTTCCGCCTGACCTCACGGACTCTCAACGAGAAATCTTCACCTACAAAGATGTTCGTCCCCTTAAGCTTCTGCCTTGCTTTAAGAATTTTTAATTTCTGCTTGAAAAAACAACAGCGAGCGATAATTGGGGAATCGGGCTTCGAACCAAGACGGTGAACACGATCGAACTCAATGGTATCAGTCAGCTCAAGTTTATCAGTAACTAAATCCTGAAGCATGTGCTCACAGTCTTCAGTTGTCTCACCACCATCACGCTTACCAACACCATGAAAGATCAAGTTGTTTCGGCGAGATCGATTCTCAAGATCATCGTTCTTTCGCTCGAGGTCATTGACTCTGTCACACAAGTCACTGTTCTGCTGTTCTAACACTCTATTCCTGTCATACAGTTCTTTGATTTCATCTTTCAGACTTGTCACAACTTCATGCAGGTCATTGTGTTCCTGGCGTAACATCTTGAGGTCCTCCTGCACACCGTCCATTTTCTGGTTCATGTCATTCAGCTTGGTCATGATGTCAGTCAGCGAGGGTTCCTTAGTAGAGCGAGAGGGGTAGGAGGTAGACAGCCTGGTCTGCCGGGTGTTACCTGATGCCGTAGAGGCTCCGGAGTCACCGGGGTTGGGGCCAGGGTTGACCTCAACGTCTCCACAACGCAGGAGCAGGTCACCCCCACCGTGATGCAGGAACAAATTGTCCCCCCAGAACAGGTACAGGAGGGTCAAACCAAGGAGGACACCGGTCGTACGGTAGCGAACTTTCAACGTGGTCACCCGCATCGCTTTCTTGAATTGACATCTTCGCCACATAAAATTCAGGTATATTGGAAGAAAGGTACCACATGAAGTACGAAAGTCCAGCTGGCTGGAAGGCATGGTATCTTACAAGATAGGTCCCCAACTTATGGCACCATACACACTGTCTGTCCGTAGTAATTAGCAAAAAACTTCAGACGATGTCACACGCAGCTTGTAGCTTGATGCACGTGCTAGTCACCCCCCCGAGAGAGAGAGAGAGAGAGAGAGAGAGAGAGAGAGAGAGAGAGAGAGAGAGAGAGAAGAGAGAGAGAGAGAGAGAGAGAGAGAGAGAGAGAGAGAGAGAGAGAGAGAGAAATGAGTTTTATTGGCGTTACAGTAAAGCACAGTTATTAACAATTCACAGAACGCGATATCCATCTTTGACATGGGATACTGCAGCAGTTTCAATGTGTGTGTGTATGTGTGTGTGTGTGTGTGAGAGAGAGAGAGGAGAGAGAGAGAGAGAGAGAGAGAGAGAGAGAGAGAGAGAGAGAGAGAGAGAGAGAGAGAGAGAGAGACAGTCAGACAGACAGACAGACAGACAGACAGACACAGACACAGAAAGAGAGACAGAGAGACACAAATAAACAGACAGACAACAGCAACAGAAAATTCAATACTCTCTGTTAATGACTAAAGCCACCCAAAGCTTGTTTTTACAACAGGAAAACAATCGTACTTTTCCCATAGCATTTCCCCCCACAATCTCTCTCTGTCTCTCTCTCTGTCACTCTCTCTGTCTCTCTCTCTGTCTTTCTCTCTCCCCCCCTCTCTCTCTCCCCCCCTCTCTCTCTCCCCCCCCCTCTCTCTCTCTCTCTTCCTCTCTCTCTATCTTTTCTCTGTCTGTCTGTCTGTCTGTCTGTCTGTCTGTCTGTCTGTCTGTCTGTCTGTCTGTCTGTCTGTCTCTCTGTCTCTCTCTCTCCTCTCTCTCTCTCTCTCTCTCTTTCTTTTCCCCTCCCCTCTCTCTTTCTCTCTCATCTCGCACTCCCTCTCTCTCTCTCTCTCTCTCTCTCTCTCCCTTCCTCCCTCTCTCCCCTCTCCCTTGCTCCCCCCTCTCTTTCACCACTCCCCACCCACCCACGGCTACCCCCTTCCTTCATTCTCGTACAGTTATATTTCGCTGTTAGATCAAAGAGGAAATCAGACACTATCAGGCCAGTGATGCTAAGTAGTACAGGGAAGCAGCTGGCAGACGACCCACCGATAGCAGCAGACGATAAACATGATCAAACAAAGCACTTAACGGCCACACAGGCACTGTAATACCAGTGGATCCGGAGGGCTAAAAGCATCCATGGCTTGACCTGGTTTGTATGCGCTCGTTCGTGTTTTTGTTGGTGGTGTTTTTGTTTTCGTTTTAGATGTGCACTCTCTATCCTGTGGGGATGCCAGGGCCTGTCAGTATAAACATCCTCCCCACCCTCTGGAACCTCCCTTCCAGGATTTCCCTCTTTTTCTATCCCTCTCTTTGTTTGTGCTTTGTTCCTTTCCTTCCTGTCATATCTCCTTCTTGTCTAATCTCTGCTTTGATTGTCCATTCTCTTGCCATTTTTTTTCTAGAAAGACTTATAATATAACAGTGCTCTCCCACGCTGAAGTAGGACGCGCTGGACCTGACTTGTCAGGCGCTTAACAGCGGCGGAACGCATTTTTTCTCATAGGACTGATAAAAAGTTGTTGCTGTTTGAGTGTTTAGACGAAGAAAAAGAATGATATACACTGCACTTTTACTTGCAGGATCTCGTATTTTGCTTTCTACATGCATGCATAAATGGGCAATGTTAAATTACTGGCTTTTTGGGGGACACAGTTTGACCTGAGATATACATCAGAGGCTTTTGCAGTTGGTTTAAATATTGTGTATTCAATGCACATACATCATAAGCAAACAATAATACGACCAGAGAAAGGCATTAGAGTAAAGCTTTTGTTGCTGTTGTTGCTGCTATTGATGCACATTCCTCAGCTTAACACCTGGGGGGCGGGGGTCATCACCTAGAATATAGACGCCAACTCACTCATCTTACCTGAGAATCACTGTGAGCCTGAAAGTTTACAATAGATGACGAGTTTCCTTACGATTCTTTTTTTTTCTCAAGTACGTCGTCACATAAGCAGCCATACTCCAACTATAAATGATGTTTTTCTCCTTTAAAGGAGATTGCAGTGTGTTATGCGAGGCGCTTGTCATAGCTGAACATAATTTCATGACAGCATTAAATGTTAGGGCATAACAACATTATCATGCAGACCTCAGCACTTAGCTGACATCAGTTACTGACAAAGCTTCTGGCCTGAACGACACAGGCTTTGTATAGGGGGACAGGGAGCCTGGTGGTTAGAACATTGAACGTTGCGCTCGTGATGCTACAACCCGGGTCGAAACTTTGGTTCGAACCACACCTGAAATGGCTGTTCATGGGAACTTTTGTCTCTGGTGTTAACATTAATACCGACTCCACTCTCCCAAAAAGTCCTTTAGATGAGACTATAAACCGAAGTTTTGGGTTCGAATGCACAAGCAACATCTTGTGCACTCATTGAAAACCTGCTCCGCCTTTTGGAAGAGTAAGCCTTTTTATGTTAGTGACAACAGATGACAAAGTTTACAAAACTGCTTGCATACAGAGACTAGATATAAAAAAACAACGAGTGGTTATTCTAATATCCTCGAAATACCATACCTAGATAAAAGAATAATGAATACAGATGTGTTTTATCTTCCCAGTCTACAACTCACGCTAACACCTTTTTATCATTAAACTGACAGGTACGTCATCCTAGTCTTCAGCGGTTTGGACAACACCACCGGAAGAGGAATAGAAGACGTACTGCGTACCTCCTTCATCTCCATTCTGCGAGAGTTGCCCTCCCCTGAACGACTCATCTGCCTGGACAACAAAGCTGATTGGATGAGCCGAAAGAAGCAGGGAGAACGCCTCTTGCGGTTGGTGGATCGTGTCGTTGATGAAAATGGCGGCGGCCATTTCTCGAACCGGAAGATCCGAGAGTTTGAGGAGGAAATGGTGTACCAACAGAGTCATGGGAAAACTCGCGAGGAGGTGAAAAGAAGAGTGGTGGCAGGGGACGAAATCGAGTTGATCTTCAAGAAACAGTGTTGTGTAGTGATGTAGGTAGACAGGCAAAAACTGATGGCCTCATGTTTTTTGGGGGTAAGTTGTGTATGATGCAGACAGTCGTACTGATGACTTCTTGATGTTTTTGGGTTCTAAGTTGTGTATTTATTTTTAAGCTTTTGACTATTTTGACATGCTGTATAGATTTGGACTTGGACTATGTTAAAAGAAAACTTGTTGTGGTTTTATTCATACTCTTATGTGAGAGCCCACAAGCGCTCAAAACACAAAGAATAACACACACACGCTCACGCATATGCACGCACACATACATACGCACACACACACACACACACACACACACACACACACACACACACCTGGTGGTTAGAGTGATGCGCTCATGATCTGCTGACCCAGGTTCGAATCTTGTTCAAGGAGCTCTGTCCTCTGGAGTTAGTATCGGTGCTGACTCCACTCCTCCAAAAAGTCCTTCGTTTGGGACTATAACCTGAGGTCCCGTGTGCAAATGCACGCAGAACATCTTGCGCACACGTTAAAACCCGTCCCGGTTTTGGGAAGAGTAAACAATTGTGTGCCGGTGGGAACGGATGACAAAACTTACAAAACTGCATACACACGGATATTGGATGTAAAAAAGCACATCATTGCTTATTCCATTATCCACGAAAAAAAAGAATAACACACACACACAAACACACACAACCACACACACACACACACACACACACACACACACACACACACACACACACACACACACACACACACGCACAGAGAACCGTACAGATGAAAACACATGGACGCATATGTTATGCATGCACGTACTTGATCCTCCACAGGCACACATAATAGATAATAGTAAAACATTTTAGGAACATGAATGACAAGAATGGTTAAACAGAGTCTACATTAGCATGTTCATAAAACATGAGCAAAAATGGCCATGTCCACATACAAAAGCATGGAAATATTATGTGAACAACATAATAACAGACATGAAGACAAGAACAGTGATAATTTTAGTGACAATATCAAATAATGCAGCTAATTTCGGCTCATCAGATACAGACAGACAGATAGACAGACGCAGACAGACAGGCAGACACACATTTACATATACACACCCGCGCGCACATGCGCATGCAACACACACACACAACACACACACACACACACACACACACACACACACACACACACACACAACACACACACACACACCAGAACACAACACAACAAACACAAAGCTATAGCGAAAAACTCACTCGTGCTTGCATTCACCAATGCATGTTGCATACATGTTCATACAAGCGTTTACGATGAAGTATGCCATCATTCGGCACATTATCATTATCATGGTCTGAAAGAAAAGAGGAGGCATATTGCAGTTTGTCTGGTCTACTGACCACAAAACAATATTTTTATCTGTTTAAAAAAAAAATTCGAACAAAAACTGTGATAAAAGTTGTTCTTCTTCATTGAATGCTCAGCAGACAGTAACCATTGTTGCCTTTCATATGAGCAAAAATATGCTGAAGTTAAGCGCCTGACAAGTCAGGCCCAGCGCATCTGCCTTTGGTATGGGAGAAGAATTGTTATCTTTAAAGTTTTTTTCTGAAAAGAAAACCGGAGAATAGACCAAACAGGCAGAACTTAGACAAGATGAAGGTGGAGAAAGAAAAGGAACAAGGCAATACAAAGAGAGGGATAGAAAAGAGGAAATTCCTAGCACAGAATTTGCAGAAGGTAGGGATGCTGTTTATTTTGACAGGTCCCCTGACATCCCAAGGGGATCATATCAGTGACAGGACTTTAACATCTTGTTCAGCGTCTTCTCTTCTCCTGTCGTCTTCCCTTAAGCGCCTTGCCGAGCGTTAGGACACTGCACTGAGTTTTTTCATGCCCTGTCTCTAGACAAAACTGAATCTGGCGGAGCCCATCTCCCTCCAGACAAGAGTGTCTGCCGAGCATGTTTGTGTTTCTGTAACCAATTGAACTGTGGTATGAAGTATGGGACCTTATTGTGTATATTTGATCTTCTTCATGCATATAGTACACATGGAGGGATTTAAGACACTGGTAGGTCTATACATGAAGTTGACACCACAGATAGAACTAATTTTCATCCTTAGTGCACCAAACGCCGCTGCTGAGATTTGAACCCACGAGTTTCTAGGTCCAAGGGATGGAAGCTAATGATCTACCCTCCCAGTTAGAGTGTCCATAAACTTCAATTTTGCAAAACCTTCGATTTTTTTTTGCAAAGTAAATTTGTGCAGTTGAAAAAAAAATCCTGATTATTGAACTGTTATTGGTTTTGCTAATGAATGATTGATTTTTGGGTATCTGTATTTTCTCCGGGACGTTTCCTTAACTCAGATTACAATAGAATTTGCGTTTACAAATGTTTGTTAATGTTTTTGTTGATAGTTATGATATCAAAATATGTCTGTCATATTTAAAAAAAAGCGGAACCATTAGGGAGGATGATATCAAGTTGAATGCCTGAATCGATTTTCAGTAAACGTTGTGGACAGTTTTTTCGATTGTCATTTTATGGGCTGTCATTTGACCTTCTTTGTCATTTTGTCGATTTTTGTCATTTTGTCGGTTTATTGTCAATTTGTGTCTCTTGTCAGTTGTCATTACTTTTGTTGTCTTTTGTCAATGCTATTATTTTGTCCTCTTTATTGACTGACGTCATTTTGTCGATTGTTGTCATTTTGTGGTCTTTTGTCGATTGTCGTTATGTTTTGTTGTCTCTTTGTCAATGTGTCGCGATGCCTTTTATTTCTATTGTCATTATTTGTCGTCTTTTGTCGATGGCCATCATTTTGTCAATTG
The DNA here is from genome assembly GCA_030674155.1 of Stramonita haemastoma. Taxonomy (NCBI): domain Eukaryota; kingdom Metazoa; phylum Mollusca; class Gastropoda; order Neogastropoda; family Muricidae; genus Stramonita; species Stramonita haemastoma. Next base: position 63,679,632 of record CM060318.1, on the reverse strand, counting down.
TCGATATTTTGTCTATTGTCATTTTGTTGTCTTTTGTCGATTGTCGTCATGTTGTAATGTCCTCTATTTGTCGTCCATTGTCGATTGTCGTCATTTTGCCGATACTTTTGTAGATTGTCCGTCGATTGTTCGACATTTTGTAGATGGTCCTCATTTTGTCAGTGGTCCTAATTTTGTTATCTTTCTGTAATTGTCACCTTTTTGTCGATATTTTATTGATGAACTTTTGCCGATTGTCGTCATTGTGATCATATACCCAATCCATACTGTAGCTATATAGACCCTATCTTTTTAAAGAAATAAAACTTCTTGAAAAACAGCAGCAAATTCGTTGCCTTCGATGTACAGGTTGCTTTTGGTTTTTGGAACATTGTCAGCAATGCTGTAAACAACTCATAAAACGCATGCATACAGGATCATATATATATATATAATATATATATATATATAATATATATATATATATATATCTATATATTATATAATCTATAATAATACATAATTATAGTTAATCTCTCTCTTAACATCAGCATCAGAAACGCATCCAACTCTCCAGCAACACGAACACACACACACACACACACACACACACACACACACACACACACACACACACACACACACACACATAAATACACACAAAAAAAAACACACACAACATTAATCACTCTCACACACACAAATCGCACCGACCCCAGCGACAAAGCACACACAAACACACACACACACACACACACACACACACACACACACACACACACACACACACACACACACACACAACACACACACACACACACACAAACTATGTACATATATATTCGGTCCTTGGCCAGATTCCGATATTCCCCAATGGTGAAATGTTTTGTGTATGTAATCGTTATTACCCACCATTAAGGTAACACAAGCCGCAGTCTGGCTTTGAGTATGCTGTGTGAACATAACACCAATGGGCATGTGATTTTTATTATCATCTTTCGTCATAAGTTTTTACTGGCATAATTGGCCCATTCTTCTAAAAGGCAAAACGGGTTTTAACATGTGCTCAAGATATTCTGCGTGATTTTGTACATGGGCCCTTGGTTTATAGTCTCATCTGGAGGACTTTTATGGGAGTGGAGTCGGTACTGATGTTAATCCCAGGGAATAATCCCCTTGAATGGGGTGTCTTGGTGGCGGTTCAAATCCAGATCCGATCCTGAGCCGTCAAATTGCGAGTGCAACGCCCTAACCACTGAACTATCTGGCTCTCTCTCCTCCCCCCCCCCCCCCTTCGTATACTCACATATATAAGCACACCTATGTGTGCTCGCACGAGCTTGCGCACGCATACACACACAAACACACACACACACAAATACACAAACACACACACACAAACACACACACACACACACACAAAACACAACACACAGAGTTCCCCATCCCCCCCACACACACCCTGTAATACCTCTCCCCTCTCCGCCCCCCCCCCCCCCCACACACACTGACTACAGTACCCCACCCCGCACCCCCAACAACACCATAAACTCACCCTCCACACCCCCCCCCAAACCCCCGTAAAACAGACAAACACGAACAAAACCTATCCATCCCTACACAGCAGGGCCTCTGCTGTCATATGACACCTTTATTAAGCAGAGGTATAGGGGGAGAGCCAGGCTGTTGACAAATGGACTTACTGACAAACCAATGGCCCCAGAGCGCTCTCTGCCACCACAAAGTGCTTCATTTTACCACCACTGCTGTCAGTAAAATGGCTTTTGTTTTTATTTTATTGTCTACCACCACCCAACCTGTTCACATCTATCTCTCTGTTTCCCTCTGTGTGTGTGTGTGTGTGTGTGTGTGTGTGTGTGTGTGTGTGTGTGTGTGTGTGTGTGTGTGTGTGTGTGTGTGTGTGTGTGTGCTGTCTGTCTGTCTGTCTGTCTGTCTGTCTGTCTGTCTGTCTGTCTGTCTAACTCAAATACTAAGCAAAACGGAAAACACTCACCCCTCTACTTTTTTCTATCTCCCTCTCTAATAAAAAACCCAAACACCCCAAACAGACAAAAGCACTAAATCTTCACACTTACACACGCGTACGCGTGCACATACACACACACACACACACACACACACCACACACACACACACACACACACACACACACACACACACACACACACACACACGCACGCACGCACGCACGCGCGCGCTTTATGTTTTTTGTTTGCCAAACGATCTTTTTCAGACGAAAAGTTTCGTTTCAGAATTTACACATCTTTTTCTCTCCGTTGTTGTTTTACACTTTGATACAATACACATTACCGTAAACCACTGGGTTATTGTAACTGAATTTTTTTTTTAAAGATCCGATAAAGAAAAAAATCGATTATGTACGTTAAATATCGTTTTCGGTAGTTGATCAATCGCTAAAAGAGAAATATTGATATCTATATTCCACCCTCTCCACTTAAAAACCCCCCAAACTCACCCACAAACCCAAAAACCTGCAACATTGCAGGTTAAGATTTTTTAAAATGAATCTTTGAAAAAAGCTGAAGCCACGTGTAATTATCATATTTGTAGCTTTTTATAAAGTAAAGACAAACAAAAAAAATCAACACAGTTCTAGCTCTTACAGATCAGAATAAAAATGTTTCTACTCTGTGCAGCATTCTAAGCTCTCTTTATTCTAATTCTTTGTAGGCCCAAAAATTATTGATCTTCCCCTCTTTTTAGGTTTTCTTTTTATACATATCCACAAAATAGTGTTCTCATGATTTAACCTCTTCCAGATCAATTTTAGTCAAATCAGGAAGACAGGATAGCCTGGTGTATAATCACGTCACTCTCAATTATTTCAACTATTGCGTAGTCTAGGAGATCGTTGGGGTACTGAGGTCATCGCATCGTCTTCTCTGTTTGCCTCTTCATCTCCCTTCGTGTACGGTTTCATATAGGACAGTTTTGGCCTGTCCAGATCTTCGTGTGACGTGCCCGTACCACTTTAGTTTACAGTTTTTCACTGAAGTCACGAGCTCTTCATATGGTTCGATGACGTTTTTACTTCGTCATGAGTGATGTGATCTCTGTATGAGAAATCCAAGGGCTTGCGAAAGCATTTCATTTCAATTGTCTGTATCCTTCTTTCAATGTCTGCTGTTATGGTCCATGTTTCACATGCATAAAAAAATATAGACATGATCATGGAGCACGTCAGTCTAATCTTGAAGCTGATAGGGGTGTTCTTGCCTTTCATAGTTTAGAGTATGACAAAGCTTTGGTATAGG
>CM060318.1:63661357-63668857 GCA_030674155.1 Stramonita haemastoma | reverse complement strand
TTTTGTAAATATCTTTTCTTTCTTTCTTTCTTTCTTTCTTTCTTTCTTTCTTCTCTTTCTTTCTTTCTTTCTACTCTTTTATACCAAGGATAATAGAGTAAGCACCCATGCGCTTTTTTTACATCCAGTACCCGTGTGTATGCGGTTTTTGTACAATTTTGTCATCTGTTCCCACCGGCACACAATGGCCTACTCTTACGAAAAGCGTAACGGGTTTTAACGTGTGGGCAAGATGTTCTGCATGCGTTTGCACATGGGGCCTCAGTTTACTGTCTCATCCGAGGGACTTTTGGGGAGAGTGGAGTCTGCACAGATGTTAAATAAGTTTACGTGCGTGCTTTTAGGCATGATTTTTAAATATTGAACAAAATGAGTTTTGTTGTGTGTGAAGGTCCTTAACATATAGTAGGTTTATTTGGAAAATTACTATTTAAAACAACAACAAACAAAACGACCCCTTGTATCTTATGTCTTTCTTCCCTCAATATGCCTTTCCACCAAGGGTGAAAATAGTAAGGTGGTCCAATGACCTCTATGGTCGTAGCAGAGCTAGGTGTCAGAAACCTCAGCTTCTCCAGGGGCCAGCCTACTTTGAGGGGGGTGCCTATCTTTTTTTTTCTCACGATTAACCTTTCATGACCTTAAAGAGGGCATGTACCCATTACACAGCTGGGTGAACTGGGGGACTGTATTGAAGCCAAGATGCATGAACGGTCACACATCCACGAGCTGGCCACAACCAATGCTGCTTATCCTCACCTTGGGGAGAGCAATTGCTCTGACCACTGAACTGTCCTGTCCCCATAAGACAGGGATCTATCAACTCTAGAGGAAACAGTGCACACACAGACACACACAGACACACAGACACACAGACACACAGACACACAGACACACACACACACACACACACACACACACACAAAAGCCAAACCGTAGTTTGATACCACTTAGATCAAAAACCCATATAGGTCTATGTTTGTATATTATGTAGATAGACAGGTCACTATGTTCAGTACTCAACAGAGAGGATCTATTGTTTTTGTTGTTCAGCATTCAACAGCTTATGCACTCTGGGGGTCATACAGAGTAAGCACCAACTCGCTGACCACACCAAGGAATCTGTGTAAGACTGTAAGTACACACTGGATGAGAAGTTGTGAGTATTCAAGTCAATTGCAACGCTTGATTATCTCACAAACATAGAAATTCACATAGTTTTAAATAGTTTGTCTAATATAGAAGACAGAAGAATGGTTTAGTCATTCACCTGCCTAAAAAGTAAAGATTAGGTGGGTTCCATTCCCAGCTTTGTCCTTACTTCCCACATTGATGTGAAAATTGAACTGAATGTCAAGACCTTCGAAGATTTTCAGACTTGTGTGCTTATGAACTTGTGAACATCAAAAGAATCCACGACAGTGAAAATTGGAAAGAGCAGGGAAGTGGCTCCTGACTGTCCTGGCAAAATGGTATAGGTTCAGTTCCCAACTGTATCCCCCAAAATGGTCTATGGCTACATTAAATGTGTGAGATAAACAGGCACATTCACAAAACTTTGCCATTGTTGAACCTCTGAGCTCTAGTCCAGAAACTAAAGAAAAAAAGACCCCCCCCCCCACACACACATCAGGTAGGTAGTTATTCTCTGACTTCAAAGAATTTGTCTTCCCTTAATGGAGAACCCAGATTGTTATGCCAAGAGCTTGTCATGGATGAAGACAATATCATCATAACACTTCAAAGCATACTGATACTTTCATGTAGACCTCGGTACTTTGCTTACATCAATCATCTAGGAAGCTTTTGGTGTGGGCCAGGGCCAGGGTCTTACCTTACAAAAGCATAGTACATGTTCTTCTCTATTCTCAAAGGCAGCTAGCTCCCACTTACCAGTCAACATCAGTCTCTGATGATCTGCGAACAACAACAGTGAAGTTGCTTGTAGAACATCCCCCCACCCCTGTGAGGATGCCTCCTCCCCCCCCCTCCTCCCCCCCCACACACTAACACACACATCCTTCAACACACACACACACAACTTACATGCACAAGAACTACCGCCAACGACACGGCCAGCTGGAAACCAGACCCGATGAAACGAGGCGCCCGCGCCGAGCGCTTTCCCGCCACGAAGATACGGTAGATACGGTTGATCTTCACCAGCAGGGGCGCGTACACCAGGGTGAGGCTGACGTGGAAGAAGACGTGACTGACCAGACAGGAGGGAGCAGAGGGCGGGAGGAGGAAGACGGGGACGGCCACACAGGCCAGGAAATGGCCACACAGCATGACGGCGCTCAGCTCCCGGCTCGTGGCCTTGATCAGGCGGTTGGTGCGATGGCGGACATAGAGCACGGTGCATGTGACCATCAGCCCCAGCACGAAGAGGTCGAGGGTCAGGAGGCCAAGGCCGAAGGGCGAGGTGAAGGACACGTAGATGACCCGGATGGGCAGGCATTGGGTGCGGGTGTGTGGATCTGGCCAGGTGAAATTGTTGGCTGTTGGGGTTGGGTTTTTTTTTTTTTTTTTTTTGGCAGGGTGGGGGGTGAGGGTGGGGGGAAGAGAGAGAGAATTGAATTGAATTGAATTGAATTGAATACATTTTATTTAAAGAGGGTCATGGCATAAGCAAACATGCTTTGTTACAACCAGCTCTCTGGGCATAAAAGAACACAAATAATCAACAAGAGATTGATTGATTGATTTATTCTTTATTCTTTTATATCGAGGATAATGGAATAAGCACTCGTGTGCTTTTTTACATCCAGTCCCCGTGAGTATGCAGTTTTTTTCTAAATGTCATCTGTTCCCTCCGGCACACGATGGCCTGCTCTTTCGAAAAGAAGAACAGGATTTAACGTGTGCGCAAGATGTTCTGCGTGCGTTCGCACACGGGGCCTCGGTTTAAAGTCTCATCCAAAGGACTTTTGGTGAGAGTGGAATCAGCACTGATGTTAACTCCAGGAGAAAAATCTCCTCGACCGGACTCGAACCCGGGTTGTCAAATTGCGAGCGCAATGTTCTGACCACTAGGCTATCCGACCCAAGAGAGAGAGAGAGAGAGAGAGAAGAGAGAGAGAGAGAGAGAGAGAGAGAGAGAGAGAGAGAGAGAGAGAGAGAGAGAGAGAGAGAGAGAGAGAGAGATCAAACGTATTAATCATGATTTGCATTCAAGAAGGCTAAAGAGATGTGGTGACATGTACACTTTTTTTTTAACGCAGTCATATAAAGAAAAGCAATCATGTTTTATATTGTATTGTATTGGATTGGATTGGATTGCATTCCACATTCGTTCACGGCAGATTTTTTCCCCCATGAAGTTTGGGCTGCTTTCCCTGGGGAGGACACGTCACACAAGCAACACTACACTTTTTGTTTTGCATTTGCAAGTGTACTTTTTCCCAAAAAAGAATTTTCTTTTTCAAGAGAAAATTTGCCAGGGACAACTTTCTCGCTACGTAGCGTAAGTCTTTTTACACACTGTAAATGTGTATTGCAAACAGGACCTCATTTTATTGCCTCATCCGAAAGATTAGCACCATCACCCATCAATTCAGGGTAGAGATGTAGTCGATAGAGAAAAAGTTTGGGTTCATAGAGGGATGGAACCCACATCTGCTCCTTTTTCTAGGTAAGCGTGTGGCCTGTAGACCACGTGTCCCAGGGTCTGCCATTGTTTGGGCAGGCAGAGGATAAAAGCCAGTTTCCTTAGCTGAGATATTTTAAAGATAGGAATTGGTCTGCTGATATTTATCAGGAGTCTACGACTAGATTCTCTACACGGAGTTCAAATGTTGGCATGTAACTTGAAGAATGAGAATATATATATATATATATAATATATATATATATATATATATATATATATATATATATATATATATATATATATATATATAATATATATATATATATATATCTTGGGGGAGGGGGAGATCGAAATAAGCTATTTCTCTCATCAACATAGTCAGTGTCGTCACTGTTGTCATAGTTGTCGTCGTTTTTATCATCATCATCCTCGTCGTCGTTACAGTCACTGCCATCATCATCGTCGTCCTCGTCGTCCTCATCGTCATGATTATCATCATCAACATCAACATTAACAACAACAATAACAATAACAAGACAATCGACAGATTCAACAAGACAACGACATCAACGGTGACAACTACAGTAGGGTTAGTAACAACATCAGCAATAATAATAATGATAATAATGATAATAATGATAATAATAATAATAATAATAATAATAATAATAATAACAATAATATAATAATAATAATAATAATAATAATAATAATAATAATAATAATAATAATAAATTGAATTTATATAGCGCTATACCTTGCAAAAACAAATCAAAGCGCTTGCATTCAATCAGTTCTTGCACATGCAGCCAACAACAATTTAGATTTTTAACGAAGTCAATGTCCACACACACACACACACACACACACACACACACACACACACACACACACACACACACACACACACACACACACACACACACACACACACACACACACAACACACACACACACACATAGAGGTTAAACAGTAGCAATCCCCCCCCTTCCCTAAAGAAAAAAACACCCACTTACCCCCCAAACCCACAGAAACCAAAACAAAATGCAAACAAACAAACAAACAACCATGCAGAATAGACCAACAGCAACAACAGTCTGACACAGTCATGTTCCACCATTAGGACCAGTGTCAGGAAGAACCCCCCCAAAAAAAACCAAACAACAACAACAAAAACAACCCCCCCAAAACAAAACTTAGCTTCTAGTATGGTGTTGGACTATAATAATAATGATAATAATAATAATAATAATAATAATAATAATAATAATAATAACAATAATAATAATAATAATAATAATAATAATAATAATAATAATAATAATAATAATAATAATAATAATACACGGATTTATATAGCGCTAAGGGAACAAATCAAGAAAAATTTCCAAAAATGTCACACACCACATACTCACCAAAAAAAAAAAAAGACTAGCTTCAAGTATGGTGTTGGACTATAAGAGAACAAATCCAAGAAAATTTGTCAAAAATTTTCAAAGTCAGAAATAAAAATAAAGTACGCTGGTGTGTGTATGTGTGTGTATGTAATGTGTGTGTGTATGTTGTGTGTGTGTGTGTGTGTGTGATGCGGTGCGTGGTGTGTGATGTAGAGTATGTAGTTAATGTAAGAATTTGTATAGATGTATGTATGTAGTTAGATAGTATGTGTAGTGGTGTGTGTGAGTTGTTGTAGTTGTGTGCGGGTGCGTGGTGCGTGTGTGTGTATGTGTGTAAGTATGTATGTATGTATGTCTGTGTAGCTGGTAGTGTGGATGAGTGTCACAGATGGGCATGTCCTCCTGTGACTAGGGTGTATTCATTCTCCTTCCGGCAGGTTCCTACACACCCAAGCTCCCTGGCCAGGGTGACACCGCGCCTACACACCCACGCACGCGCCAGTCACCCTGCCTGAGCGGGCAAACCCTACGCTCTCCCTGCACTTGCTGGACCTCCTCCCCTTCTCTCCCCTCCCCCCCTTCTTCCCTCCCCTCCTCTCTTCTCCTTCTCTGCCTCCTCTTGCAGCTGTCTGAGCACCTCGGGGTGCCACATAATGGCGTTTTTGTGTAGGTAGCTGAAATTCTGCTGCATCCCGTCCCACTCCCCTACGGTGAAGAAGCTGTAGTGACCGTTGTCCACTCTCAGGTTTCGGATCTGGTAGGTGGCTATCCCGTCACCGTTGGAGTCGATACCTACCAGAACATCGTTTTCTCCCGTGAAGTGGGTCTTCCTTAAGCTGAAGAGAAGGTCTTCAGGGGTGAAGCACTTGGTGACGTTTTCTTTGGTGTAGTTGCAGTCTTTGGTGATGTTGTGTAAAGCGTAGGCGAAGGCGTAGACGGCGTTGACGGCTCTCATGACGGACGTGTTCCTCTCGTACAGGGGGGAGTGCAGGATGGGCAGGTCGGGGTTGCAGAGGGGCCGAGTGGCGTTGGCCCACTGTGTGGTGCACTGGAACATTTCCTGGTAGAACCTGAGGAACCAGGGGTTCTCGCTGGTGTTGCGCAGCGTGGAGTACTGGAACTTGTCCTCAAAGCGTTTGATCGGCGCTGACTTGAAGCCCACGACGAGGAGACCCACAGAGATGTCTTTGAAGCCTTTGAAGTCTTTGACGTTGGGCACCAGAGCGTCGCTGGAGACCCAGATAAAACGACCGTCCACCTCTTTCCGCTTGGCCGCTCTCAGGATGCTCCTGGCATGGAGTGTGAAGAGGACCACCACCTTGACTTTAGGCGTGATCCCCAACAGATCCTCGATCAGGTCATCGTAGTTCTTCTCGCCGTACTCAGACTCTGTGGCGATGGCCGCAGCCAGGCAGAACCCTTTGTTCTCCAAGCCGTTACGGATGTAGCGGAACCCCGACAAACCGTACACTCCGTAAGAGTAGACCACAGCCACGTAGGTCCACTGAAACTGCTGCAGCATGTCCACAATGACTTCCGCCTGCTGGCGGTCGGAAGGAACGATGCGGGAGAAGAAAGCGAACTTGTTCTTGTCGCTCAGGAACGGGCTGGAGGAAGCGTAACTCAGCTGCGGGATGCGGAAAGCCGACAACAGGGCGGCCATTTGCATGGAACACTCGCTGAGTTCCGCGCCAAGGACCCCCACCACGTTGTAAGTCTTCACCGCCGTGTTCACCACCCAAGGGGACCTCATCCCTCCCACGTACTTGGCCTGGCCCCATCGGCGGTACACAGGCTCCACGTTCTGGCTGGTGGGACAGGCCGGGTTCCGGATGAAGCGCAGAGCTCGCAACAGAGCCGCCGCGTCCCGAGAACAGTCGTCCATGACGACGAACCCCAACTGAACGTCCGGGAGGAGGTCCGGGTTTCGGTTGATCTCCTCCAGGGCAAAGACAATGGCGTGGAGACGGTGGAGGGCTGAAGGCTGGCGGAGGGCCGGGCCACAGAGCTGGTCCTTGTCGAAGGCGGTGAGGGAGAGGACCACCCCCAGCTGAAGGTCCCCGTCTCGCTCCCACACCGGCTGGTGCACTTCCAGTTCCTCAGCTCCGCCGTTTCTATGTTCGTTTGCCTCTGCAGCCAGAATGCAGCAGTCCAGCACGAGTTGCATCAGCAGCAGCAGCAGCAGTAGTATCGGGATGGCTGTTGTGTAGGTCTTGGGGGTCATGGTGAGGGCAGTGTTAGGAGGGGAGGGGTGGGGGGTTAGGGGAGTTTTCGCTATGTGAAGCACCACCACTGGTGAAGGTGGTAGTTCGTGGATTGTTGCATGGATGTTGCGTAGTTTCTGAAAATGATTACGCAGAAAAGACTGAAGTTTGATACTTACAATTGTAAACCAACATTTAAACAAAATGAGCGACACACTCACACTCACACACACACACACACACACACACACACACACACACACACACACACACACACACACACACACACACACACACACGCACGCA
>CM060318.1:63626357-63628857 GCA_030674155.1 Stramonita haemastoma | reverse complement strand
ATGGACATGAAGAAAAAACCACACATCTCATCCCATCCCAGATCTTTAGCTGATTATTCTGGGCAGAAACAAGACTTTATCTTTACAATCACAGGCCTCATCTCTTTTCCCTCACAGAGCATCCTGCTTATTGGTTATGAACTGGTTAGAGGATTGCTATCAGTCAGTAAGGAGGATCAAAGGACTCAGGATTGTATTGTGACAGTTTTTTTTTTCTGTTGGTGTCTATGCGTGTTCACCTATCTCTTGTCTTTTACTGTCTCTCTCTGTCTGTCTGGAGTGGCTTCCCTTGCTTGGATACCAGCAGGAAGGAATTTTAGCAGTGTGGAGACAATTTGTGTGGTTTTTCTCAAGAAAGGCCCCCAGTATGCCCGTAATAGGACTACCATCCCGTTTGGAACATGTCTTAAACACCTTTCTGCAAGAAATGTGTCTGACTTCGTTTAAGATCGATGGCAGAGAGGACCAGACAGTGATTGTGCTGCGTCTGTCACCCACTGGCCAGCTTTCTGTTCCTCACCATCACAGTGACAGTGTCATGTACAAAAAGAAATCTCTGGCACAAGTGGCCAGGGACAGGAGAAGAACAGAGACACATAGGGCCACTCTGCAACAAAGGAAGGTGAATTCTACTTTGTCTCCTTCTGGTTTATTTCTGCCTACGCCACCCAGTTTATTTTACAATACTGAAAATGCCACTGCTGTTGACACTTTCGGCAAGCCCACTGACACTGAACGCTGTGTAGGGCAGTTTGCACGTGCTGCTCGCTCTGGCCATCCGTCTCCAACCACACAGAATGACGACACCAATGTTATTTCTGGGTCAGGTCCGTGCATTGATCTGACGTTGGAGGAAGAAACAGACGATTGTGACAGACACAGTGATGTTTGGGAAATGACGGACAGTTGTGATAATGTGAGCATTGACAAACAAGCCACGCCAGTTGTGACGATCACAGAAGACGCCACAGAAGATGTGACAGATGAAGAAAAGACAGAAGAAGAAAGTGTGTTAAGTGAAGACGATTGCGCACCAGTACGTGAACCATCACAGTCCACCCGTCTGTCAACTGATGACTGCAGGATCATACTGGAACAACTGCAACGTCTAGACAACAACATGGACAGTTTCCTTGAAAGTCTCAGAGCAGGAAGGAGAGAAAAAGACAGCCCCAAAGATAGCACTGTAAAGACAGAACAGCCTTCCAGCAAACCCACAGGACATCAGACATCTCTACCCCATCGATAACTAGTGACAGATGTGTTTGATAAGGGTGACAGTGTCGTTCATACTGTCTTGCTCTCACTGATGTTATGACATTTATCACTACCGCGAATCGGTTCCCGTTTGCGATGACTCTTGATGTGAATTTTGATTGTTCATTTTGTTTGCGGTTATATTCGATTTTCCTCCTCTCCCCCGAATTCCCTATGTGAATGAGCCGAAAAGCTTGACACATTAAACTATTTGTCATTGTCATTTGTCATTGTCATTGTCTCTGTCTGTCTGTCTGGCTGGCTGGCTGGCTGACTGTCTCTCTCTGTCTCTGTCTCTCACTCTCACTCTCTCTCCCTCACACACACACACACACACACACACACACACACACACACACCACACACACACACAACACACACACACACACACACACACACACACCCCCCGTGTGTGCACGCACGTAGAACATCTTGCGCACACGTTAAATCCTGTTCCACTTTTCGCAAGAGTAGGCCATTGTGTGCTGGTGGGAACAGATGACAAGATTTACAAAACTGGATACGCACGGGGACTAGATGTAAAAAAAAGCACATGAGTGCTTATTCTATTATCTTTGATATAAAAGAATAAATGAATAAAAACACACACAGTGCGGGCGTGCACACACACATACACTCTCTCTCTCTCTCTCTCTCTCTCTCTCTCCCTCTCTCTCTCCTGTATCTCTGTGTGTAAAGACTCAGTGTGTTATTGATGGTGTGAGCTGACAATTTGCCATGGCTGTGAAGACACAAGCCGCACATCTCACATCGCTGGTGACCTGGTTCTGCTAGCTGGGCAGGACAAAAAGATGTATCTCTGCCATTACCTCTCTTCCCGCCCCCCCCCCTTCCCCTCACACAGCAGTGTCGTGTCAGGTTCATTGGTTATGGACTGGTAGAGAATGGCTAGCCTATCAGTCAGTCAGTCAGGGGGATCAAAAGACACAGGCGCCGCTTGTATTGTTGGAGTCTTTCTGTCTTGTCTGTGTCTGCCCATCTGTATCAGTTTCTGTCTTTGCGTTTCAATGTGTGTCGGTCTGTTTGTCTGTCTGTGTCTGTCTGTCTTTCTCTCTCTCCCACACTCTCTTTCTCTCTCTCCAACACTCTCTTTCTCTCTCTCCTTCTCTCACTACCTTCCCCCCACTCTCTCTCCTTCCATCCCCCATCTCTCTCTCTTCTCTCCTCTCTCTCTCTCTCTCTCTCTCTCTCTCTCTCTCTCTCTCTCTCTCTCTCTCTCTCT
>CM060318.1:63608857-63616357 GCA_030674155.1 Stramonita haemastoma | reverse complement strand
CCACACGGTTTGAAAGTTATTGTCCCGCATCCTCCGCCCCTACACTCTACTATGAGAACTTGAGAAAAGTTGTGAGATCTCTGGAATAGTCTTTTCTTTTATCAAAACAACAAGTAGGATAAATAATGTGATCTACTTTCTTTTGTTCGGAAGAAAAGTTTAAGATTGATGGTGTGCACTGGAATTAAGTACTTTTTAAAAAATAAATGAGCTAAGAACTATGTCAGCTCAAGAATAATATCCTTTAATGTTATTTCAAAAGCTACGAGTATCTTCGAAGGCGAAATGAAGCTACCTAAATGGTTAGGAAAAAAAACAGTTGCCCACGCAAAGATCTCACTATTTGTGAAACCCAGAGCTGTATCCGAGGAACAAAACAAAACAAAAAAACAAACAAAGCAAAAACCCCAAACAAAACAAAATAAAATTACTACGTGCAAATTTGAATAGAGCAATGTCTTTTGTGACACTTGAACAATCATCCAAGTCAAAGGACTGATAAAAAGAAGATATCTGGAAGCCTGTTCTTTTTTCCCCTTTCAGAGCAAAAATACTGAGAAAAATGAATCGATATGTGACGGAAGCTATAGCCAGGTGGTCACGCCCGTTCGACCTCATACCCGTGGGTTCAGGATATACTGAGTTCGAATCTCGGCGGCGGAGTCTGGTCAATTAAGGATGGGGATTTTTATGATCAGACAGGTCAACTTCAAGTGCAGATTTACATCACCATTTAGGTTGCCTAATTCCTGACGTCAGCGATAGAGTAGTAGCACATACGTGCATCAGCTGTAAATGGGTACCTGCCCTCTTTAGGGTCAGGGAAGGTAAAGCAGAGAGGGAGAGGAGATGGGTGCCGCCCTCAATATAGTGGTTCCTAGAGAAGGTGAGGTCTCTGATACCTCGCTCCCCCGACGACCGCTTAGGCTATGGGACACCTTTACCTTAACATTATGTGTGTACGTTATTGTTTTTCTTTTAGAATTTTGACATCCGCTTCTTTCCAGCACGAAAAACGGAACAGGTTTTTAATGTGTGCACGAGATGTTCTGCGTGCATTCGTACTCGCTGCCTTGGTTTTCAGTCTCAACTGAAGGACTTTAACAATCTAGTGGAATTTCCCTTCGAACTAGGAAGTAAAGGCAGGGATGGGAAACGAAGCCAGAACCTTACGGTTTTACTAGTTTTGAAGGTTAATATCTTACCCGACCTGCCACCTTCCTTCTTGATGAGAAACAGCTTGGTTGAGAACAAGTCTTGGCAAAAGTCCAGGGTTGGGTGTAAATGCAAGATGAGCAGAGAGAGCGAGGTTTATATTTTGGGAATGCAGGATTTTCCCATCCCTGTTACAGCATGTTATATCAGGTCTCCATAGGGGGTCAAAACTAGTTGATTATGTGTGTGAAAAAGTGTGTGTGTGTGTGCGCGCGTGTGTGTGTGCGTGCGTGCGTGTGACTGTGAATGCGTGTGTGTGCGTGTGCGTGTATGTGTGTGTGTGTGTGTGTTTGAGTGTGTGGTGTATGTGTATGTGTGTGGGGTGCGTGCGTGCGTGTGACTGTGATCAAATGCGTATGTGTACGTGTATGTGTGTGTGTGTGTGTGTGTGTGTGTGTGTGTGTGCGCACGCGCGTGTGTGTGTATGCTCGCGTATGTATGTATGTATGTATGTATGTATGTCTGTCCCGATGGTGCGTTACCTTGACGTGGTGGGATGGCTTGCGTGTTCTGTTTGATCCCCAGAGCTATGTGGGCGGGGGCTTCGGCCTCCGGCAGGTTCAACCATGCTCAACAGGTCTGTGGGGTAGGAGCCAGACTAAATTTGCACCCTGGTCCTCCAGGTTGGGGGTTGTGCTTTGGGTTAACAACCCATTCACTTAAAAATCAGTATGTTACAGAAACCACAACAATATCTCTAAACAGCGACCTGGTTGGGGGAGAGTCCTCTCTGGCAGAGTCTATGACGCGAGCTGGTGAAAGCCTTCGGGAAGCCAGTGCGCCGACAACTCTTCTGTCAACCAAGTCAACAACCAGGATAGGGACCTGGAACATCAGAACCCTATATGAAACTGGAAAAACAGCACAGGTATGTAGAGAAATGCATAGGTACAACCTGAAGATCCTTGGCCTGTGCGAGACTAGATGGAATGGAACGGGACGGTCAAGACTAGCGAGTGGAGATACCATCATCTACTCTGGACAGGAGGAAGGCCAGCCCCACACACATGGAGTAGCGCTGCTGATGAAACCTGAGGCAACGCGAGCACTACTATCCTGGGAACCAGTGTCACCACGGATCCTCACTGCCCGGTTCAACTCAAAGGGCAGGAAAGTTACCATCCTCCAATGCTATGCTCCAACAAATGCCGCTGACTTAGAAGAAAAAGAAAACTTCTACGAGCAAGTCCAAGCCATAATGGACAAAACGCCAAAGAGGGACATGAAGATCCTAATGGGAGACCTGAATGCAAAAGTTGGGTCAGATAACACCAACAGAGAACTGATCATGGGCAAACATGGCACGGGAGACCAGAATGAAAATGGTGAACTCTTAGCAGAGTTCTGCACCTTCAATGACCTGGTCATTGGAGGCACCATCTTTCCCCACAAGAAAGTCCACAAGACCACATGGACTTCCCCAGATGGCAAGACTGAAAACCAGATCGACCACATCACCATCGGGCGAAAGTGGAGAAGGAGCCTGCACGATGTCAGGGTGAAGCGCGGAGCAGACGCAGCGTCAGACCACCATCTTGTAATAGCCATCCTCAAGACAAAGCTCAAAGCCTTCACCGACAAGGCAGGAAGACCATCGCACAAATTCAACGTGCAAAGCCTTAAAGACAGAGCGAAAACAGAAGAATTCAAGCTGGAATTAAGAAACAAATTCAGCATGCTTGCCCAGATGCCAGAGGAAACAATCGAAGAGCAGTGGCACAGTCTACATGAGACCTGGAAGACAACATGCCAAGCAGTCTTGGGAAAAAATACAAGAAAACACAAGGAATGGCTGACAACAGAAACATGGGCACTGATCACCGAGAGAAAACAGCTGAAAGACCAGATCAACAGAACACAAGATCAGGAAGAGAAGCAGACATTACAAGCACGATACTGGGACAAAAACCGTGCAGTAAAAAGAAGTGCAAGAAAGGACAAGAGAAATTTCATTGAGGAGCTGACTCAGGAAGCAGAGACTGCAGCAGGCCAAAGAAACATGAAGAGACTCTATGAGATCACGAGGACTCTCTCAGGAAAAAACAGTAAACCTAATTGCCCCATCAAAGACAAGAACGGCAATACCATTCCAGGTGAAGAAGACCAGAGAGCAAGATGGGCAGAGCACTTCAAAGAAACACTCAACAGACCAGCACCATCTGTCCCACCAGATATCCCACCACCTACTGAAATCCTTGGCATCAACACCGGCCCCCCCACCAAAAATGAGATCACCAAAGCCATAAAGTCTTTAAAGTCAGGCAAAGCAGCAGGTCCTGATGGTATACCCCCTGAAGCACTGAAGGCAGACATCCAGACTTCAACTGACATGATGTATCCACTCCTACACAAGATCTGGGAGCAAGAGAGTGTGCCAGAAGACTGGAAGAAAGGCTACCTCGTGAAGCTACCAAAGAAAGGGGACCTGTCATCCTGCAACAACTGGAGAGGAATCATGCTGCTGTCTATACCAGGGAAAGTACTGACAAGAATAATCTTAGAAAGACTGAAGACGGCACTAGACAAGACACTCAGGGATGAACAGGCAGGCTTCCGACAAAACAGATCATGCACAGATCAGATCGCCACAATGCGCATCATCATCGAGCAGTCCCTAGAGTGGCAGACCCCCTTGTATTCAGTCTTTGTCGACTTCCAGAAGGCATTTGACAGCGTCGACAGAGATGTCATCTGGAGACTGATGCACCACTATGGTTTCCCACCAAAGTTCGTCACCATCATCCAACAGCTCTATGAAGATGCCACTTGCCAAGTCATCCATGATGGTAAATTGACGGAACCCTTCTGCGTACAAACCGGCGTTCGTCAGGGCTGTCTGCTGTCACCAACCATCTTCCTGTTGGTGGTTGACTGGATAATGCGACAGGCCACAGCAGGCAGGAGAACTGGCATACAGTGGACCATCACAAGGCAGCTGGAAGACCTGGACTTCGCAGACGACATCAGCCTTCTCTCACACAGGCACCAAGATGCACAAGAGAAGCTATGGCATGTTGCGGAGGAAGCCGATAAAATAGGCCTCCAAATCAACATCAGGAAGACGGAGGTCATGAGGGTGAACAACAAGAAACAAGACCCAGTGCGACTACACCAAGAAAACATCAAAGAAGTCGACAAATTCACCTACCTGGGCAGTGTCGTTAGTAAAGATGGGGGAACGGACGAAGACATCAAGTGCCGAATAAATAAAGCACGTCATGCCTTCAACACCCTTCGCCCAATCTGGAGATCAACATCCCTCTCACTCCACAACAAGATCCGGATATTCAACACCAATGTCATGTCGGTCCTACTGTATGGCTCAGAAACCTGGCGGGTGACAAAGACCAACACCCACAAACTCCAGACATTTACCAACAGATGTCTTAGGAACATCCTTGGTATCAGGTGGCCAGAAGTAGTCTCAAACGAAGAACTATGGGACAGGACCAGACACGCTCCAATTGACACGGAGATCAAGAAAAGGAAATGGGGATGGATTGGCCATACGCTCCGCAAGCCTGCTTCAGATGTCACCAGGCAGGCCCTTGACTGGAATCCACAAGGGAAGCGGAAAGTAGGCCGACCAAAACAGACCTGGCGCAGAAGCATTGAAGCAGAGACGAAAGCAGCCGGAATGACATGGGCCGAGCTGAAGAGGATCTCCCAGAACCGAGTCCGTTGGAGGAGTGTTGTTGTGGCCCTATGTTCCCAAGGGAATCCACAGGCATAAGTCAAGTCAATGTATGTATGTATGTATGTATGTATGTATGTATGTATGTATGTATGTATGTATGTATGTATGTATGTATGTATGTATGATATATAATATATATATATATATATATATATATATATATATATATATATATATATATATATATATGATTGAGAAAATAAACTATGTGTGTGTGAGTGTGTGAGGTGTGTGTGAGGTGTATGTGTGTGTGTGTGTGTGTGCACGCGCGCGCGTGCGTTTGTGAGTGTGCGTGTTGCCATTCTGATAGCAGTGGGTAGTTTTTGTCTTTTTAGTATATTTGCCTACAATACAGTTTTGTTATGGTGATGGTGGCGCCGGGCGCACGCGCACGCGCACGCGAGTGTGTATGTGTGTGTGTTTGTGTGTGCGATTGTGCATGTGTGTGGGTGCCTGTGTGTAAGTTTGTGTGTGCATGAGCAATGCGCGTATTTGAGTGTATGTCCTTGTTTGTGTTTATGTGTGTGTGCATACATGTGTGCGAGCGTGCATGCATGTATGTGTGCGCACACAAAATGTGTGTGGTCATAGATATGCGCGCGCGTGTGTGTGTATATGCGCGTGAGTGTGTTTGTGTATTATCTTGCAGTCACTACAAAACGGGAAGTGAAGCAAAAAACAATGATACAACAGAGTAATTGACAACAGAAGGTAAACTTGGCATCAAGCTAATTAGCAGGTGAACAGGAGAGCTACAAATAGCACACAGCAGCGATAGAACAGACCACAGATGGCAGAAGAAGAAAGCAGCTGGCAATCAAAACAGGAAAAATGGCAGGTTTAAAACACAGGAGCTGAGCTGCCGCACAAACAGAAACACTCCCGTAAAACAACAACAACAACAACAACACCAACAGAGCAGCTGGGCAAAATTAATTAGAGCAACTGGCAAAAATAAACACAGCAACTGACACAAACAATCACATTAACTAGTACATAGAAACATAGCAGCTGGCACAAATAATCACAGTAGCTGTGACAGACAGACATAGCAGCTGGCACATATAAACATAGCAGCTGGCACATATATACACATAGCAGCTGGCACATATATTGTAACTGGCTTGAATAAAAATAGCAGCTGACGCAAATAAACACAGGAAATGGCACAAAAAACGACAGCTGCTGGCACAAAAAAAACATAGCAGCTGGCACAAACAAACATAGCAACTGGCACATATAACATACCAACTGGCACATACAAACATAGCAACTGGCACATATAAACATACCAACTGGCACAAAGATAGTAACCGTCACATATAAACATAGCAACTGGCATTTGTAAACATAGCAGCTGGCACAAATAAGCATAGTAGCTGGCATATATAAACATAGCAACTGTCACAACCAAACATAGCAACTGTCACAACCAAACATAACAGCTGGCCCAAATAATAACAAAAGCTGGCACGAATCAGCAAATAAGCTGGCACAAATAAACACAGCAGCTGGCACAGGTAAACATAGCAGCTGGCACAGGTAAACATAGCAGCTGGCACAAATAAACACAGCAGCTGGCACAAATAAACATAACAGCTGGCACAGGTCAACATAGCAGCTGGCACATATAAAACTTAGCAGTCGGCACAAATAGCCTGGTAGTTAGAGTGATGCGCATTGCGCTTGTGTTCTGCTGGCCCAGGTTTCAAAATCGTTCAAGAGGATTTTTCTTCTGGAATTAGTATCAGCGCCGACTCACCAGCCGCCATGGCGCAGTGGTTAGCCCCTTGCATTCCGGACTGGAAGGTCGTGGGTTCGATTTCCGTAAGAGTCATAGGGATTTTTTTTGGCTCCGGCCGGCTCCTACTCAGAGCGAGTGTGCTGTGGGCTCATTGGGAAGACTGGGACAACACAGTCGAGCTTCTTCCACTTTATGGATGCGAGGTTGAGAATGTTGCTCAAATTACCTGACCAGCACTGCAGGTGTCTGTATCTCTTGAGCCCGGTTGACACCAGGATATATTATGATAATAAGCGTAGAGTACAGCCCTGTCAAGTAGTCTCAAAAGCACAAGCACTTCCATAGTATTCATTATATTATCCTCATTCTCATCGATCATCATGCAATGAAAAATTGCCTGTGATTCCGTAGCGCTATAGCATATGGTAACAAATTAGCATACTATTTGGCAACAAATAAATATAGCATATGGCAACACATAAGCATAGCATCTGGTAACTAATTAGACCATCAGGCAGAAATAAGCACAGCATCTAGCAATATCTAAACATAGCAGCTGGCAACAAAAAAACATAGCATCTGGTAACACATCATTATCATCTGGCATAAATAAGCATAGCAAGTAGCAATAGATAAACATAGCAGCTGGCAACAGATAAACAAAGCAGCTTGCAACAGATAAACACAGATACTGACACAATTAAGCATAGCACATGGCATCAAATAAGTATAGCATCTGGCAACAAATAACATATCGTCTGGTAACAAATGATAGCATCTGGCAGAAATTAGCCTAGCAACTGGCATCAAAAGTATAACATCTGGTACTAAATAAAACGTAGCA
>CM060318.1:63568857-63601357 GCA_030674155.1 Stramonita haemastoma | reverse complement strand
GAGGGAGGGATGCTACAGAGGGAGGGCTGCTTCAGACGGAGGGAGGTCTGCTACAGACGGAGGGCTGCTACAGACGGAGGGCTGCTACAGATGGAGGGCTGCTACAGACGGAGGGCTGCTACAGAAGGGAGGCCACAGCCTGCAGAGGATGGACAACGCCTCGGTGCTTAGATGCTAAAAGAAAACTCAAACATGGACAGATGAATTCAATAATTCTTTTTCAAAATCTGCTCTGCTCCCATTAATTGTGCTTTGTTCCTCACAGTCTCTGATCACCTCATAGTCATCCTGTTAGTGTTGCTGGCTGGAAAAAAATCTTCGGGGAACAGAATTGAGCGGAAAGTGGAAGATCTTGTACGCTAGATTAAGAACAATTTCAGACATGGTTGTAGCCTTATCTTCAGAGGTGAGTGACAGGGCAAGCTGTCCAGATGTGTTCCACTTCATAGACTTTGTACTATTAATCGATTTTTAGGAGACCTTTTAAAAAAATCACTCAGGCAAAATAGGGGACATTCCTTTTCAATTTTCTTACTTCTACTTTGAAAAGCATGGAGAAAAATCAATGTTGCTGTATTTTGTTTTTACACAATTTCAAGTGTATCTCTCAAGACAAAAGCAAAAGCCTATACCGTATTTTTGCTTTCTTTTGATCAAGTTTACCAAAGCCACAGCAGAAGAGAAAAGATTACTGTTGTGGTAAATCCAGGTTAAAAGATATTTTTGTGGCTGAAAAGATACAATTTATAGAGGATGTTTTTTGTTTTGCTGAATAAAATCACGAAACAAGAGCAATACGTAACTAAAAACCAGTATGATGCATGGGTAACTATGTGAAACATGTTTTCATTATCATGAATGAAAACTTTAACACTTACAGAGTTGAATTTTCTACACAGGTAATTATGGTATTGTAATAACTAGCTGCTTTTCTCTAATGCTGACCTTAAAGATCAACATTGCTTTTGTTGCTTTAAAGAGTTATGGTGTAAGCTTGATTGTAAAATTATCCGTAATGTTCATAATCGTAATTTTGCATGAACAATGATTCATCGTTATCTATATTTTTGTGTGTGAAATTATCGAAAAAAGCCACATAGTCAAAAATGCAAAATGGCGAGTGGTATAAAAGTTCCAACCAGAAAACACAAAACAAGTATTGCTCAGTTTAGAACTCTTGTGCAGCGGACACAAGTTTTTTATGTACAACTACGTGATCACAGGTGTTCCTGATTTCTGGAGGGAGAAGAAGAACAAAAACTATAACATAGTGCTTTGAACATGTCCTGGTGTTAACTGTTTCTTCTAACATTGTTTCTTTGTGCCCCCGAATTTGCATTTTCTTGATTCATGACCCCAGCATGATTTCCATCAACAGAAAATACACACTTTACATACAGCACACAACTTGTTTTTATTGTTTAAGTAATCTGCGACTTTGATCTTGCATATCTACCAACCTGGATGTGTTTAACATTCTGTGTCGATGACACACACAGTGTAGAAAAAGTGAAAAAGAAAATTTGACGGATTTTGATTAATTTCCTGTCTCTAAAAGGAATATCCTTGTATTTGCGTTTTGTCTAGCAAAGATCATTTATCATGAATGAATTTTTTTAATGAAAGTAATAGATTTTTGGACTTCTGCGTGAGCCCTATGTATTGAAAAAAACATTTTCATCAGCTATTGAGCTTGCCTGCATGTGGATTTACGTTTACACCAAAAATAAATCCATCTCTGACAGACCTGTATGACTGCTTCTGAATCACGATCCCCTACCCTGGAGTGGCTGACAAAAAACGTTTAGGAGACAAATAACCAAAATTAAGCAAATACGCTAGATATTTTTTTTCATTATTATCTGAAGTTTTATTTTAGACTTGGTTGAATATGTGTTCATATGATTTATTTTCATTTTTC
Source organism: Stramonita haemastoma (assembly GCA_030674155.1). Lineage (NCBI taxonomy): Eukaryota > Metazoa > Mollusca > Gastropoda > Neogastropoda > Muricidae > Stramonita > Stramonita haemastoma. The sequence continues at coordinate 63,599,436 of CM060318.1, read as the reverse complement.
AGTTTTAAAGGTATTTACTACACCAAAAACAGAGCAACAACCCACACTTGTCTGATTCTGATTAATTTCCACGACACAACCTTTAGATTGAATGGTTTTGTGTTTGTATTCTGTCAAGCAACGACTACTAGTAGCAACTGTTTTTCAAGGAAATGATAAACTCCCCGAAATTGGCACAGCATTTAATCAAATTTAAAAATCCACTTTCCCTATAGGTTACGTACCGATGGTTGGCAATGCCTTATCAAACTTTATCTGTCTGGTGAATTTGTTTCCTCCCCTTCTGCTTATTTGCTCAGGAACCTTCATTTTTCCACAAGCTTTGAAAACAAAATAGTTATCATCTGCATCAACAAGAGAACTTCTTTATACGTCAAAGTGGACAGAAAAGCCTCGTTCTTAGAGTGTTGTGCATTACACTCGCAATCTGCTGACCTGGGTTCAGATCCCGTTCAGAAGGGATTTTATTCCCTTGAGTTAACATCAGTGCCGACTCCATCCCCCTTCCTCCCCACCTACCCCTCCTAAAAGCCCTAAAAGTTCTTCGGAGAAGATTACAAACTGAAGTCTTTTGTACGAACACACACAGAATAGCATGCAACACATTAAAAACTCTTCCGCTTTTCCAAAGAGTAGGCCATAACCGAAGTTGGAATGTGGCTACCTTTATGATGGGTCTCCGCGGTTACATACGCAAAGTCTCACCATTGGTGAACCCCAGAGTTTAAGCCGAGGAATGAACAACACCCCTCCCCCCCCAAAAAAAAAAAAAAAAAAAGACACCAAAAGGCAGGCCATTTTGTGCCGGTGGAACGGATAACAAATCTGACATAACCGTATTAACACAGGGACTGAATTTAACAAAAAAACCACATGAATGCTTATTCCATTATCCTCGAAATGAGAGAAAAACTATGAAAGAGAGAGTAAAACAAAAATGAATAAAAGCATCCTGTCTGTAAAAAAAAGCATGGCTGATACCCAAATGTGCTTGTAAACCTAGAAGACAGGTAGGTGGGTGGGTCTGCAGGTTGTGGAGAAGTGTTTCGACGGCTGCTTTCTGCGGCTTTGAGAGATAAGATAAGCGTAGCCAATAGTTCCGTAAAGCTAAAAAAATCACAGGTGGAGAGAGAGAGAGAGCGAAGGAGGGGAAGGTACATAAGGAGAAGATTTGTGTGTATTATTAATATATTGTGATTAGTAATGCTACAGGTTAGTTTTTGAAGAAGTGAAAGTTTAGTATAATAAGTCTGAGCCGAGAAGTGTTACGATGCTTATTGTATTTGTATACCCCTTTAAGGCACAGCAGATTTCTATGCGTGGAATTCAGGATGCTTTCCCCAGGAAGAGCGCGTGCCACAAAAGTAGCGCCACCACTATTTTCTTTTTGGCCTGTCTGCACTTGCATTTTGTTTCCCTATCAGAGTAACCCTTTTCTATAGAATTTGCCGTCTTTTTTTGTAATGCACTATAAATGCATATAGCACACGGACCTCTAGTTATTGTTTCATCTGAAAGACAGCAGCTAGACCACCACTCACGTCTCAAGTGGATGGAGAGAAATGTTTGGTAGAATAGGGATCATTCTGGGGTTTTTGCTTTTAGTCAAGTATGTTGCCTCCAGACGCAGATCCACTTTAGACTTGGATAAAACTGAGCTAGATAATAATAACTGAGAACTATAAGAACTAGAGCAGTAACAGTAAACATTAGACAGTAAACAGTTGCACTAAACATTAAACAGTGGACAGTCAACATAACAGTGGACATTAAACTAATGGGAGGAAAGCTCAGTGGTCAGTCAAGCACTCGCTTCCCCAAACTAAGGTCAAGCAGCAATAAGGTGGTTGCAAGGAATGAGTGACCTGTTGTGCTTTGTCTTCACTACAGTCTCCATTTCACCCAGCTGTAAATGGGTGCCTGCAACTTTAGGGACAGGGAAGGTAAAGCAGCAAGAGAGAGGAGATTGGTGCTGCCCTTAATATGCTGGGCGCTGAGAGGCTGAGGTTCTGACATCTTGCTCCCCAACGACTACATAATTATGTTATGGAAACACATTTACCTTTTATAATTTTTATCTAGACAGTAAACAATAAAAAAAGGGAGGCAGTGAACAGTATAATAGTTATACATAAACAACGGACAGTGAAAGGCACACGGTAGAAGTAACAGTTAGTACAAGCAGAAAGCAGCAAAATGACCGATAACTAAAACAATAAAAACGACTGATTACACTCAAAACCAAGGATGGAACTCAAACAAGCTTGAAGGTCACAAAGAACTGTAGCAATAAAGAACTAGAACACACAAAGACAAAAACAATAAACTGAACCATGAACAGGAAAGTGCAGTGAACAAAACTGAGCATCAACAACCTTCCCCTTCCAAAAAAAACCAAAACCAAACAAGCAAATAAGCAACCCAAAGCAAACAACCAAACCTTACAAACCAAAATGAAAACTACCCTCCCCTCCTAAAAAAAGAAACCAAAACAAACAAAAAACCCGACCTCGATTCCATAAATATTACACAAAAACAGTAAATAGTTAAGTGGAGCAAAAAGTAATGAGATATGGTTACAAACAAGGGCAAACAACAATGACTACAACCTCTCCTGAAAAGGTAAATGTGAGCAGTGATGGATTTATTGCTGAAAGGAGACACGCAACGCAATGTTCCCCACTCCACCATTGTCTGACCGGTTTTGTCATCAGTAGTGTGAAGTGTGGCAGTATAATTTTGAAATAGCTTCCAGACATGCAAGCATTTTTTGTTTATTGTTGTCCTGGTGGTGCATTCTCCAGCTTACAACTAACTGCAAAGCATGCAATGTTGTTGCTGCTGTTGTGCTTCCCAAGCTTAGAAATAGCTGGAAAACATGCAATGTTGTTGTTGTTGTGTTGTTGTTGTTGTTGTTGTTGTGTTCCAAAACTTAGGATCCTGGGGGTAATCTAACACATGCTTGCTGTGTCACTCCTCACATCTGATAATCACTGTGAAACCGTAAGTACACAATAGAAGAAAAGTTTGTTTGAATCAAAATATCTCACTATAAAGGCAGCCATAGTTTGACTTCAGAGAATTCTTTTCTTCTTTCAAGAATATCACTGGTTGTTCCTCTAGGAGCTTATCATGGCTAATCTCAACATGATATTTGAAAAAAAAACTAACATCATTGCATAGTAGGGTTTTGCATGTTGCTTACATCAATAACCAACATGTAACAAGGCATTGGGCCTGAGCCAATATGCTGTTGTATGTCTTCCCCAGTTTTGGAGTAAAAAAAAAAAGAACTATGTTTGTTTGACAAAAGCCCTTTTTCTAATGTTACCTCAATTTTTTTTGCTGTTTGGAAAGCCTTGTTTTCAAAAAACTTACTAAACAATGGTGAGTATGAGATCAAATTAAAACTGTGTACATAAAACAAACAAAAAGAAAAGTAAAAACCAACAAACTTAAAAAAACAAATTCAATGATTCAATTCTATTTTTTGAAATGGTAAAATTATCTTGTTTGTATGTCAGTTCAGTCATCAAACTATTTTCCCCTAACATGATTGTGTCTCAGAAGTTGAGTGTTTGGCTAATTTATGTGGGTATAAATGGTCACATACCCCAAATCCCATCATTGCTGATTGATTGGATTGGAGCCTGAGAGCCGTAGCTAAGGAACAAGAAAAAAATTGACATGTTATGGCTATCACAGTGACTTCCATAAATTATGAAATGAGTAATATGGAGTACATATTCTGGGTGACCACCAGGGAGTTAAGCTTAGGAACCCACGACAACAACAACACGGTATTATGGCTGACTGACGATCATAAAAAAACAATGAACAGGACAGCATGGTAATGGCTCACGCAAAAGATAGATTTCATGATGCAACATGAGGACACTACAAAGAAAAAGCTTTTCCCCATACCCACCCACACAGTCCCAAACGAGATGTGTATGGTACTTGTCGACTGGTGTCCTGTTTCACTCTGTTTTGGTTTTTTTTTCCAAACCTAACACCTTGAGTTCAAGGTTTGGCACAAACAGAGATTCAGTGCCATTGGATATCCTATGAGTAACCAAAAACACAATGAAACAAAACCCAACCCTGCTTGTTTTTGAAGTGGAGGCAAAGCAGAAATGTTCTAAGATTAGTCACAGCAAAGTAAAAATATCACCTAAAAGAAATCTGAACAGATGTCTAATTTATGCTTTCGTTGTTGTTCTTGTTGTTGTTGTTGTTGTCATTACACAATCACCAGCTTAACACCCTTGAAGTTAACCATCATGATATGCAATCTGGCACAAATGGTTGCATACGCAAAATCTCACCATTTGTGGATCTCGGAACTTAACTCTAGCCCAGGAATGAAATAAAATGCTCTGACTCACTTATCCCACCTGTAAATCACTATAAGGCTGACATGCCACTGAATAAGAGTTTTGCCAATAGCAACTTTTTTTTAGTACAACAATACATATGATCCATCCTTCAACTTATGAGAACACTGATAAAAAACTTATTTTTAATAATCAACAAAGACTTTTTAGCATTTCATGCTTATATATCGAGATAAAAGAAATAAGCAATCAATGTTGCTTTTTTTTATCGTCCGTTGTTGCAGTTTTTTTAAATAATGTTACACCTAGTTCCACGAGCAACCACAATGGTATCATACGAAAACGAACAGGATTCGAACGTGTGCCCAGAATGAATTCATGCTGCTGATCGCACACGCCTCGTTAAATCCTATGAAGGCTTGGAGAAGTAGAAGTCAAGCACTGTGTTAACTAGAAACAATTTACCTGAACCAACCTCGTCAAATTAGGCAATGTTGAAACTAGCTATAGTCACAGCTGACACTGTAAGCAAACTGGATGGATTGATCAAGAACTGATCAAGGACTGGAGTAAAAAATAAACCCACCAAAAAACACCAAACAACCCAATAGAAACAAGGCAGAACAAAAGTGACAAACTGAACAATAAACAGAGAGAGCAGCAAGCATAAACTAAAGCAGTCAACAAAAATCTAAACAACAAAGTGATGGGAGCTACAAACCTTAAACTTATGTGGTAAATTGCAAACTGGGACAATAAGTAATGAGCCAGAGTTACAGACAAGGGAAATAACGCTGACTACTACCTCCCCTGTCATGGCGAATGGGGAACGTGAGTGGTGATTGATTCACTGCTGAAAGGAGACACGCAATGCAGTGTTCCCCACTCCCACCATTGTCTGGCCGCGTTTTGTTATCAGCACTGTATAGTGTGGCAGAAGACTTTGAAGTAGCTCTAAACACGCATTGCTGCTGCTACTGCTGCTGCTGTTGTTGTTGTTGTTGTTGTTTTTCTTGATGCTGCTACTGTGTTGTTGTTCTTGTTGTTGCTGTTTTTGCATGTTCTGCGTTAACACCCTGGAAGTCATTCATAACATGCTTTCTGTCTCACTCAGAGCACCTGAGAATCACTGTGTTTTACACAATGGATGAGACGTTTACATTATTTTACACCTATTAAAAATAGGCAGACACACTTCAACTTCAGGGGGTTTAGGTTTCCTTTAAACAGAGTGCAGGTTGTTGCACCCTAGTTTTTCATAGCAGAAGACGATCTCAACAACGATGTTTTACAGCATAACAAAACGTTAATTTAGGCCCAGGCACTAAGCGTACATCAATAATTAAGAAAATTTATGATGTCAGCTAAAGTACTACTTTAATTTCTTTCCAGGTTCTGGAAAAAGTCCATGTTTTTTTTGGTAATAGCCATTTGTGTAAGATCAACTTGATTACGTTCTACTGTTTGCAAATCCCTTGCTGTTGATGAATCCACAAAATCATGGCGTGTATGAGATGAACCAAACACATAAGATAAAAACTAATTAAAAAAATGCAGAACAAGATGAAACAGTCAAATAATAAAAAGCCAAACAATTATTGAATCTTATTTTGTGAGAAATAATTAACTAATTTTCGTTGGTGTGTCAGTCAGCATGGTCTTCATCTGTTATATTACGTGATGGTTCTCATAGTGATTTTCTGGTGGGATGAGTGAGTCAGAGAGCACATTATTCTAGGTGACCTCCTGGGTGTTAAGCTGGGGAACACGCAACAACAACAAGAACAACAACACCATCTTACTACAGCCAGTGGTAGTAAAGGTAACGAACAGGACAGCGTGGACATGGCTCTCGCAAAGAGAAAGAATGCCCTGTCATTCCCCTTGCTCACAGTACTGGATTTGTTTGCATTTGTACATGAATGAAAGAGAGAGAGAGAGAGAGAGAGAGAGAGAGAGAGAGAGAGAGAGAGAGAGAGAGAGAGAGAGAGAGAGAGAGAGAGAGAGAGAGAGAGAGAGAGAGAGAGAGAGAGAGAGAGAGAGAGAGAAGAATGAATGAAGAATGAATGAATGAATGAATGAATGAATGAATGAATGAATGAATAATCTTTATTTTTCAAGGGTTACAGAGTAAGCGTTACATACTTTTTTCATCCGGCCCTTGCCCTGATCAGGGAATAAAGCTAAGAACCCCCCTCCCTACCCCTATATACCAGCATCACCACCAACAGCAGTTCAACCAATATTTTAAAAGAAGAAAACAGGATATATTCAACAAAACGCGTCATCCTAACTGGATACACTGATAATTATCTAAACAAACGTGTATGAGTGTGTGTGCGTGTTGTTGTGTGTGTGTGTGTGTTGTGTGTGTGTGTGGTTGTGTGTGTTGTTGTGTGTGTGTGTGTGTGTGTGTGTGTGTGTGTGTGTGTGTGTGTGTGTAGGCAGGAAAACAAGCAAAGTAGGCATAAAAGGGGAAAAAAACAGATAAAAAAATAACATAAAAACCCTTTAAACACAAAAAGCTACACGAGGACACATTTCTATATTCAAATGGTAAGAATACATTTTTGAATCCAACATAACAACCAAAACACTCCTCTTCATAATAAGTCTAGGATAGAAATGTGAAGGTTGGAAGTTGGAGGGGAAATGAAAGGGAAAGGAAGAAAGTGAGAGAGAGAGAGAGAGAGAGAGAGAGAGAGAGAGAGAGAGAGAGAAGAGAGAGAGAGAGAGAGAGAAGAGAGAGAGAGAGAGAGAGAGAGAGCAGGAGAGAGAGAGAGAGACAGAGAGAGAGAGAGAGATGACATTTGAGGATGACTTTGGAAACAGAGAATTGACATTGGAGAATGACTTTTGAAATTCCTGTTCCCGCTGGAAATTGGGAGGAATCATTTGGGAATCAGCTATCATTATTAGACTTTCAGAGGAATATTTTCCAAAATTCTGCCTGAGAGACAGTTCAGCCTATGGTTTTGACTTGCCATCTCTGTGAAAACATTTTGTCTCCCAATCAATGATCAAAAGATTACAGTCTAATGCTGTGTTTTAGCGCTTTCTATCTTTAAGAAGGGAAGCAGATTTTTTGCAGGTACAGAATACACATTTTATTATTTTTACATACACATAAAAAAATGTCTCTCGATTATACTATATAACAAAAAATCTATCGCAATTCAACTGTTATATATAGCTCCTTAAAATGTTCAACCACACTTCCAAATACCGTTCCTTTTTCAGCCCAGCAATCTTTTGTCATAATGCATTCAACTTATACAGATAGACGCTATAGCCGAGTGGTTAAGACCATCCGACTTTAATCCCATGGGTCCATGAAATCGTGGGTTTGAATCTCGGTGGTGGCTTCTAGTGAATTAATAGAAGGGGAATCTCCCGCAATATCTAAGGTCAGTTCTACAGCAGAGCTGCAAATTTCTTGATTCCTTCCGTGTATATACACATACAAAAACTCGTATATGCATGTTGATTAAAGATCCCGTAATTCACGTCAGCGTTTTATGGGTACAGAAACATGAAGATACCAAACATACACCCCTTAGTCGGGATGCAGCCGCTTTCATAGTGAATAAAAATGGTCGCATACGCAGCATCTCCCTATTGATGAACTTCAACACTCTCGCCGAGGAACGGAAAGTAATCTGTACAGACGCACACCACACACACACCACATATACTCAAGCACGCAAGCACGCATCTGCAGATGATGAATCCTACTAAACTCTACAATCTGTGAGAGTTCTAATCTTATCAGGTTGTACGTCTTTACTCCACATCTTTACGTTTCTCATTGCTTTCCTTCACACGTTTTCATTCGAGAGGACAAAGTTATTCCTTTTACATAAACTTTCCATTTTTTTTAGTGGTGAGTCCAAAGATTCTTTTTTTTTTTTTTCGTAATCTGTTGAAAAGAGTTTTTCATATTTCTCTCCTCACACGTCTCATTACTTTTCTTTCTTTCTTTTGCTTTGCCATAGAAGATAATTTTATTCCTTCTAGAACAATGTTTTAGTTTGTTGGTTTTTTGTCCAAAAATTTTGTTATCTGTTTTTTTTTTTTATCTCTGTTAACATTGTTTATGATTTGCCTCTTTATCTTTCAAAGAAACCCATTGTTTGTGTGAATGCTTTTGCACTTGTCTTTCTTTCACCTGTGCCAGTTCTTCCCTAAAGTTCCAGACTTCCAGGTCAGGATTGGCAAAGTGTGATGAAGTCTTTGAGCCTGAGGTCAAGAAGGAAGAAGAACAAAAGAAGGGCAGGAGGACAAAACAGATCTGCCGGCTCCTATCAGTGGGGTGTGGGAATCCATCCATCCATCCATCCATCCATCCATCCATCCATCCATCCATCCATCCATCCATCCATCCATCCATTCATCCATCCATCCATCCATCCATCCCATCCATCCATCCATCCATCCATTAGTCCGTCCGTCCGTCCGTCCGTCCGTCCATCCATCCATCCATCCATCCATCCATCCATCCATTCTCCCTCCCTCCCTCCCTTCCTTCCTTCCTTCCTTCCTTTCTTCCTTTCTTCCTTCTTCCTTCCTTCTTCCTTCCTTCCTTCCTTCCTTCCTTCCTTCCTTCCTTCCTTTCTTCCAGGAAATCAGCACTGAGTCCACATCACCACAGAAATGACCCCTGGCACTCTTTCCTACAAAAAAAATGCCCCCTCAGAAACAATAACAAAAAAGATTAAAACAAAAATCCTACGTAAATACCCCCCCCCCCCCCCAAACAACCAAAGTCAAAACACCAACCAAAAAACAACAACAACAACAACAAACTAGCACTACCCCAACAAACAAAAACTTCCAGAAAATAAAAAAAAACCACGAAAATTACATCCCCAAAACACAAAAACCACCCACACCCAACTAAAAACACGCAAAATCCCCCTAAACCCGAGCAAAAAAACCCAACCCAACAGAAAACAACCCCACAGCCAGCAGCAAAATTAAAGCACATCAAAAATCAGCCAAAAAACACAACTCAAAAGAATAACAACAAACACAGAATATGCTTTAATAACTGAAACGGTGGATCGGTGGTCTAGGAGGTAACGTGCCTTGACTAGAAAGCAAAAAGTCCGGGTCGGAGTGTGCAGTGGTTCGAATCCCGTTTGGGTCCAGAACTTTTCCCCCCATCCATTAGACCATAGTGGTGTTCTGGGTGCTAGTCTTTCGGATGAGGCAGTAAACCAAGGTCCCGTGTGTTACACATAATTATTTAGCGCACGTAAAAAAACCCATGGCAATAAGAGGGTTGTCCCTGGCAAAATTCTGTAGAAAAAAGCCACTCTGATAGGGAAACAAAATTTAATACAGTTGCAGACAGGAAAAAATACACAAATAATGGGTAGGCGCTGCACTTGTGGCGACGCGCTCTCCCCGGGGAGAGCAGCCCGAATTTCACACAGAGAAATCTGCTGTGACATAAGTGGTATAAAATGGAATAAATAAAATAAAATAACACACACACAGACACAAAGACAGACAGACAGAAAGACTAACAGCGATCCGACAGACAGAGACAAACACACATATAGACACAGACAGAGAGAGACAGAGACAGACACAGTGAGACACAAAAGCCAGAGAAACAGACAGAAACATGGAGATACAGAGACAGATATGAAAGACCAAAAACAAAGACTGACACTAACCCATGTGAAAGAGACAGATAAAAAGACATTAAGATAGACAGTTAACCAAATGAACAGGATAATCAAGAGACTGCAAGAGACAGGCAAACAGATAATCGACAATTGAACAGACAAGCATATAAAAAGACAGACAAAAACAGACAAAATAATCCAAGAGACTGCTAGAGGCAAAAAACAAACAAACGAACAAAAACCAACAGAGAGACAGACAAGCAAATAAGGACACAGACAGACAGACAAGAAACGGACAAAATATCCTCAGAGACAGTTACAGCTAACCAGACACACGAAAAACTAGCCAGCCAGCCAGCCAGCCAGACAGACAGACAGACCGACCCCACACACAAACATGTACACAGATACACACGCATGCTCACAGACAGACAGACATACATACAGGCAGACAGACAGACAGACAGACACCCACACACCCACACACACATCCACCCACCCACCCACACCCACACCCACACCCACACATCACACACACAACACAAACACACACACAAACACAACAACACACCCACACACACATCCCCCCACCACACACACACACGTACACACGCACACCCATTATTTTGTCTAATATCTCCTAATATGAAAAGAAGTTACGTCAAAGAACACAAACAGGGAAGGCAGTTCTCTATCTGATGACTATCAATCAATCAGTCGCGAAATAAGCCGGGGTTATCCTTATTGAGAAGCTGCTCTTGAGCCTTTGGATGTTCCCTTGGTCCTGTCATCTAGTGCACAGGGGATGTTTGCAGGCACAAAGACTGGGGCACTGCTTGTAATAACTAGATCTATGTTCCGTCTGAAATTTCCTTTGCTGCTCTGCTGTAGTATAAGTGATCTTGAGAGAGGAGAGTAGTGTGAGAGAGAGAGAGGAGAGAGATGAGGAAGAGAGAGAGAGATGAGAGAGAGAGAGAGAGGAGAGAGAGAGAGAGAGAGAGAGAGAGAGAGAGAGAGAGAGAGAGAAGAGAGAGGAGAGGAGGAGAGAGAGAGAGAGTGAGAGAGAGAGAGAGAGAGAGAGACAGACAGACAGGACAGACAGACAGACAGACAGACAGACGACACGACAGACAGACAGACAAACAGACAGACACACGGACTTACAAGACTGGAGCTCAAAAATAAAGACAGATTTATTACTTGAAATAAAAATATTTGATGCATTGTATCATGACAAAAGGTATCAGAACAAATTTTGTGCTGGATTCCTTCACATTGTGGAATATACTGGAATGAAAAAGCAGATAATCTTGTAAAAAAGGTGCAAAAAGAGATTGCCCTGTTCATAACATAAAAAAATGATTGTCGTGAAATTAATTCATTATTGGAAAATCATGTACATAAGAATAACTTTCATGGGAAATTTGAAATACTAGGCTACCAAGACATATTCTAACATCATTTATAAGTTGCGATTTAAAATTCCGAATGACCAAATATTCCTCTCGAAATGTAACTTGCTCCTGTTCTGAACCACTATCTTGTGAACATATTCTTTTTCAATGTTCAGTTCTACATTCAGTTTATAAAGAAAACGGCATTGAAATTCAAAGGGAACCATTGAATGTAGTTTCGCGAAACGTTGATTACTGATGTTGCTCGGATTATTTCCAAGTCTTCTGTAAATACTTCATTGAAGGGTTTTCGTTTGTTTGTTTTTTGTTTTGTTTTTTGTTTGATTAGTCTAATATCACAAGTGTGAATAGACTTTAAATTAAACTACAACAACAACAAGACAGACAGACACACAGAAAGATAGACAGACACACAGACAGACACACAGTCAGACAGGCAAAACACACACACACACACAACACACACATACACACACACAAGCACACACACACACACTCACACACACAGGAACAAAGTCCGACAGAAAAAGAGAGTGATGATACAGAGACATACAGTAACAGATAGATAGACCGACCGACCGACAGACAGACAGACAGACAGACAGTCAGACAGGCAGAAAAGAAACCAGGCTGATAGACAGACAGGGAAGGCAGATCCCTTCTGATGCCTATCAACCAGTCTTGTAGCAGAGCTGTGTTCCTATTGAGAAGCTTCCGTTAACCCTTTTGATGCATCCACGGTCCCGCTGTGCACAGGGGGATGGCTACAACAGACACAGAGACGGGGGCACTAGCCTACTGAAAACAATTATTGTTTCTCTCAACTCAACTCACTTCTCTCCATCGCCGTTGTCGTCAGTAGAAGCTCCACGCAATGCCACCAGAATTCGTCATGTGTCTGTGTCTCTTCTGAGTTCTACGATCTCCTGTAGCCTAGCCCTCTCTCCCAGACCACTGATCTCAGTGATGTTGGCAATGAGGATGTTGGTGGTCTGCCTTTTTTCCTTCTGCCCTCAACCTTGCCCTGGAGAACTGTCATTATCAGATTTGCCAGTGTGTTTCTGTTTACATGACCAACGTATCTCAGTCTGCGCTTATCGAACTCTAGAATGATATAATTTATTTTCGACTGAATCTGTTCTGCTATAATTCCACCCCTGCCCCCTTAAGAAAAAGAAATCAGAGGAAAATTCAGCTGGATTCTCTTAATACGCGTAGATTTGTTTCATATTTGCCTAGTATGTTATATGTAAAAGGTACAAAACACGTAAACACCCCTCTCCATTGTGTGTGTGTGTGTGTGGGCGGTGCGTGGTGTGTGTGTTGTGTGTGTTGTGTGTGTTGTGGTGTATGTTGCTGGCCTACTGGTGTGTGTGGTGTGTTATGTGTGCATGTGTGTGTGTCTGTGGGTATGTTGTGGCCTATGTTGTGTGTTTAGTATTGGCGTAGTACGCGCGCACGCGCGCGCGTGAGTGTGTGTATGTAAGAAGGTTCAGCAACCACTTACGCAGACAAAAAAGAGGAAAGAAAAATATTAAAGATAAGAGATCTACTTCCTGATTTTTTTCTTTTCAAATTGCATTTCCACAGGCTATCCTCAAAAAAGCAAACCTCGAATATTGCGTCACAGTGATTTCTTTTAAAGATGATTGCACAACACACACACACACACACACACACACACACACACACACACACACACACACACACACACACACACACCACACACACACACATGCAACACACACACATGCACACACACATATACACACACATACACACACACACACACACAAGTACACACAGTCTTGTGTGAAAATTGGCGAAGGGGTAGAGGCAATCATTCATGTCTATGCTTTCAAATTATCTGTACAGACTGGAGATGCAACAGCTGTAAAATAAAGAAACCACTTGACTATTCACTCATATAATTTTGTGTCTGTATGCGCTCACGCACACACACACGCACACAAATACACACACAACACACATACACACACACACACACACACATACACACACACACACACACACACACACACACACACACACACACGCGCGCGCGCGCGCGATCGCACGCACACACTTCCAGTTTTTCTCAGGTAAGCACCTTCCAACACACCTGTTCTCTGTCTGAGCTAACGAACCACACACACTAAGCACCACCTGGTCTCCAAGCTAACACACGTTAGTTCATACTAATCTGTTCCACCTTTCGCAAGAGTAGGTCATTGTGTGCTGGTGGTAATAGAGCTGGGTTTTATTTTGCAAAGCTACATCCTCAAAATAAAGGAATGGATAGCTAAATGAATAAGAAGACAAATAGATGAATAAAGAAGGAAATAAATAAGTACTAAGTAGTGGCTCAGACTAAAATCCTTACCAGTTATATGTGTGAGCAAAATGCCAAAGCCTACATCAAAATGTTGATATCCTTTATCAAAATCAGCTGGACCGGCCAAGAATGTCATACAGGGAACATTACACAGAGAGAGAGAGGAGAGAGAGAGAGAGAGAGAGAGAGAGAGAGAGAGAGAGAGAGAGAGAGAGAGAGAGAGAGAGAGAGAGAGGAGAGAGAGAGAGAGAGAGAGAGAGAGAGAGAGAGAGAGAGAGAGAAGAGACAGAGAGAGAAGAGGCAGACAGACAGACACACACACACAACAGACAGACACACAAACAGACAGACACACAAACAGACAGACAGACAGACAGACAGACAGACAGACAGACAGACAGAACGGGTACTAACGCTATCAGCAAATTGGCTAGAACCATGTTGTGGGTGGTGATCCTGATGTCTTTTTTTTTCTTCTCAAAACCAGTATTTCTATCAGCAGGTTCCATCCAGTCTCGATGTTCAGGTGGTGGTGTCTGTGAGTTATTGGTCTGGGCAAGGTGCCAGCATATGTATAGCCAGATATGTACTCAAGCCGGTTCTTTTTTTAGTTGTCTATTTTTTTGTTATCATAACACTGTGGCCGTTTTGTTTAGTCGAGTACCATACCTTCAAACTTCCTGTTTTTTTTTTTCTGTCTCTCTCTCTTTTTTGTTTATGCTTTTATCTTCAGTCCCTGGTTTTGTTTCTGTTGTCTTTTGTTTCTTCCATCCTTTCTTTATTTCTGGTTTTTGGTTTGTTTTTCTTAGTACAAGAGTTTTTTCCTTGCTGGTATTATTTTGTGTTTATCCAGCTTTTTGGCCTTTAGTTTTTTAGAGTCCTATTTTTAGTTGTCTACTGTCCATGTTTTTTCCCCACACTACTGGAATGATTTAGATCGATTTGAGAGTTGTGTAAACTTTTTGGATGGAACAAATACACACTGAGGATGAAAAGGGGTGGTGTTGCACTGTAGTATTATCTCTCTCTCTCTCTCTCTCTCTCTCTCTCTCTCTCTCTCTCTCTCTCTCTCTCTCTCTCTCTCTCTCTCTCTCTCTCTCTCTCTCTCTCTCTCTCTCTCTCTCTCTATATATATATATATATAATGCACTTCCATGGAGAGAATTTTTTTGGTTTGCCATTGTTATTGCATTTGTTGTTGTTGGGTGTTTCCCAGTTTTACAACCTGGGACCGGTGAGTTATTCAGTATGTGCACTCTGTCTCTCTCGCTACATCTGTGAATCACACCGTGAGAACGTTAGTCCTCACTGGACGAAAAGTTTTACGTGTCTGGATAATTATCTTCTAGTACATCGCCACAAACGCATCAGTACTTCGACTTCAGAGGATCTTTATTATTTAAGATTGAAGTATGGATTTCTATGATTGGAACTTAACTTGCAGTGCAAACAGACCATCCCTTTACAACATTTTAAAGTATAACAACATTTGGCTGCCTTCATGGTGATCAAAAACGGTCGCATACGCAAAATCTCAACATCGATAAACTTTGGAGCTCTAGCTGAGCAACGAAAACCATGTTTTTTTTTTCTTTGGTGTTTTCATATGATATACCATTGTTATTTATAGGGGTATGTTGGGGTTTTTCTCTAAAAGCTATTAGCGTAATGTGCACCTTTCTGAGCTCATGAAATTACCCGTAAAAAATGAAACCCAGATAAGAATAAGAAAAAAGGAGAGAGAGAGAGAGAGAGAGAGAGAGAGAGAGAGAGAGAGAGAGAGAGAGAGAGAGAGAGGCTCTCTCTCTGTCTCTGTCTCTCCCCCACACATTATCTCTATCTCCTCTTCCACACACACACACATACCACCACACACACACACACACAACACACACACACACACACACACACACACACACATACACACACCACTTACATTGTGATAGTTTTTTTTCTTATGTGAAATTCAGTAACTGATATTTGTTTACATTTTTCATTGGAGTTACATATTTTGTTAGAAATTGTTAGAACTGCATTTTCCTTTTTTTGTTTTGTTGTGGTCCAATAGGTTTGTAACAGAAAGTTTTTTCTGGGCTTTTTTGTTTGTTTTTTTTTCTTAAAAAATCACTTAGCAAGTATTGACCCTGAAAGTCCATATCTCATACATTGCCAACTACACCCCTTCCCCTGACCACTTCACATCCATCTTCTCTCTCTCTCTCTCTCTCTCTCTCTCTCTCTCTCTCTCTCTCTCTCTCTCTCTCTTCTCTCTCTCTCTCTCTCTCTCTCTCTCTCTCTTGTTCTCTCTCTCTGCCCCTCCTCCGTCTAATATCACAAATTGTAAAAAGACGTTAAATGAATTTGAACACACACAAACACACATACACACACATACACATATACACACATACAGACACACAGACACACAGACACAGACACAGAACACACAGACACACACAGACACACAGACACACACACACACACACACACACACACACACACACACACACACACACACACACACACACACACACACACACACACACACACAGAACATTGTGCATGCCAATTTGACGACCCGAATTAGATTCCGTTCGAGAGGATTTTTTCTCTGGAGTTAACATCAGTGCCGACTTCACTCCCCCAACAGTCATTCGGATGAGACTATAAACCGAAGCCCTGTGTGCGAACGCACGCAGAACATCTTGCACACACGTTAAATCCTGTTCCGTTTTTCGTAAGAGTAGGCCATTTTGTGCCAGTTGGAACAGATGAGAAGATTTACAAAACTGCATACACACGGGGACTAGATGTAAAACATCATATGAGGGCTTATTCCATTATCCTCGATATAAAAGAATAAATGAATAAATAGATAAAAATAAATAAGATACACACAATATATATGCAAACACAGACGCACACACACAGACACACAGACACAGACACACATACACAGACACACAGACACAGACACACAGACACAGACACAGACACACATACACACAGACACAGACACAGACACACACACACACACACACACACACACACACACACACACACACACACAGCCTAAGAAGTTATTCGCAGTTGTACGGGTAGTATGACCAGGACTACCAGATCGAAAAGTCAGGGCGCTCGCGCATCTCTCCCAGCAGCGAAAAAAAACAAAAGCTGCGGGAAAGGAAGCGCAGAGTCGGAAGAACCAGGTCTTCCCGCCCTGACTGGATCTGCTGCCCGGTCTGTTAATGGCGGCCAGCCACAGGAACAGCCAGAACAGCCAGCGCTCCCTGTGGATGGGGTAAGTGCCGTTAATGATCTGAAGGCAGTCATCAAATCATTATGTGCTCGAATCAATAATTTGGAAAAAGCTGTTGAAGACCAAAAGAAAATGTTCAATACTTTTCTTGCCGAAAAGTCGACTAGATCTGTTTGTGTTAGGGACGGAGCAACACAGACAGACAATGTCTCCGAAAGAAGTAGAGCAAGCCCGACTGGCACAAGCAGATCTAGTCCCTCCTATGCTGATATTTGTAAGTTGAAGTCGACCCAGGCAGTTGCGGGAACAGTACCAAAGCCAGCTGCACTGCCTGTGGTTGATAAAACTTCAAAACAAAAAAAGGACAACAAAAGACCTGCAGTTCAACATAATGACGTCAAAATGGTCAAAACATCAAATGACGCCATGAAAAAATCTACAATTACAAAACCTAACCTAAAAAAGACTGAGGATTCAGAACTCCCTCATGTTGTCATTCTTCATGATTCTGTAGCAAACAGAGTCAATGACAAGAGGTTGGGCCGTTCCTACGGCTTTGATGCCTTCTCTCACAAAGCATACACAATAGACAGTATCTCTTCTACATTCTATTCTGTGGTTTCTTCTTCTGAAAAATCCCCAGATGCTGTCGTTATCCACTGTGGGGTCAATGATTTAAAGAAAAAAGATTCAGAACTTTGTAGCAAGTTGTTTATAAAATGCGTGAAAGAAATTGCAACAAAACATCCAAAATTAAAAATAATAGTTAGCAAAATTGCTCCTGTAAAACATACAGAGCTGAACTTGAAACGAGAAGTTTTCAATGCTCTTATCATGTCTGCTTTTTTTGGTGTTGACAATGTCTCTTTTGTTAGTCATGCCAGTCTGAACAACAACTACAGGACCCTTAGAGACGGTATTCACCCTACGTCCAGAGGGGCCAGCGTGTTGGCAGGGAACCTGGGCAGGCATGTACGAGGACTCTTCTGGGAAACTCCAAAGAAGACCAGACGTTTCCTCCCACGCCTGCCTGGACCCTACCCATATGTGCCACAGCATCCACGCTATGGAGGAGGCCCTATGGAACCGTGGGGAAGTAGATTTGATATATTGAATGAATGGTTGTATTAGTTGAAAAGAAAAAGAATATATATATACATATATATATATATATATTTTTTAAAAAGGAGTAGGTACCTGTCATGTTCCGTACTCTTTGCGTTAACTTTAAAAAAAAAAAAGTGTTTGCTTCAATCAGCACATATTACTGATTGTTTTCCCGCCACTTGTTGACTGTATTTTGATAAATCCAGTCTGTTCTAGTTTGGAAGTTGTTCCCTTTATTGTTCATTCCTGTTAATCTAGCTGTTTTCAGTGTTTCTTTTTCTTTTCTTATCTTATTTATTTATAGATTGTTTTTCTTGTTTGTTTGTTTGTTTGTTGTTGTTGTTGTTTTTTTAGAGAGGGCATTTCCTTCTTCTTAGTCTATAATCACATTATTTCAGTCTTTTATTTTATTTTATTTTATTTTATTTTATTTATTTATTTATTTATTTATCTTTTTTTTTTTTTTTTTTACACTCCTCTTTAGGAATTAAACATAAACAGGTTTGTTTGTTTGGTTTTTGCTTGTTTTTATGGTTGCATTATTACTAATTTTTTTTGTCAATGAAGAATCATAATAACATTGCAATTTTGCAATGGAATTGTCGATCTATTTTAAGAAATCTACATTTTCTTGTTCAACATCTTTCAAAAAATAAGTATCATTTGTTACTTCTGCAGTCATTGAATATAAGTAGAAGTAAACTTCCCAGACTAACAGGTTATTACTATCCACCTGTCTTTCAGTCTGAAGATGACAAAGGAAAAATTAACACAGCTATCTATATCCAGGAAAACTTAGATTATAATCACATTCCTCCACCTTACAAAACGGCAAGGAATATCAATGCATGTGCAGCCAGAGTTAAGTTTGATGAATCACTCATAATAAATGTAATTTCCGTATACCTGCCAAAAGGTCCTGATAATGAAAACATGGAGTGGCTACCTTTGTTACAAGACCAAAATGAAAAATGGCTAGTGGGTGGCGACTTTAATGCCCACTCACCATTCTGGGACAGGGATTGTACAGTAAATATAAATAACCATTTCGTTGATAACATTGTGGATTCAACTTTATTTTTATTAAACGATGGGAGTGTAACACGAATCCCTGATTCTGCAAACCACAGAGCATCTGCTATTGACCTCTCTTTAGTATCTCCTGTAATTGCTCCTAACTGTGAATGGAAAACCATTAAAGATACTTTAGGCAGCGATCACTTACCTATTGTAATTACTATAAACAACAGACAGGTCTCTAGCAGTGTTTCTGAGGATAAAATACCCAAATTCAATTATCGTAATGCTAATTGGAATGCTTTTCACAGTATTCTCTCTCAATGTAATACTGATGAATTTATAGCTAGTAATATAGATGAAGCATATGCTAAATTTGTTGAAGCTGTTATAAATGCAGCAAATAAATCCATTTCGAAATGTAGCTTAGTAAAGTCAAATAAACAATTTGGCAATGTTTGGTGGAATGAGTCGTGTGAAATAGCAAGGCAATACAAAAAGAAAACATTTAATATCTATCTTAAAGACAGGACTAATATAAGTAAAATTTTAGAAATGAAAAAAGCAAAAAATTATTGCAATAAAGTAATAGCACAAGCTAAGCTTCAGCACTGGTCAACCTTTTGTAAAAATGACATATTAGGCTCAAAAGATCAACAAAAGTTATGGAAAAAACTGAAAGAGATGAAAAACGGTATACATTTACCAGATTATCCCATAAAATTAGAGAAAAAGGAATTCCCAACCCCCTTTGAAAAGGCTGAAGCTTTTGTAGACATGTTTTCTGAGACAAGTCGTTCAGAGGGGTTAGCTGAAAAAGACAGAGTTTATAGAGCAAAGGAAGCATGCCTAGGAAAATATACAGATCCGAAAGAAGATAAAGACCATTATACAAATGCCCCATTACTTTCCAAGAATTAAAGGATGCCATTTCTTCCTTAGCTCCAAGAGATCTTCAGTGGGTATTGATGCTATTTCTAATGAAATGATAAAACACTTGCCTGAAAATTGTACTATATTTCTTCATAAATTTTTCCAAAACTGTTGGTCAGAAGGGACTATGCCATCATTATGGAAGCAATCTGTAGTTGTACCTATTCATAAACAAGGTAAACAAAGATCCGATTTAAGTAGTTATAGACCTATTTCACTGACCTCTCATGTAGGAAAGTTAATGGAAAGAATAATATTGAATAGACTTGTTCATTACTGTGAGAAAAAGAATATTATTCCTGTATGCCAAGCAGGTTTTAGGAAAAATAGATCAACAGTAGATCATCTTATTAAACTTACTACTCAAATAAAGCATCAATTTGCCAGACGAAAAAATGTACTTGCTACTTTCTTTGATATCAGGAAAGCATATGATCAAGTATGGCACTTACGATTACTGCATAAGCTTAAAATGATTGGTCTGTCTGGATGCATGTATAATTATTTTAAAACGTTTTTGAGTAATAGATCTATTCAAACAAAAATTGGACACACTTACTCAAGTCCAAGGTTTATAGATATGGGGATCCCACAAGGATCAGTAGTGGCACCAATGCTTTTCAATATTTTAACATACGATCTTCCCAATGCAGTGTCCAGCAATATTGAACTGGTTCAGTACGCAGATGACTTATGCGTATGGATGAAAGTTACCATGGAAAGACACACTCAATTACGATCTCTTAACTACATTAAAAAGGCTTATCAACATGAGTTAAGTAAAATACATACATTTATGAAAGAAAACGGATTAATGCTATCCCCTGAAAAATCACATATGATGCTTTTCAATACAGGCTACGATCCACAGGTACTACCTTCCTTTCAAATTGGAGATTCTGTATTAGAATACAAACAAACTGCAAAATTTTTAGGGGTATTTCTCACTTCAAAACTAACATGGAATAACCACATAGAGCATGTCCTGACTAAAGCCAGAAAAAGTCTAAATGTTCTAAAAATTGTTAGCAAACAACAATGGGGCCAAGATATTTCATCTCTTATTCATTTAGCAACAGCTCTTGTTCGTTCGAAGTTAACTTATGCACAGGAAATTTTTTTCTCTGCTCCTAAGTATTTATTGAGAAAAATGCAGAGTGTAGATAGCAAGTCTTTCAAATTGGCAATTGGCGTTCCTGTACATACATCGACTTTAAGAATGTATGCTGAAATAGGTATCTTACCTTTTGAAGAGCAAATTCACCTAGCTTCAGCAAAGTACATTTTAAGAGGTTCCACTATTCCGAATTCTAATTTAAAAGAACTTACGTTAAAATCTGATGTCATTTTTCCCAAGAGAGCCAAATCCATACAATCACTGACAACAATCAGCTCATACACTTCTGATCTGTTCATATCTTCAGGAATGAACATCAGAAGTGTAGCTCCTCGACCAGCTTTTTCTACCATTCCAAAGTGGGAACTAAACAGAGCTGAGTATGATATTGATTATACTAATATCAGAAAAGAAGAAAGCCCTGTTGTAGCTGCTATAGCTAGAGCTCATATTGACGAAAACTATAATGATTATCTTAAAGTTTTTACTGACGGCTCTGTAGTTGAAAGTGGGCAGGCTGGATCTGCTTTTGTAGTTCCAACATTGAAGATAGAAAAATCCTATCATATAGGCAAAAGTTATTCTATATTTACTGCAGAACTTATTGCTGTGTTAATGGCTTTAAATTTTTTATTAGATTTACCGATGAATATGTATAAGGTGTTGTTTTGCATTGATTCTAAATCTGTTTTGCAAGCACTTAAAACTTTTAGCACAAAAGTAAGAGGAGAATTAATCATTGAAATTACTCATCTTGTACATTTTCTGTCTTTACGAGGTACTACCATTGCCTTTTGCTGGATTCCATCACATTGTGGAATTCATGGAAACGAATGGGCTGACAGCTCTGCAAAAGCTGCTGCAATGGACATTGATGCTGAAGATACAACACATCTGAATCTTCCACTTAGTCTTCAGGAGGGCAACCATTTACTGGAAAAAGCTTGTTGGAACCATTTTTATAATTTACGAAAGAATTCTTCAAGAGCAGAGTCGTTGAGATGTGACAGAGTGCGCCATTGTCATAACAGACTGTTAAGAAGCCTGGTATATAGATTTCGATTGGACGCTTTTAGAACTAAATTTTGTAAAGAAATAAGATGTATATGTGGCTCTGATTTATCCCCTAGACATATAATTTTTCACTGTAAACTACTTCAACCATATTTTCATAGTACTCTCATAGATAAGTTTTCATTAATGTCATATGAAAAAGTATTGGATGATAATGTCATTATGTTTGAAATAGTTAAAAGTTTAGTTAAAAGCCCTGTTGGCGAATTTTTGTAAATTTTCTTGTTAGGAGTTTAATTTGTTCAGGAATTTACCCCCCCCCCTTCCCGTTTTTCTTCAAGAAATAGATTATATGGGTTTAAGATTGATAAGGGATAGACACATGTAGGTGAGGTTATTCTATTCATTTTACTTTTAATTCTCTCAGTCACTCAACGGGATAAATACATACACACCCACCTTAGTTACCAAACCCAAACCTACATGCATAGTTGCACGCATTCACACACACACACACACACGCACGCACGCACGCACGCACGCACGCACGCACGCACGCGCGCGCGCGCGCACGCGCACACACACACACACACACACACACACACACAAATGATTTCGCACATGCACGCTCACACATACTTGCTCATATCCACATGCAGGCATGTGCACTGACATACATACTCACACACTCGCACATACACACTCAAGCACACAAGTGACACAATTAATTTTATTCTACTTTTGTTTCTCGTCTAATATCACTATGAGTGAAGAGACGTTAAATTGAAGAAAGCACACACACACACACACACACACACACACATACACACACACACACACACACACACACACACACACACACACACACACACACACACACACACACACACGCACACACAGAGGTAAATATAAGCAGTAACCATAAGAGACAAAGTTCTGCACTAGATGACTGGATGGGAAGAGAGACAGACAACTCGACAACTGACGGGCCTGCCTGCCTGCCTGCCTGCCTGCCTGCCTGCCTGCCTGCCTGCCTGTGTGCCTGCACTTGGAGATGAAGGCTATACAGCTCTTTGACTGTCTCACTTTACCTACATGCACAGCCCTTTGATCCTGATTTCTCTTTTATTATCGCTAATGATCAGTACTTACTCCAATCTGGGGCCAAACTGCTAGTGCACGAGTGTTTTCTTCTAGTCCCTATGTTATTTATGTCTTCTTTCTTAATTTTGAAAAAATAACCTGTTTTTTTTTTCTCTCTCTTTTTCTTCTCTTTGTTTTGAAGATAATGGAATAAGCATTCGTGTGCAAGTTTGTTTTTACACCCATTCCCTGTGTGCATTCAGTTTTGTGAATTTTGGCATCCGTTCCTACTTGCACACAATGCTCGACTTTTTAGAAAAACAGAACAGTTTTTAACGTTTGCGCAAGATGTTCTGCGCGCGTTCACTCGCGGGGCCTCGGTTTATAGTCTTATCCGAAGTCAAACGTTTTATTAGTTATTGTTGTAAAGAAGGTGCCAATGCTATCTATCTATCTATCTATCTATCTATCTATCTATCTATCTATCTATCTATCTATCTATCTATCTATCTATCTATCTATCTGTCTGTCTGTCTGTCTGTCTGTCTGTCTGTCTGTCTGTCTGTCTGTCTGTCTGTCTGTCTGTCTGTCTGTCTGTCTGTCTGTCTGTCCGTCCGTCCGTCCGTCCGTCCGTCCGTCCGTCCGTCCGTCCGTCCGTCCGTTCTATCTATCTATCTATCTATCTATCTATCTATCTATCTATCTATCTATCTATCTATCTATCTATCTATCTATCTATCTATCTATCTATCTATCTATCTATCTATCTATCTATCTATCTATCTATATCTATCTATGTCATGCTTAAAAACGTCATGTTGGGATTGTCTTCACTTACTGATTTAAGCCTAGATTCTATATTTGATTATTGTTACACTTCAAAACGTTATTCTAAGATTGTCTTCAAGCCATGACAATCTCTTAGCATAACAGCCTGCACTCTCCTTTGCAGTAAAATACATTCTATAATGTTGGAGAATGTCTACATGCATAGCAAGATATTTGAAATGAAAAAGAACCACACGCGTGAACGCCTCAACCACAGTGTTCTTATGGTCTCACAGATTTTCCGAGGTGACGTAAGTGAGGCAGAGTGCATATTCTGGATAACCACTCAGGATGTTACGCTGAGAAACTGCCAACAAAATAATACGATGACTTTTTGTTTTCGTTTCTTGGCTAGAGCGCTGAGATCCAGTCCACCAATGGTGAGATTTTACGTATACGGCGGTATTTTTGACAACCAGGATTCTGACTTCTTTAAATACAATGATTCTACTGCAAAACCTAACTGCCGGCCAATGCCCGTTATATTTTCCATGCATTACAAATACATAAGTTATGGTTTTTTTTCTCCTCGGCTAGAGTTCCGAGGTTTACCACGTTAGACTTTTGATTACGCAGAGCGTTTTTTCCAACCCTTGGTTTAGCCGCATTCCTGTTTCGAGGATATGCATTTGTATATCCTCGAAACATATATATGATTTGGAAAGAAGACGATAACTGTTTCTGTAGGTTCCTCTTGTCTCTCTTAATTTCTTTGAAAACTTACTGGGGGTACTAGATCTAGTTTTGTAAGCCCTATCTACTCGCAAATGTGGCAAGTTGTATGTATGGAGACTCCCATTTCCGAGCTAAGATTAAGCATCATTGAGCGTGGTTACCGTGTGAATAGATGACCGTTTGCACGCCTTGGCTTCAGTATAGTTCCAAAGTTCACCCAGCTGTGAATGAGGCACTTTCCCCCTTTCGGGATAGGGACAGTAAAGAAGCGAGGGAGAGAAGATGGGCGCCGCCCTCAATATGTTGGCCCCTGGAGGTCTCTGATATCTTGCTCCCTAAAGACCACATACGTTATGAGACACCTTTACCTTTTACGTAACCAGAACTCATATCTCTTCGGGTACAGAACACATACTAAACATGTTTGTGTCTCGTAAATCAGCGAACAAGGACATTGTATCATTAGACGTGCGTATTTGATCCTCTTAATATGTATGTGCATTACTTTAATTAAAACTGCTGCAGGTCTATATTTTGAATTGACCGAAGAGGTCATAACGAAGATCGTCATCCTTTATTCACCAGATGTCTTGCCGAGATTCGAACCCACGACTTCATGGAACCATGGGATGGACGTTGAACGCTATCCACTCAGATGCAGGATCCGTCATGTGTTAAAGTATATCATTATTCGTTCATTATTTTTCTTTTATTATTCTTTTCACATCTGCACTCCTAGGGGATGTATATGTGTCAGAAAGTTAAACAAAGTACGTTTTCTATCTTTATTTTTTTGTTACTAGTGTAATGTAATGCCTCTTTTTCTGTGGAAACGCTCGATTCGCCTTCATTTAAAGCACTTTTCTTGATTAAATGCGCGCTTGTTATTTATTTTTTTCATTGTTCAGAGTGACTTTAGTTTGGATTCGCAATCAAATATTGACGTTTGTGGATGCTTCTATTTGTTTCTATTCTATTTGGTTTGAATAGTGTTTATTCAATACACATGTAAACATCATTAACAGACAACTATACAACAGGAGACGGTGGTTGCATCAATCTACAGCTTATTCTAAGCCCCATCTTACGGTAAATTTACAGTGTTGCTTATGCAGACAAAGTGACTTTTACATTTACAAATACATGCAGTCACATTTTTTACACATACTGTTACAACCACTTCGATCTGTCTATTGGATATGTTACATTCGCTGTGTGTTACCTGTTTTTGTTCTACATTTTTTAATTTGATTATCAATGCAGTAGCTTGCACATTATTTCTCTCTCTCTCTTTCTCTCTCTCACACACAGACACAGACACAGACACACACACACACACACATACACGCGCGCGCGAGTACGCACGTACGCATGTACGTACGAACGCACGCACGCACACACGCACGCATGCATGGAAACACACACACACACACACACACACACACACACACACACCACACACACACACACACACACACACACACACACACACACACACACACACACACACACACACACACACACGTAAATCAAAACGCAATCTATCTAAAGGGCTCCGTAACAAGTTGCATCAAAAATCCATTCATACCCCCATTCTCATAAACTGCAATGTTGAGTCCACTAGATACCCCTCTTTCTAAAAGTATATCACCCACATTTACAGAGAGCTAGACATCGTGCTTTAAACGTCTATTATCATAACGAACACCATTATCGGCCACTCTATATCATACTCATTTGGAACATCATCCAGCAAAATGTAAGATAGAGCGCAGTTAGGATGTGGATGGGTGGTGGGGTAGAGATGGGGTGAGGGTTTTGATAGGGTCTTCTTTCTACACCTCTGACTATAGCGGTCGTAATTACCTAGATGGTAAAGTGTTCAACGTCTTATCTTTAATGTTCTGAAACCGCGCAGGATCGAATCTCAAAGGTGGCACCTATTTGCCTGGTTGGGAGGGCGTTATGGCCTAATGGTTGGAGTGTTCCACTTTCGATTTGACGGTACAGGATCGAGCCCGGGTTGGAACCATCATCAAGACGCCTGTTGTAGATTTTCACCCAGAGGTAAGCATGCATCACTGCCGACTGTACTCTCCCAAAAGTTCCTCGGATAAGACTGTAATCAGAGGCCTCGTGTACGCACGCACACAGAACATTTTGTGGACACGTTAAAACCTCTTTTTCCGTTCGGAAGAGTAGGCCATTCATGCCTACAGGAACGGATGACCGACTGTTCTTTTTTTTAAAAAAAAGCATGTATACCGGTGTTCCAAACACTGTTACATTTTGAAACATTATGTTAGATTGTCTTCATCTATCTCTCATTAAAAGAACTTCTACTTTCAGTCAATGAAGAATACCACTCCTCTGAAGCTGGATTATGGCTGCCAAAGCATCAAGGAACTCAAAAACGCACACGTCATTTTCTTTTCTCATACGTGTGTTTAATGTCTCTCCGTGATTCCACATGTGATGAGTGAGATAGCCCGCATAGTTATTGTGGATCACCTTCATCATGTTATGCTGGGGAATGCCTTACAATAACTGCAACAACAAGAACATTGATTTGTGTGAACATCGAACATAATGGCGACAGACCGTGAAGGGTAGTTAACATTTGGTGTCAATAATTGTAACTACACCCCACACCCTCATCCCCATTCGGATGTCGTGGCTCTTTCAATATAAATAGCATCCACACTTTCTGGAAATTAGGTGCTAGAAATTTCTCCTTTTCTAGCAATCCCTTTGTTTCTGCCGCTTCGTTTATCTATATATCCGTTCCATCTCGCCTGCTGATTATCTGCGTACTCAGTCCATTTCCTTGCTTTTCTTCAAGCAAATCTGACATTGTTTCGTATGAACTTTCTAATGAGGTACCCTAGTTTCAGAACGTAACGACTGAGGCCAGCAGACAGACCTCCTGCAGAGTTACAAGCGCAGAAGAGGATCTGGCACTACACATTAAGATATGAGGGAATGCGGAAGAAGAAGCTGCATTTTTCGTCTTTCAGTCTCCCTTATTCTGATACAGACCATGATAGTACATTTTGAAATTCACAGGACAAACTGATAATGCTAAGTTTGTTTTTTTCCGAAGACTTTAAACTTTAGTATTTTTTGTGAATCTGAAGTCATTTTGAATTTGATTTCAATAAAATTTTATATAAATATCTTCCATTTTTACATTTTTTCTATCTTTCTGAAGAAATAGACTTTGCACAGTAGAAAAGGTTGTTAAAACTATAATTTCACAGGAAAGTTAGCCCTAAACATGCTTTATTTCATAAAAAATCGTAGTTTTGTTTGGGGTTTTCTGGAATGATATGTTTTTAGTGTCTTTTATGACACAACTTTTTTGGAAAAATATTATCTTTAATTTATGTATAATTTATCTTCTTACAGAATTATAATATTCTGCTTGATTTGGGCATCATGCATATTAACTACCAGAAAGAAATCACCCCAATCAAACCTAATTCAGATTGAAGAGTGAAAAAAGCTGATAGTAAATTCTTCAGTAGTGTCCCACCGGTTGACTAGACTGCGGTATAGGCAAAAGTGAAGTGATAGTTATTTTAGAGTTTCAAACACATTATGTCTTCGTGGGGATGTGGGGCTTCTCAGTATAAACAGCATCCCCACCTTCTTGAAATTCTGTGCAGGGAGTTTCCTCTTTTCTAACCAACTCTTTGTTTTTGCCTGTTTCTTTCTTTCTGCTACTCCTTCTTGTCTATTTTCTGCTTTCTTGATTCATTCTCCGACCTGTTTTCCCGAAAGACTTAAAAGATAACAATTTTCTCCCAAGCAGAAAACTCACGCGCGGGCCTGACTTGTCAGGCGCTTAACGGCAGCAGCACAACGCATTTCCACTCATGAGACAGACAGACACCAATAGTTGCTGTCTGAGCATGCAATGATGAAAAAGAAGAAACACAGAATAGGTTTCTACCAAAACTTAAAATCCTCTTATTCCCAAATGTTTTCCATCAGCTGAGGTCTATAAAACAACACTAATATGGTTTAACAAATCTGGCTGCTCCCAAAGTTGTCTAATTTAGCTATCTGACAAGACATACCCCGAAATATTTGACATAACATTTATCATCCCATTATAGTAAAAAAAAAAAAACCACCCAACCTACACAGTTTGGAAATGTTCCAGAATCAGTTACACTGTTTGTTTTTGTGCCAGTGATAAACACAATTACAAAATGACTGACACTAAATAAGGTGAAAAATGCAAGTCTAGGTTATCAGTGGAAAAGATGCACTAAGAACAACTTTTTTTCGAAAAATAATCTCGAGAAGATAAATCATTTTAACTGGCACAGGCACCAAAAGCTTAGTAAGTTATGAATGTAAGATAAGAGCGCCCCTTAAAATGTTGTTATGTCGCAAAACGTTAGGTTGAGATTGTTTTTAGCCATGACAAGCTCTTAACATAACAACTTGAACTCTCCTTTAAGTGGAGAGAAAAATATCATCTGAAGTCGGAGCATGGTTGCCTGTATGATGAGGGATTTGAGAAGGGCCATACACGCAAACTTCTCAGCAAGTGAATACTTTCAATATTATAGAGACTCTCAGGTGTGATGTGTGAGTCACAGTGCAGTGCAGTATCCTCAGTGGCCCCCAGGATTTTAAACAGAGGACAATACAAGAAAACAAAGAAATAAAATTCAAATCAAGTCAAGAGAAATAGATATTTTAGTTTTGCCAGCTTTTACAGTTCAGTTGTCATTTGAAACTATTGTTCTCTGTTATACATGCAAAAATATGTTGCACTGCTGGTAAGCACCCATCGAATCCGAGTTCGGCATGGGGAAAAATGCTGTATTTAGCCTTTCTGGATAAAAAGGCATGATGATGGACTGAGGAGTCAGAAAATAAACAAAAGGGTGGTGTCAAGAACAACAGAAACAAGGCACAAACAAAGAGAGGGATAGAAAAGAGTAAATCCCTTGCACAGAATTTCCAGAAGATAGCATCTACAATGAAAGGCCCCCGACATACCAAGATACATTTAAAATGAAAAACAGCCTCACATTGAGTTGAATTTGTCCAAATCCCAACAAACCGAAACCCTTCAGAAAATCTGAAGTCCATAAACAAAATCAGTAAAATACAAACAAACAAGTCAAACCAGACTTATCTGAGCACAACAGGCGGAATAAGTCATGAAAAGAAACAACAATAACGTCAGCTATCCTTTTGATTTTTTTTTTTTTACCAGGGGTCAAAATATGAGTGCAGGGGAAATCAGTATCGCGACACTAGCAATATAGGAGATGAAGATACAGTTCATGCCAGAGGTTTACAGAGAGGAGAGAGAGAGAGAGAGAGAGAGAGAGAGAGAGAGAGAGAGAGAGAGAGAGAGAGAGAGAGAGAGAGAGAGAGAGAGACAGAGACAGAGACAGAGACAGAGACAGAGAGACTGAGACAGAGAGACTGACTGACAGACAGACAACAGACAAGACACAGACAGACAGACAGACAGACAGAGACAGAGGCAGAGACAGAGACACACAGACAGACAGACAGACAGACAGAGATAAGAAAAGGGGCCTTTCTGTTGAGAGGCAAAGGGCTTGGGGGTGTTCCTCATAGAGTTGCTGCAGTGATAGCAAAGTGCCGCGTGCAGTTTTATGGCTTGTCTTCTATTTGCTCAGGGCAAAAAAAGAAAAGTACTTTGAACAGTAGGCGTATAGATGCTGAACTCGGTTGATCCTCACATCGCTATTGTCAGTTGTTATGATGATTGTGGTGGTTGTTGTTCCTGTGCTAGAGTAGATAATACTGGTGATTTGAAGTTGGTAG
>CM060318.1:63563857-63566357 GCA_030674155.1 Stramonita haemastoma | reverse complement strand
TCTGTCTCTCTGTCAGTCTGTCTGTCTGTCTGTCTGTCTGTCTGTCTCTCTGTCTTTGTCTCTCTCTCTCTCTCTTTCAGTTTTTTTTAAAATGAGTTTATCTGAACGCTGTCTGTCTTTTTGCGTGTATGTGTATTTTAAACCATTACCTTTTCATGACGGGGTAGCTCAGCGGCCAGAGAGAGCACTTGCTTCCCCCAAGCTAAGGTCAAACAGCAGACAGCAGGATCGCTTCGCAGATGGATGACTGTTTTTGTACGCCTTGGTTTTAGTACAAGCATCCCAGTTCACCCAGCTGTACATGGGTACCTGCCCTCTGTAAGGACAGGAAAGGTGACGCAGCGAGAAAGAAAAGAATGATGTGTTCGACCCTCAAGATGCTGGCTCATAGAGAAGCTGAGATTTCTAACCCTGCCCCCCCCCTCGCCCCCCCCCCCCCCCCCGCCACACACACACACACACACACACACACACACACACACACACACACACACACACACACACACACACACACACACACACACACACACACAACGACTACAAAAATTATTGATCAACTTTATGTTTTGCCTTCATTTGTAAAGCCAGCGGAATGTTTCATGTTTGTTGGGTTTACTGATGGCGATGATTTTTTTTTTGCTTTGGTGATTCAAAGCTACACAGGCCAGTGCCTTTGCAAGACCAGGCAATCTGGCAACAGAGCACGAGCCCGCTAGCTACGTGATACGTGGGGGACGGATAGCCTAGTGGTCAGAACATTGCGCTGGCAATTTGACGACCCGGGTTCGAGTCCGGTCGAGGAGATTTTTCTCCTGGAGTTAACATCAGTGCTGACTCCACTCTCCCCAAAAGTCCTTCGGATGAGACTGTAAACCGAGGCCCCGTGTGCGAACGCACGCAGAACATCTTGCGCACACGTTAAATCCTGTTCCACTTTTCGTAAGAGTAGGCCATCGTGTGCCGATGGGAACAGATGACAATATTTACAAAACTGTATACACACGGGGACCGGATGAAAAAAATGCACATGATTGCTTATTCTGTTGTCCTCGATATAAAAGAATAAATAAATAAATAAATAAATAAATAAATAAATAAATAAATAAATAAATACACTCAGAAAGAGGATCTGGCCTGACTCCACTCTAGAGGCTAAGAGACTCTAAGGCCTGGTGACTCGGAGAACCTGAAGTGTAACAATGCTTTCATATTAGAGTTTGAGCTGTCAAGCTTACACGTGCAAAATACAAGGAGAAACAGTTATTCCAATTTGTGGCTTAAGGACGAAGTTCTATGTTTGGTCCATAGAGATTAAATAGACAAAATGATGTTAGAAATAACATTTCAGGAAGGAAAGAGGAAAAGGACAAATAAACAGACCGACAAGGAGACATACAGAGAGATGGACAGACAGAGTTAAAGAAAAAAGAAAACAAACTGGAACGAATAAATGAGTGCATAAATGAATGATTAAACAAATTAATTGGTGAATAAATGAATGAAATAACGAACAAAAGAAAATAAACAAGTAAGAGAGAGAGAGAGAGAGAGAGAGAGAGAGAGAGAGAGAGAGAGAGAGAGAGAGAGAGAGAGAGAGAGAGAGAGAGAGAGAGAGAGAGAGAGAGAGAGAGAGAGAGAGAGAACACTGAACACTGAAATGATTTACTGTACATTGGCCTTGGACTACAATACATTGGTTGGGCTTGGGGTGTACCAATAGGTTCTTCCATATCATTTATGAAGCAAATGCACAAATAAGACATGATTTATCACTGATTAAAGAAGAAAAACACACATTTTGCTCTTTTTCCTGATTACAAACCTCAAATCAACCATAACCTAGCTCGGAACTCGGATGTTTATTGTACTTGGGCCACAGATTTGATTTGATTTGATTTGATTTCATTTATTTTTTTATATCGAGGATAATGGAATAAGCACTTGTGCTTTTTTCATCCAGTCCCTGTGTGTATGCAGTTTTGTAAATGTCATCTGTTCCCACGGCACAGGATGGCCTACTCTTACGAAAAGCGGAACAGGATTTAACGTGTGCGCAAGATGTTCTGCGTGCGTTCGCACACGGGGCCTCGGTTTAAGACAATTGTACAAAGACATTAGGAGAGACAGAGACAAAACAGAGACAGAGACAGGCGGAGACAGAGAGACAGACAGAACAGACTAACAGTCAGGAAACAGACAGGAACAGACAGACAGGAACAGACAGACAAACACGCAGACCCTGTGCCAAATACATGCACAAGCACCTAAACGTAGTGCAAATGCCTAACACTGTATAACGGATACTTGTTCCGTTGCCGATTCCCTTCATCACACAAACTGCCTTTGGTGTTCATCTCATCACTAAATGACTGATTACATGGAGAAATCGTTTGCATTGTGGGGACAGAACGCAATGAAAAGATACATCCGGGTTCTCTGTCTGCATTATTGATATCCTTTCTCTGTGTCGGTGACTCTCTTTTCAACATGGCGGTTCCAT
>CM060318.1:63551357-63556357 GCA_030674155.1 Stramonita haemastoma | reverse complement strand
CAATAACAATGACAAAGCCACATACACAGGCATATATCAGCGCGAGTGTGCGTGTGCACACGCAAACATACATACGTTAAGAGATCCATACGGAATCACCCAAAGACTTGCTTACATGCTAAAGTTATGCGTTCGTGCATTCACACACACCAACACCACACACACACACACACACACACACACACACCACACACACACACACACACACACAACACACACACACACACACACACACACACACACACCACGTGTATGTATATTAATTGCCATTAAACAACTGTCGACGAAGTTGATTATTGACTAAGATGGCAGGTACAATATAGATTACTGATAATCACTGCTTTATGTAGTGAAGCTTTTGATATTCCCTTTTCTTTTTCTACTAACAAAGAAACGGATAGTAGCTCTTTAATATTTTTTAAAAAAAAAAATCTGTTTTGCGTATGCAGTGAAGCTATTTACATCCCCTTTTTATTTTGGTAAGATACAGCGGTTTTGGTTTGGTTTCTTATTAGATTGTTTGTTTGTTTTCTTTTAATTGCTGTCAGTAATTTGTCTTCATTCTTGTGTACATACAACATAGTAAATCACGGTGAAGAATTTTTACGTGTCTGAAAGTTAGACTGAGATTTTTTTTGACATTTTAGTAGACAGAAATTCCTCTTTTCGTCAAACGCTTTTTAGTCGTTTCTCTCTCTCTCTCTCTCTCTCTCTCTCTCTCTCTCTCTCTCTCTCTCTCTCTCTCTCTCTCTCTCTCTCTCTCTCTCTCTCTCTCTCTCTCTCTCTCTCTCTCTCTTATATATATATATATGTGTGTGTGTGTGTGTATCTCTCTCTCCCCCCCCTCCTCCTCTCTCTCTCTCTCTCTGAAAGAGATTCAGATGAGATGAAGAAAGAGGAAAAGGTGGAGAATGGGGAAGAGAGAAGAAGAAGAAGAAGAAGAAGAAGAAGAAAGAAAGAAGAAAGAAAGAAAAAAAGAAAGAAAAGAAAGAAAGAAAAGAAAGAAAGAAACAGTGAGAAATAAAAGAAAGCTGAGAAAGACAGAAAGGAGGAACGAGAGAAAGAAAGAGAGAAAGGAGGAACGAACATATTGAGCGAGAGAGAGACAGACAGAGACAGAGAAGGATACAGAGAGACAGAGACAGGGGCATACAGACAGACAGAAAGGCAGATAGATAGACAGACAAACTGACAAAAACAAAGAGAGACAAGAAGTAAATAAAAAAACCCAAAAAAATCAACAAACGGACAAATATACATTAATCAATACTTACAAAGCAAATTTTCCCGTCAATTTTTTTTCCTCCACAGATCGTAACTTCGCATATAACCAAAAAACAAACCAAACCATAAAAAGAAACGCCACACTACACAATACCAAAACAACAATCACTCCAATTCTTCACTTGTTTACCAATCAGGAACCACCTCGAGTTAGCAGACCATTCATCATTCCGTAGCACAACTTGACAGACGAGAGATGATGGACATGAGGAGATAGACAGACAGGCTTCCTACGTTTCCGAGTCAGGGAAGAGAGAAGCAGCATCATTGAGGGCCGCTATGGCAACTGTAGCAGGCGGCTCTGACTGAGTGCCACTATGTGTTGAATGGTTGCTGCACCTGTGGTCTTTTTTGTTGTGGCATCGCGCGCGCGTGCGCGCGCGCGAGCGCTTGTGTGTGTGTGTGTGTGTGTGGTGTGTGTGTGTGTGTGTGTGTGTGTGTGTGTGTGTGTGTGTGTGTGTGTGAGGAAATTACTGTCGTTGTCTGTCTGTCTGTCTGTACTGTCTGTCTGTCTGTCTGTCTGTCTGTCTGTTAGAGAGAGAGAGAGAGAGAGAGAGAGAGAGAGAGAGAGAGGAGAGAGAGAGAGAGGAGAGAGAGAGAGAGAGAGAGGAGAGAGTAGGAGAGAGAGAGAGAGAGAGAGAGGTGTGTGTTTCTTTCGTGCTCTAGTCATTTATGCTCCTGTTCATTTTCCCACAATTTAGTTAGATGGCTCCCTGCTTTTAGCGTTGCATCCTAAAGTACCAATTACCACACGGAATTCAACAATGGACAACTTCTAATCATGTCGTAGGGACATCAATTGTTCAAACTACTTTGTCATTTGTAAAATTGGTCCCGACATCTCCAACAAATATCCTCATACAATTACCAACAAAGAATTGAGGAACAGGATCGAGCAAAAGTCCTCCAGATGAGATTATGAAGCAAGGCTCCGTGTGTGAACATATGGAGACCTTGCACACACATTAAAACCACTCCGCCTTTTAGTAGAGAAAGACTATTATATGCCGGTTAGAACAGGATGACAAAAATTACATTAAAAAACTCCATGGACACAGGGGCTGGATGCGAAAAAGGCACATGTGTATATTCCATTAACTCGAAGGAAAAGAAAAAAAAAAGAATGCAAGTTATCAGGTGGTATGAAGGCCTCTTGACCTCAGAGAAGAGATGAGAACTGAAGTGGCCAGGCACACTCCAGAGAAAAAGAGTTTGGCAAGACAGTCTTGAGAGAGAGAGGAGAGAGAGAGAGGAGAGAGAGAGAGAGAGAGAGAGAGAGAGAGAGAGAGAGAGAGACAGAGACAGAGACAGAGAGACAGAGAGAGAGAGAGAGAGAGACAGAGACAGAGAGAGAGAGAGAGAGAGAGAGAGAGAGAGAGAGAGAGGAGAGAGAGAGAGAAGAGAGAGAGAGAGAGAGAGAGAGAGAGCAGCTTGATTGATAGATTTTTTGATTGACTGATTGATTAACAATTTTCTTTTCTAAGGTAAAGAAGATTTCGGGATGTATACATGTGACAAGTACGAGATAGCTCAATGGTTAGAGCACTCACTCTCTCCACGTTAACGTTAAGCAGCCTTGAGTGAGGTGGTTACTACTTGGACGGGTAATCCATTTGTGCGCCTTGGCTTCAGCACAGTCCCCCAGCTCGCCCAGCTGTGAATGGGTACCTGTCCTCTTTAGGGTCAGGGAAATTAAAGCAGAGAGGGAGGAGAGGAGATAGGCTGCGCCTTCAATATACTGGCCCCTGGAGAAGCCGAGGTCTCTGACAATTTGCTCTTCAACGACCCCATAGATTATGGGAACACCTTTACCTTTTTGTGCTAGTCTTGTCAACAGTACGACATATAACTGGTTTTGTTACTTGTTTGCTTCATGTGGAAAAAATGTATTAAAAGCTACATCCTTGTTTACTCGCTGCATTGAGGGTAAATTCGCTTGCCTCCTTTTTCTGTCTGTTGTCCAGCACCCTCATTTTCTCGTGGTTTATTTCTGCACTTTGGTTCCTTTTATCATGTGTTGTGACACTTTTGTTTACTCACATATACACACGCAGACAGACACAATGACAAACAGACAGGGAGACACTCAAACCCACACACACGCAGACACAAGTAGAAAAATACACCTATCTGCACTCATGTGCGCACACAACCACACAAACACAACCACACAAACATATGTATATATACACTCACTCACTACTTTACACAACCCAACTTCTTGCTTGTTTGTTTTGCTAGCTGCTAAAGAAACCGAACATTTCAGGTCTTGAGAGAAGCAACAACAAAACATTTGCAGTGATATACACACATACACACACACACACACACACACACATATATATATATATATATATATATATATATATATATATATATATATATTGTATATATATGTGTATATATATGTATGTATGTATGTATGTATGTATGTATGTATGTATGTATGTATGTATGTGTGTATTATTATTATATATATTATTATTATATATATATATATATATATATATATATATATATATATATATATATATACACATACACACACAGCTTCTATCTAAGAACTGGCTTAACAGACTTACTGCGGCACTGGCACACACATATTATACACGCAGGTAGGCACACACGCAAGGTAAGAAAATTGGCTCCATCAGCAAGAAAACAGCCTGAATTTGTTTTTTCGATTTAACACGTAAAGTGCAAGCATTTTTGTTTTCGTGATTGATGTTTTTACGTAAGAAAGAAAAACAGAAAAAGCTACTTTTGTGAGTGGAGATGATAGTGAGAGAAGCAACAACATCAAGGCAATAATCGTGGTGTGTAGTAGTGGTGTAGTGGTAGTAGTAGTAGTGTAGTAGTAGTTAGTAGTAGTAGTAGTAGCAGCAGCAGCAGCAGCAGCAGCAGTAGAAGCAGTAGAAGCAGCAAAGTTAAAACTCTAGGGGAGGTAGGGTCGGTGCTGATGTTAACTCCAAAAGAAAAATCCTCTTGAACAGGTGTCTCAGTAGGAGCTTGAACCTGTGTTGTCAGATCAAGAGTTCAACGCTCTTACCACCCGCCTCTCCTCCCTCCCCACCTACCCTATCCCATTGTTTAAAATCTCACCAACTGGTCGCCACAAACAATCAGCACAAGCGCAAAATCATTTATGTGTTAAGAGAAAGAAAAAACGTGGTAAGACTTTCTTAGATAAAACGCAGAAAAAATAGAATTGCAAGGCAGAAAAATAAAGGAAAAGAAGTGAGACAAAGAACGGAAGAAGAAAGATTTAAAAAAAGAGAGAGAATGATTGAAAGAGTGCGTTTACAAGTACAAACTTTCCAAAAGGTAGGGGATGCTATTTATACTGACAAGAGCCTGGCCTGTGGCAGTACCACGGAGGGAACAAAACAAAGCAACAAGAGAGGTGCTTGTGTATGTTCAGTAATGCCACGTTGGGAAAACATTTTGCTGGACTCTTGGCTATTATATCAACACGCACTTTTGCTCCGGGATAGGAACATATGAAAGCAGCACGTTTCCACGGCTTGGTGGCAACAGCACAAAGAGATGTTACGCACATTGACCAATTAATGTAAAGGCCATGGTGTGATGCCGCTAATTGAACCATCTCCGTCGGCCCCACTTAGCAAATAACCCTTGTAAAAGCATGTGAATATGAGAGGAACCAGCTAGCCATCATCATCATGAAAATTTATGTAATATGGATTTAGCAAATG
>CM060318.1:63521357-63548857 GCA_030674155.1 Stramonita haemastoma | reverse complement strand
GCCAGGTTCCTTGTGGAAGATCTGCCTCTACACAATGATGGGGGTGCACATAACTTGGGTGAAGAGGAAACAGATTCGGCTGAGTATTTTCGCACCTTGTTTAATAGCAGAGGTACTTGTGATGCCCTCCAACACCACCTCTTCAAACAGTAACCGAGGCTACACATTCTTCTGTGCTGTCTTTTCCATTGTTTGGAGACTGGAAGGGGTTATTATGCAGGTATGTATAGAACAGTGTAAAAGTGCGTACAAATACACATGCCTGTAAGGGAACATAAAAAAAGGTACGCACACACATATGCACAAACACGCGAGTGCGAATTTATACACGCATACAGACACAGACGCAGAGACAAACACGGACACAGAGACACACAGCCACAGACACATACATACATACATGCATACATACATACATACATACATACATACATACATACATACATACATACATACATACATACATACATACATACCAGCTACCTACCTACCTACCTACTACCTACCTACTACTACCTACCTACCTACCTACTTACCTACCTACCTACATGCATTCATACATACATACATACATACATACATACATACATACATACATACATACATACATACATACATACATACATACATACATATATACAGAGGTACACACCCCATATTCACGCATGCACATGCATTCACACACGATTTTGTGTGTGTTGTGTGTGTGTGTGTGTGCGCATGTGTATGTATGTATGTATGTGTGTGTTTGTGTGTGTGTGTGTGTATGGGAATGTGTTTGTATGTATGTGTGCGTTGGTCTTCAATTTTACGTCTCTTCACATAAAAGTGACATTAGACACACATAATGAGTGTGTGTATGTGTGTCATTGTGTTATGTGTTTGTGTGTATGTGTGTATGCATGTATATATATATATATATATATATATATATATATATATATATATATTATATATGTATGTATGTGTGTGTGTGTGTGTGTGTAATTGTATGTGTGTGTATGTGTGTGTGTGTGTGTGTGTGTGTGTGTGTGAGTGTGTGTGTGTGTGTGTGTGTGTGTGTGTGTGTGTGTGTGTGTGTGTGTGTGTGTGTGTGTGTGTAGGGTTGAATGACGAGAAAGGACAGGTGGAGGTTGTCTGGGATGGAAGAGCAGAACAGGAGAAGTGGCAAGAAGCTGAACATTCCCAGTTTCACTTCCCCCCCCCCCCCCCTCTCTCTCTCCACAGGGGTCTGTCTCAGCCCATCAGAACCCAGCCCTTAGATCAGACAGCTGTGGGGGAAAGCTGGGCCACAGTGATTGATTTATAGGGAAGCCCAACAGGTGGAGTATACACAGACCTACATTCAGGCATGTGTACCTCTGTACCTACATGCTATTCTGATTCGTAAACTACTCTGCTGCCTTAAGTTCATCAGCAAAGCTAGATGAAAATTAAAGAGAGAAAAATAGAACGGTAAATCTGAATCATTACTTTTTTCTTTTATATCAGTTTAAAGTCAGGGCAGATTTCTATGTATGAAATGTGGGCAGATTTCCCCAGGAAGAGCGCTGTCAAGACAAGAGCAGTGCCACCCTTTATCTTTTTTCCCGTCTGCAACTGTATTTGTTTCCTTATTAGAGTGGCTTTCTCTACATAATTTTGCCAGGGACAGCTCTCTTGTTGCCATTTGTTCTTTTGGTGCCATAAATAATATTGTGCAACACATGCGACCTTGGTTTATCGTCTCATCCAAAAGGCTAGTATCCATACCACCACTCATGGTCTAATGCATGGGGGAAAAGTTTTGGACCAAACGGGGATCAAACCACCATACACATCTGACCAAGACTATTTGCTTTCTAGGCAGGCGCGTTACCTCTAGACCACGATCCATCATGCTCTTTACTTTCAAGGGACTCCTAAAAAAACCCATTCTTTATTATTATTTTATTATTATATTATTTAATCATTTATTATTTATTTCATTTTATATCGAGGATAACAGAATAAGCAATCATGTGCTTTTTTTCATCCGGTCCCCGTGTGTATGCAGTTTTGTAAATATTGTCATCTGTTCCCACCGGCACACGATGGCCTACTCTTACGAAAAGCGGAACAGGATTTAACGTGTGCGCAAGATGTTCTGCGTGCGTTCGGACACGGGACCTCGGTTTAAAGTCTCATCCGAAGGACTTATTCTTGCAATTATGAGGATTATTTAAATTTCTACACTGATGACCATGTGCATGTATACTGGGTCAGGAGAAAAGTAGACAAAGAAACAGAGGGGTACAGTGTTCATTTTACATTTGTGTAAAATAAAAGTTTATAACTAAGGGATTGGTTTTTTTTTTATAATTTACATGGTTCCTTATTTGATGATGAAGTTATAAGTGTGGTTTAAATGCCTTAGTGACTAAGAAATAGAGAATAAAAGTGCCCAAATAAATAGCTGCAATATATAAAAGCTGAAATTCAAACAAGCTGAGAATGAGTGACAGATGGGAAAAAATTCTTAAAGTTTCACTGTAATAAAAGGAAAGATATTGGGTAGTTATGAGTGGGGGATACCCACCATCCCTCCATAAAATCCCAAACTAAAAAAAAACACCAACATAATCCCAATTCCCGAAGAAAATACCCAACAAGCAAACAACAACCCAACAACAATAAAATAGAAAAAAACACCAAAAAACCAAAGCAAAACCTCCAAGAAAACTAACGGACAAATCAACAAACAAAAAGACACATCATAGTCACTGTCCATGCTGTGCACTTGGGCGCTTATGCTAGCTCAGATGGGGAGGGAGGAGGAAATAGGGGAACAGGGGAAACTTAACATTCCCAGTTCCACTTTTCAACCCTCTCTCTCCAGAGGCATCTGTCTCAGCCCATCAGAACCCAGCCCTCAGATCAGACAGCTGTCGGGGAAAGTTGGGCCACATGACTGATTTAAAGGGAAGCCCAACAGGTGTATAACATACTTCAAGCCAGTCTGATCCAGTAACTATTCTGGTGGGGTTAAGTTCATCAGCAACATTAGATGAAATCTGAAGACAAACAAAAACTGAGAAGCTGAATGATGAGAACTGAAGACAAATAAAAAACAGTAAAACGGAATGATGCTATTCAATTTTAGATTACTTGACCAACACTGCAGGTACTAGGTGTCCGTACCTCTTGAGCCCATTTTCTTCTGGGATATAGTATGATAGAAAGCGGAGAGAGTGCAGTCCTGTCAAGTAGTCTTCAAGCACATGCACATCTATAGCAGCAAAAACACAGTATCCTTATCATCTTTGGTCATCATGTAGTTAAAATGTATTTCCTGATTCAGTGGCCCTGGCAGCTCTGGTCTCATGGTGACCTCAACTTTGGTTTCCCCATACACTTCTGTACCTGTTGTGAGTTTGTGTCAAAGCTTTTAGGGTTGGAGGATCATGTAGGAAGATTGCTAGAGGGACTTGGGCAACTCACTCAATCTGGATGCGTGGACCGAGCAAGTACTTTTGTTTGTAGGGGGCATGGTGGGTGGTGTCCTGCATACGTTAGCTCAGAGGAGACATTACTGAACACCACCATGATCCAGCAGCAGTGCAGTCACCCTCTGGCTGGTGGCTCCTGGTCAGCTTTTTACTGATGTGCCATCTAAATTTGTGCTGATACATTAGTAAGTATGGTAAGAAAACCAAAGTGATAAAGAAAATAGAGAATAAATGTGCCCAAGGGGGAAGCTGTGGTGTGGAAAAAGCTGAAATCCAAGCAAGATGAGAATGGGAGACAGACAGGCCTGAAAAAAAACCCATACTACTCCACAGTATTGGGTAGGGGTGGGAAAGGGACACCTCTTCCAACCTTCCCCCTCCCAACCCCCTACCCCCAATAAAAAACAACCAGAAAAAAACAACAAACAAAAAAGCTCATGAATAAAATATCGAACAACAGCAGATAAAAAACCGCAAAATAAACAAAAAACCCCAAGCAATACAACAAAACTAACAAACAAAAAGTCCTATTTATCCTCTGCCCACACTTATCATTTGGACCCAAGTAGGAGCTTAAATGGAAGAGGGTGGGGGGAGGTACACTGGGGAACAGGGAGGGAGCTTAACATTCCCGGTTCCACTTTTCAACCCTTTCTCTCTCCATAGGCGTCTGTCTCAGCCCATCAGATCCCAGCCAGCAGATCAGACAGCTGTCGGATAAAGCTGGGCTACAGTGATTGATTTAAAGGGAAGCCCAACAGGTGTCTAGAAACACGTCTGATCCTCTTCCCCTTTTTTTTCTCAGCCCCCCTCCCCATCCTTCTTCTTTCTTGCATTCTCCTAG
Organism: Stramonita haemastoma; assembly: GCA_030674155.1. Classification (NCBI taxonomy): domain Eukaryota; kingdom Metazoa; phylum Mollusca; class Gastropoda; order Neogastropoda; family Muricidae; genus Stramonita; species Stramonita haemastoma. The sequence goes on along the minus strand of CM060318.1, from coordinate 63,544,546 downwards.
TTGTTGTTGTTGCTGGTTTTTTGTTTGTCGCTGTTGTTGTTGTTGCTTGCAGTTTCTCTTCTTCACAAATCTTCTTCATCGCAATTCTTCTTCTTTTGTTTCCTCGTTGCATTAGTTTTCCCTTTGTTGCATTTTCTTCTTCTCTTCTTCTTCTTCTTCTTCTTCTTCTTCTTCTTCTTCTTCTTCTTCGTCTTCTTCTTCTTCTTTGCATTCTTTGCACTCTTTGCATTTGCATTCTTCTTCTTTTCAGTCTTCTTCTCCGTTTCTTCTTCTTCTCTTCTTCTTCTCTCTTCTTCTTCTTTCTTCTTTCTTCTTCTTCTTCTTCTTCTTCTTCTTCTTCTTCTTCTTCTTCTTCTTTAACTCCATGAGGCCATCTATGAATCACTAAACTGAAACATTCATGCAGTGTGATTTGGGCAGAGCTGAGCCCTGCCCTCTAGGGATCATGCGTTGTGCATGAATGTGTTAAATTATTCATACCCCTGACATCCCCTAGGGGATGGTGAGTGCCCCTTCAGTATAAATAGCATTCCCATCATCTAGAAAATCTGTGCTGGGAATTTCCTCTTTTCTCTCCTTCTCTTTGTTGCTGCTTTGTTCCTTTATTTTTCCTGTCACCTCCTTGTCCATATTTTTGCCTTCTTGGTCCGTTCTCCTGCTTATTTTAACAGAAACACTCGGAATATAACAATTTTCTCTCACACTGAAATGGGGTTCGCTGGGCGTGATTTATTATTATTATTATTATTATTATTATTATTATTTATTAACATGGAATTTGTATAGCGCTATCTCTTGTAAGAACAAATCAAAGCGCTTGCATTTGACCTACTTATCAGGTGCTTAACGGTAGTGCAACGCATTTTCGCTCATACCACAGACAACATTAGTTGCTACGTGTGTGTTCGAAGAAGAAAGTGGATAGCCTACTTCTGCGCATAGGGAGCCTATTGTTTTGAGAGGGTATATGAAGGATAAAGATTTTTCAGTGAACTGAGCATTGGATCTATATTCCGAATTTAAAAGAATATAATTATAACCAACAAGCAGAAGTCTTCCCCTGTTGTTTTTAAAAAAACGTTTCTTTTCATTCCTCGGCTGATCGAAGCTGCGAGCTTGACCAATGGTGAGGTTTTTGTGTTACACGACCGATTTTTGCCCACCATTAAGATAACCACAGTAAAGGCAAGATATGTAAACATGACACCAGTTGACACACAGTTCACTTTTTTTTTATTATATGATCTTGTCATCAGGACTTACTGACACGAATGGCCTACTCTTCCAAGAGGCAGAACGGGTTTTAACGTGTATATAAGCAAATGGTGCATGCTTTCCCACAGGGCTTCAATTTACAGTTTCATTTCCCAAAAGACTTTCAAGAGAACGGTATCAGTATTGATGCTAACTCCAGGAAGAAAATCCCCTTAGACAGGTTTCTCGGTGGTGGCTCGAGTTCCAGTAGTAGCAATTCAAGCCACTAGACTCCCCCAACCCCCCCCCCCCCCCCCGAACCCCCCACCCCCATTCCTTCACCGATGTTAAAAGCTTTCCTCACTTCTTTCGAGAGAGAGACTCATGCTGTTGTTAATCGTTTAAACACTAAGCTGAGGCATGCAGGCCATTTAGGCGACACAGCTGATGCAGCCGATGTGTTGAAAACAAAGCAGAGGAATCTGTTGAAACGATAAACAGTGCAGCGATGTTTTGGTTTCCTTGTAAAGTGCTGTTCTACTAACATACAAGATGAGAGAGAGGAAGAGAGAGAGAGAGAGAGAGAGAGAGAGAGAGAGAGAGAGAGAGAGAGGAGAGAGAGAAGAGAGAGAGAGAATGAGAGAGGAGAGAGAGAGAGACGGACGGACGGACGACAGACGGACGGACGAGACGGACAGACAGACAGATGTAGACGGACAGACAGACAGACAGAGATTGGGACAGAAACAGAGACAGATACAGAGAAACAGAAAGAGAGAAAGAGAGAGAGCGCGGTGTAGCCTGAATATGGATGTCGATCTGTCTGTTTGTATAAATGCATGCCTGTCTGTCAGTGTGTTTGTCTGTCTGTCTGTCTGTCAGTATGTCTGTCAGTCAGCCTTTCTGTCTATCAGTCAGTATCGTTGTGTGTGTGTCTGCCTGTCTGTATGTCTGTCTGTATGTTAGGCTTAACCAGTTGTGCTTTGCAAATTATTTTTAATCCTTCATGTCAGTAGGTAGAAATATGTTATATATATTATATATTATATATATATATATATATATATATATATATATATATATATATATATATATATATATATATTTTATATATATATATGTATGTATATATGTATGTATGTATGTATGTATGTATGTATGTATGTATGGTATGTATGTATGTATGTATGTATGTATGTATGCACACTGGTGTTGCATTAAGACATCATTCGCGAATTCGGAATACCGCTACCTTAACATTGGGCAAAACCGCTTGCGCATACAAAAACCTACATTACTGAACCTTTAGCCCCAATCCCCCAAAATATTGAAGGCATAACAACATTATCATAATAATAAAGTTTGAGCAATTTGCTACAAACTTGCTAACATCAATTCGTGTTCTGAGCAAAAGTGACATTGGATTGTGTTAATGAATTAAGTTTCGTCACTCCGTTTGAACAATTTTCTGTCTATGTGTCTGTTGGTTTGTTGTCGTGTTTTGAATGGCTCATTTTCAAAGCAAGCTTGGCAGGTTTCTGAATGACTTCCTGCTGCGTGGGCTCGAAAATTGCGAAACCTTAAGTTTTAATGAACTCTCAGGAGTTAATGCAATATATCTTTTTTGGCAAAGTGCTCTGCTACCGACCTCTCTTGCTGTCTCTCTCTGTCTCTGTCTCTATCTCTGAGAGTGTGAGCGCGCGCGCGCGGCGCGTGTGTATGTCCTCTGTGTCTTGTGTGTGTTGTGTTGTGTTGTGTTGTGTTGAGTGTGTGTGTAATTTTATGTGTGTGTGCATGTGTGCGTGTGTGTGCGTGTGTGTGTTATGCCATGTCGTGTTGTCTTGTGTGAGTGGTGTGTGTGTGTGTGTGTGTGTGTGTGTGTGTGTGTGTGTGTGTGTGTGTGTGTGTGTGTGTGTGTGTGTGTGTGTGTGTGTGTTTGTATTTGAAGTTATCTTGGAACTTAAATTTTTTTATGAAACTTAGCTTTCTTGTCATATTTTTTTCGGGAATATGATTCCTATCAAAATGTCTGTTAGTGCTGTAGTTGCCCTTTACGGGATAATCAAATTACTTTTAACTTGACTCTGACTTTACTTGACTGCAACCTGCGACTTATTTATTATCAGGGCAACAGGTGATACAGATGAGAGTTTCTTTTTGCTGGATGAAAAGACATCATGATGACGTTGTCAGCTGGTTACACCACCACACCACCACTACTTGCTACAACAACAACAAACAACAAAAAAACAACACAACAAAACTACTACTACTACTACTACTACTACTACTACTACTACTACTACTACTACTACTACTACTGTGCATGCTGTGATGATGCTGCTGCTGCTGTGATGCTGTGCTGATGATGATGATATCTCCATGGTGCAGTGGCTAGTGACTTGGGTTACAGACAAGAAAGTGGCGGGTTCAAATCCCATAAGTCATAGGGATTTTCGGACTCCGGCTGGCTCCTTATCAGAGAGAGTATGCTTTGGGTTCATTGGGAAGATTGTGACCACACAGTCGAGCTTTATCCACTTTACGGATGTGAGTTTGAGAGTGTTGCTCAAATTAGCTGATCAACACTGCAAGTGTCTGATCTCTCGGGCCCGGTTGATGTCGGGATACTTATAATAGCAAAAAGATAGTACAACCTTGTCAAGAGTCTTAAAGCACATGAACTTCCAGAGCGGCATCCTTACATTATCCTCAGTATCGTTTATCATCATGCTATGAAAACATTGCCTCTGATTCGGTGGCTCCAGCTGCTCTGGTCTCATGGTAACCTCAGATTCTACTTTTCCATACACTTCTTTGCCTGTGGTGAGTTTGTATCAAAGCGTTTGAGGTTGGAGGTTTACGTTGGAAGTTTTTTGTATGCGAATGCACGCAGAACATCTTGCGCACACGTTTAAAACCCCGTTCCACCTTTCGGAAGAGTAGGCCATCGTGTGCCGGTAGGAGCGGATGACAAAATTATAACAAACCAGCATGCACACAGGTGTCGTGTTTAGACACCATCCTTGAGGAAAAATCGGGGAGTTGGAGTCCCAGAGCGGCTCGGGCTGTAGGTATATGGCAATGTTCTGGTGGCTCCTGTGACGGTACTGGAACCATTCGTATCGGTCAATGCCCTTCCAATGGATCATTCCAGTGCCGTGGAGAAGGGGGGTCTGCTGCATGGGTAACAGCTTGCCCTCCATACATACTTGCCCAGGCTTTGCCTCTGAAGTGTAGGCTCCAGTTGTCTCGTTCGTTGGTGTTGATTCTATTTTTCCATACCTCTCTGTGTCCATGAAGCGCTTTGATTTGTTCTTCAGAGATGCGTTTATTGTAATAATTAAAGAGGACGGTCGTTGGAAGTTGAGCAACTCACTCAGTCTGGCTCCTGACATAGCTAATACTGTTAGTAGGGGGATAAGTAGATGGTGCCCGGCGTATGTTAGCCCAGAACAGGCACCACTGAACACAACTAAAGTGACCAGCAGCAGTGCAGGGCCCCTGTGGCTGGTGGCCCCAAAGTGGCCTAATATTGATGGGCTCCTTGTGGACTTCTGCTTCTGAGAAAGCAAAATAACTATCAGGGAATGGCTGTGGTGGTGAGATTGAGATGAGCAGCATGGGAACAGCAGGACACGAATGCCCATATAAGATTAGAAGTATATATATATTATATATATATATATATATATATATATATATATATATATATATATATATATATATAAACTTGTACTCAACAGATTCGCTGCAAATCATTTTATTGTTATGTAACAAATTGCATGTCAGTCACTGCAAATGTAACTCATTATTTTTACTGTTGTCAACTTTAACAACTGTACACTCCTAGTACAGACTGGTACATGGATACACATTCTTTACATAAACATTCATTTGTAGGTCAAGCAGAGCATTCTTTACTTTTAAAACAATTTCAGCCACGTGTTCAGTGGTCAAAGGTACAAAACTCTATTTTAGCGCCTCAAAGTCTTTCGTGACATTCATTGTCCCTTGACAGAGTATCTAACAGCACAGATAAAACACAGGTCACTTTTTGATGGGCTTCTCACACACACACACACACACACACACACACACACACACACACACACACACACACACACACACACACACACAAACACACACACACACACTAACAGTAGATCATATTATCATTAACAAACTGTTGCAACATATACCTGCTTTGATGTTTTCTCAATCAGCAATATTTAACAGTCCTGTCACTTATGTTGGGTGACCCTTTGCGCGTCTTGGCTTCAGTACAGTTCCCCCAGTTCCCCAGCTGTAAGTGGGCACCTGCCCTCTTTAGGGTCAGGAAAGGTAAAACAGCGAGGGAGAGGAGAGCGCCCGTCCGCAATATGCTGGACCCTAGAGAAACTGAGGTCTCTGATGCCTCGCTCCCCTACGACCGCCTTGGTTAAGGGACACCTTTACTTTACCTTTATCTTATTTATGTATGACTTTTTTGCTTTTAGAGTGCCGAAGCCTAGTCAGTTGTTTGTTGTTGTGATTGCTTTGCGACTTTAAAGACGCTCTCATTCAGCACCTGTTTGTTTCCTGGTTGTTAAGATTTATTTGCAACAGGGTCTCCTGTTCTTAGTATATGTGTATAGTATGTTTGTTTGTTGGTGGGCAAGCGGGGAGGGAGGGGGGAGGGGGGCTACAGGATGGATTTTTTGTGTTTGTTTATTTTTTTTTTTTTTTCCTTTCTCACTTACATTATGATAGTTTTATCGGATTTATTTGTTTCTATTTTTCAATGGATTTATTCTCCTCTCTCTCTCTCTCTCTCTCTCTCTCTCTCTCTCTCTCTCTCTCTCTCTCTCTCTCTCTCTCTCTCTCTCTCTCTCTCTCTCTCTCTCTCTCTCTCTCTTCTCTCTCCGTTTTCCACCACTTCAACTTCATGTTTCGTGTTGAGTGGTCTAGGTACAAAACTCTATTTTAGCGTTCATGTTTTCCGGACCTTTATTACATCCCTTGCAAAAGCATCTCGAGCCGATGAATAAGATTATTTAATTTGCGGGATAGGGATAGCTCTGTGGTCAGAGTGTTCGCTTTCCCCCAGTCAAGTTAAGCAGCGTCGTACGTGGTTTCCAGTTGGATGGGTGACGTTTGCGCGCCTTGGCTTCAGTTCACTGAGCTGTAAATGGGTGCCTGCCCTCTTTAGGGTCAGGGGAAAAAAAGCACGAGGGAGAGGAGATTTGCGCCGTCCTCAATATGCTGGCCCCTAGAGAAGCTGAGGTCTCTGATGCCTCGTCCTCTACGACCACACAGGTTATTGGAGACAGACCACCAATTTGCATGGGTCACTTTTTAATGGGTTTCTTTACAACGCGACCACATCTATCTATCTATCTATCTATCTAATCTATCTATCTATCTATCTATTATCTATCTATCTATCATCTATCTATCTATTATCTATCTTATCTATCTATCTATCTATCTATCTATCTATCTATCTTATTCATCGGCTCCAGATGCTTTTGCAAGGGACCTAATAAAGGTCAGGAAAACATGAACGCTAAATAGAGTTTTGTACCTTAGACCACTCAACACGAAAAACGAAGTTGAAGTTGGGGAAAAGGGGTGTATAATAATAATATTATAATAATAATTATTAAATTTTAAATTAATAATTATATAATTATATAATATATATAATAATATTAATAATAATAATAATAATATACCATGGAAGTTGTATAGCATACAAACATATTGATGTATTATGTATGTTGTAAGGTATGTATGTATGTATGTATGTATGTATGTATGTATGTAATGTATGTATGAAATATATATATATATATATTATGACGCTCCAACGATAGTGAGTCGTTAGCACCTAATTACTTTTTAGCATGATATATATGCATTTCGTGGTGAAGCGTCATATTATATATATATATCTATATTATAATATATATATATATATATTATATGTCACACACACATAATCATATTATATATATATATATTATATATATATATATATATATATATATATATATATATATATATATATATTAGTAGGCACCCATCAGTCGCGGAAGACTATAGAATTGTGCTCTAGTCTTCAGAGCGCAATGCCTGGATAGGTAATTATGGAGGGCAAGCTGTTACCCATGCAGCAGACCCCCTCCACCCCCTCTCCACGCCACTGGAATGGTCCATTGCAAGGCAGTCGCCGATACGAATGTTTCCAGTACCGTCGCAGGAGCTGCCAGAATGTTGCCATATACAGCCCCGAACCGCCCTGGGGACTCCAACTATCCTATTGTTTCTCAGGAACGTGTCTAAACACGAGACCTGTGTGCATGCTGTTTTAAAACAACAACAAAAAATTGTAATTCGCTCCTACTGGCACACGATGGCCTGCACTTCCGAAAGGTGGAACGGGGTTTTAACGTGTGCGCAAGATGTTTTGCGTGTGTTCGCACATGGGGCCTCGGTTTATAGTCTCATCCGAATGACTATATATAATATATATATATATGATTATATATATATTATATATATATATATATATATATATATATATATATTATATATATATATTTATATATATATATATATATATATATATATATATATATATATTATTATATATATATATATATATGTTATGAATGGTCTTCATTTTTAAAAGGGTTACATACACACGCACACGCGCGTGTATTGGTATTGGTGAATGTATTGGTGAAACGTTTTTCTCTGCTTTTGTTTTTTGGTTTTTTTTTGTTTTTTTCTTTAGATAGATGGCTTGATGAAAAGAAGCAAATCGATGCTTACTCAATGTACCATCTGAAAATAAAATTTTGACTTTGACTGACTTTGACTTTGACGCGCGCGCACGCGCACGGCACGTGCGAGAAGAGAGAGAGAGAGAGAGAGGAGAGAGAGGAGAGAGAGAGAGAGAGAGAGAGAGAGAGAGAGAGAGAGAGAGAGAGAGAGAGAGAGAGAAGAGCAATGAACTCGCGTACAGTGTTCCACGAACGTCACGAGGAAAACGATTGTGCTCACTGAGTGGCTGAGTTGGGGGCTGCATTGCACAGCCCTGCCTTCTGACATCTTCTTCACTGTCCACCTGACGCTGATACAGGCAACTACTCCAGCAGTTTACTCCAGCAGTGTGGCGACAAGGGCCAACCCTTTCCCAGTGTCGCTGCCTGGCCATTTCCACCTGAAGCTACAGGTAACTTAGTGTTGTTGTTCTTGTCTAATGTGATACATTTTTTTTTTCATAGTTGTATTAATGCCATGTTGTTTGAAACGAAAAAAAATGTCTTGTGGGTTTCCGACTATTTGCATCATAGACGATTATCAAACCGGGCAAGATGTCTGTGTTCCTCCACTTTGGAGTTGAATTGTTGAACTCGTTTAGAAGTTGGTTGGGGCAATGCATTGAAGTATTACTTAGTGTTTTGGGCAAACAGAACTTGGCGAAGCCCAACCTTAAGTCTTGCTTGCTGCTGGCCTTAACTGACCAATTCTTTAGTAAAAGACAGGTTTTTGTTCTTTCCTCGGCTTGAGCTCTGAGTTTTACCAACAGTGAGATTTGTGCATATGCAACCGTTTCTACCGTCACATTATGTTTAGCCACATTCCAACTTTGGTGTTGGTGTCTAAAGACACGTGTTGTGCATGCATACTTTTATCATTCTGTAATGTTATTACCATGCATTACAATAGCACCTCGTTTTTTTTTCATCTGTCGTCTGTTCTACCAACATGCAGTGTTTATTTTTAGCTAGACTTGTAATCCCTCATAAATTTATCGTAGTTTTGAGATATGAAAGATTTCGTGCTTGCATCCGTAATAGCTTTCATGTCCAAAAGGGTGGAACGGGATTTAACAGGTGCAAGATGTTCTGCATGCGTACACATACAGACCTTGGTTTACGGTTTCAACCGAAAGACTTTAAGGGGAGTGAAGTCGAGCTGTTGAAAACTACTGGGGTAAAAATACTTCGAAAAGATGTCTGGGTCGGTGTCGCAAACACACACGGTAGATCTTAGGTTGTGAGCTGAGCACTCTGTCCTCTAGGCTAAGGTTCCCCACCCCCTTTTTCTCTTGTCTCTTCAAGCCTCGGCTAGAGCTCTGAGTTACACCAAATTGACTAAATACGGAAATGTTGAGAAGCCGTTAGTTTGTTTACACTATGGCTGTTTAAAAAAAAAAAAAACTGAAGTTCTTTTTCAAACGCTAAGTCAGCAGCTATTGTCTTGTATAATGAGCAAAAATGTGTTGCCTTTTATCGCTGAAGAATACAAACACTTTGGTTTTAAACTTGAAGTGAAAGCTACTGGAGCCACTGAGGCTAAATGAGGTGAACCAGATATCAATAATTCAGTCACATGCCCGTAAATAGTTTTGTCCTTTACGGAAATCAGTCGCGTCATCTTGAAATTTGTTCGACATTCATTTTTGCTGTATTAGACAAGCTTGTGTTTTTTTTTTTTGTGTGTGTGTGTGTGTGTGTGTGTGCGCGCGCGCGCGCGTGTGTGTGCGCGCGCGCGCGCGCGTGTGTGTGTGTGTGCGTGTGTGTGTTTTCCCACCAGACTGTGTCCGACCTTCTCACCTCTACAGACGCTATGATAACCATGCTGTGAAATGAATTCAAAGCTCTACGACAAAGACCTCTGAAATATGTCAACATGATTGATTTTTAACCGTGTCCAGGACCCCTGTTAGGGAAGGATAGAGGATGGAGGAAAAAGGAAACCTTCAACAAGGCTCTTTTCAGAATGGGGATACTGTTTCCCTTGCGCTTGTGGTGTTCATGCATACCGTTGCGTACTTTCAGAGCCAACAGGACTGAGCTCAAATTCAGATAAAATCGTTGACATTTCTGCCGCAGAGTGGAGTCTTTTCTCCGGCATACTGGTCACATGCGAAACACTTTGGGGCGACTTGAAGAGCAGTGAGATTTTTTGGAAAATCCCTCGTTCACCACAGAGGTAAGCACGCAAAGCCTCTGGCTTCACAGCTGCTGCCTGAGTTACACAGACCAGGGGGATGTCACAGAGGAGGGCGGTCTGTGAAACACGCGGGTTTTTCTCTCACAAAGGGAACCCAATGTTGCCCCCCAAATTCCGTCGGATTTGCGTCCTTTCGTTAGACTACCCTGACACTTTCCGGACTTGCCGACTTTTCCGTTGGACTTCAGACACTTTTTCGTTAGACTTCAGACCTACCGTCTTTTTCATTGGGACTCCAGATTCTTTCGTTGGATTCCAGACATACCGTCTTTTCCGTTGGACTCCTGACTTTTTTCGTTGGACTTCAGACTTGCCGAATTTTCGTCTGGACTTCAGACTTGCCGAATTTTCGTCTGGACTTCACTTGCCGTATTTTTTGTTGGACTTCAGACTTGCGTATTTTTTGTTGAACTACACTGTCCATTACCGGACTTGCCGCCGTGTTTGCTGTTGTATTGCCCTGTCGGTTGTCTGCAAAGGATCACTAAGCGCCAAGCTTTTACGGATTGCATCAACTCCTTTGTAAAAAATAAATAGAAAATAAAATAGAAATAAGAAAATAGGGAATAAACATTTACATCGTAAAACATTTTCTAAAAAGAGAGCTAGCTTGACTACCAAAACATTCGTAGTCAGGATATTAAAACCAGCAAAGAAATAAACCAAAATATATATAAAAACAAAACTAAAACCAAAAATAGTAGCTACGCATCCCCTTGGTAAAAAAAAAAAAAGGAAAATTCGAAACAACTTCCATAATTTTCTTCAAAGAACAGGGGATGCGGACTGAAATCTCTGCCGTGAGATCAAAGGAGAGCAATCGAGCTTGGTGACAGTGATCCTGGTGTCAGAAAACACCACCCACAAGGCATCGACAGGGCTCAAGGGGTTGAGACTCCGTCGTCTGGTGTCCGAAAACGCGTCCTGCAAATCAAGACAGCTCGTAAAGGGTTGTGGCTCTTTTGACCTGGTGTCCGAAAACACCAGCTTCAAATCAACAACTCGTAAAGGGTCGCGACTCTGTCGTCTGGTGTCCGAAACACCACCTTCAAATCAACTCGTAATGGGTCATGACTCTGCCGTCCGGTGTCCGAAACACCACCTTCAAATCGACACAATTCATGAAGGGTCGTGACTGACGTCTGGTGCCCGAAAACACCCCCTTTAAATCAACACATGAGTTGTGACTCTTTGTCACCTGGTGTCGAAAACACCATCTCCAAGGCATCAACAGAGCTTGTGAGGGGACGTGGTTCCGTCCCCCCCCCTTCCCAGTCCTCTAGTGTTTCCTACAGTGACAATCTTTGTCCCTCTGTCCAATCCTTCGTGTCACAGGGGTCCTAATCTGGTAGTTAAAAGTCGTCATGGGGATCATATAGGGAGGAGGTCTTTAGAATCCTCTTCAAGGGTTGTGGATGACGTCATCTGGGCTGAGGAGCACGGCTTCATGAAGATCGTGCATACGTAAGTACTTTGAAGTGTGTACAACTCACTCACTCCCTCTTTCACTCACACTCACTCACTCACACACACACACACACTCACACACACTCACACACACTCACACACACTCACACACACTCACACACACTCACACTCACACACACACACTCACACACACACACACACACACACACACACACACACACACACACACACACACACACACACACACACACACACACACACAGAGGCATGGGTTCATACACAGCAGCAACTATACACATGCCAAATGCATAAGTGTTTATAACATAATTACTATTCACTTTAGAGCAACAGAAATCATTATGATGCACTACAGAACACTGAAAAACCTCAATGAGCGGAATGCAGTGCTACTTTTACTATGAGTAGAATACGAACAATTTCGTTCGTTCTTTTTATATGATATGATATACTTCATACTTACCCATTTTTTTATGTCAACAGAGAACTGTTTCTAACGCCCGCTTGTCACGCCATCCTATCTGCACATGAAGTGGAACCAAGAGGTGGAATACAGCTTGAAGTCTATAGGCTGGAGGGAAGGAGGGAACCACTTGCATCCCTAGGGCCTTACATACGCCCCTGAGGTCGTGTCAGCTGAACACGAGGTAGTCCTAACACATCACATACTACTTTGAAGACCAGGTTAGAAACATCTCTCTGTATTGCTTTCTGTGTTTCTCTCCCTCCCTCCCTCCCCCCTGTCTCTCTGTCTCTATCTCTCTCTCCCTCTCTCTTTCTCTGTCTCTCTCTGTATCTGTCTCTGTCTGTCTGGCTCTCTCTGTCATTCACTCTTCTTATCGTCTTTCTCTTAGTCTTCTCTTTCATTCTATTCTCGTTCTTTTTATCCCTCACTCACTTTCTCACGCTCTGTGTCTCTGTCTCTCTCTGTCTCTCTTTGTCTCCGTCACCCCCTCTACTTTTTCCTTTCTCTATCTTTCTCTCTTTCTTAATTTTTTCTCTCAATTTCTTTCTCTATCTCTCTCTCTCTCATTCTCTCTCTCTCTCCTCTCTCTCTCTCTCTCTCTCTCTCTCTCTCTCTCTCTCTCTCTCTCTCTCTCTCTCTCTCTCTCTCTCTCTCTCTCTCTCTCTCATCCTCTCTCTCTCTGTCACTTACTAATGAAAATACTACGTACCATTTTCAGGGACTACGGACCAGGAATCAAGTGCCAGTGACCACACATTCTCGACACAGTCATCATTCCCTGCAATATCAGAACTTGAACTGGAATCAAGTGCCAGTGGCCACACATTCCCGACCCCAGTCAACGTGGTCTGCAGTTTCAGAACAAAGGTGTGCTGCCACATACTTGCTCTCTCTCCTCTCTCTCTCTCTCTCTCTCTCTCTCTCTCTCTCTCTCTCTCTCTCTCTCTCTCTCTCTCTCTCTCTCTCTCTCTCTCTCTCTCTCTCTCTCTCTCCCTTTCTCTCCCTTTCTCTCTCTCTCCCTCTCTCTCTGTCTCTCCCTCTCTCTCTCTCTCTCCCCCCCTCTCCCCCTCTCTCCCTCTCCCTCTCTCTCTCTCTCTCTCTCCTCCTCTCCCTCTCCTCTCTCCCCCCCCTCTCTGTCGTTTTCTCCCTCCCCCCTCTCTCTCGCCTTTTCTCTCCCCCCTCACATTCTTCTTTCTCTCCCTTAATTTTTTTTATGGTTTCTTTTCGCCTCTCTCTCCGTTTCACCCTTTCTCTGTCTCTCTCGTATTCCTATTTTTTTTTCAATAGAACAAAGTTTTATTAAAGTCAACCGATTGTCTACAGAACTAATAGGTAGCATCAAAAACATTAAGAGATAAAATTTGACGATGTGTTTAAAGAATAGTTTGTAAAATTATTTGGAAGCAATTTGCATTAAGTAAAGATTGGGAAATGTAGCAGAAAGAAAATGCAAAACTATCATCGAAATAAAGCAACAGAAGCACGAGTTGGGGAATGTAGGGAAAACAATTACCATCAAATTAGAGCGACAAAGGCATGAATGTACTATGAACTGGGAAATGTAGGGGAAACAAAGTCAGATTATCAGCATCGCCAACAATTAATGTAGATTAAAATGTCTCACTTTGATCAGGTGGTCCCTGGTTGCTCTAGTTTGCGTCCACCTCCCCCCAAAATACAGAAAATGTCGTACAGTAAACTGTTGAAGTCATATATGTAGAATATGATTGTGTTTTTACAGTCACTTTGTGGACAGTGGCAGTGATTGCCGTTGCAAATGTCTGTAATAATACATGGAATTTGTATAGCGCTATCTCTTGTAAAGACAAATCAAAGCGCTTGCATTTGACCTACAGAGCCACAGATCATGCTGCCACCAGGCGCAAAGATCCCCAACTCCAACTCCCCGATTTTTCCTCAGGGATGGTGTCTAAACACACCTGTGTGCATGCTGGTTTGTTATAATTTTGTCATCCGCTCCTACCGGCACACGATGGCCTACTCTTCCGAAAGGTGGAACGGGGTTTTAACGTGTGCGCAAGATGTTCTGCGTGCATTCGCACACGGGGCCTCGGTTTCGAGTCTCATCCGAATGACTTTGACATTCAGTTCGAGTAAAGAGTAGCTTTCATGTTTATAAATGTCATAGCAAATAATTCATTGCAATGTTCGATCTTATTTATTACGCATGAGAAAAGATGCGAAAATTGCCTCCAAAGATTATTTATTCTGATATGACAAAATATTAGAATACTGATTTTATAAAATTACTGATTAAAATGAAAGAGAAGAAATCAAACACTTGAGCAAATAAATTTGATTCACTTCAAATAGACGAAATGTTCGAGTGGATTAATTATATTCAAAGCAGAGATCCGATTGAAAGCAAAGAGATAAAAATCATATTTATATTTGAGCAAGGAATGATTTTCCACGTTATAATTGAGGAAATAATTTTCCAAGTTACTGATGTGTGCTTTCCTCTTTCAGGAGCTGGTGTACTGGCATCCAGCGCCAAAGGACGGAGGCAGCAGCACCTGGCGCCGTGACTTCTTGTCTGCAGCTAGGGAGCAGCCTCTACTGCCTGACCTCTTTTTTTCCCCTGTTTTTTTAATTTTCGCAAATATCTTTATAATAAAACGACAGTAAAAACCCCCTGTAAATTTCTATATAAATCCAATCATAAAATTATAAATTTTTCACTGAAAGAAATGCTACTGCATACAAAACTGTCAACCCCTCCCCCCTCCCCGCAAACGAGTTCAGCAGTTTCTTCCTGGATATGCCAGTTTTCAGTATAGTTTTGAAGCTTAGAGGTTTTTTTTTTATAATCATTCTGTGTAATCTCTTTGATACATGTGGGACATGAGCTGGCAAATGATTTGAACAAGAATTTTTTTAACATAAAAATCTGGATCAAATGATGATTTAAGAAAATATTGTCATCACCATGTTTAGAGATTTGTTTTTTGAAATTTTGATTTGTTGAGGGTGTTCCTTTTTTGATTTATTTTTTTAAACAAGTGGTGCACCCTCCTCCTCTTACGACCCAGTGGCTGCTTATTAGAATATGGGTAGATATCGCGGGACCGCGTCTGTGTGTGTGTGTGTTCACTTGTGTGTGTGTGTTCACTTTGTGTGTGTGTGTGTGTTCACTTGTGTGTGTGTGTGTTCACTTGTGTGTGTGTGTGTTCACTTGTGTGTGTGTGTGTTCACTTGTGTGTGTTTTTCACTTGTGTGTGTGTGTTCACTTGTGTGTGTGTATGTTCACTTGTGTGTGTGTATGTTCACTTGTGTGTGTGTGTTCACTTATGTGTGTGTGTTCACTTGTGTGTGTGTGTTCACTTGTGTGTGTGTGTTCACTTGTGTGTTGTGTGTGTGTGTTCACTTGTGTGTGTGTGTGTGTTTTTCACTTGTGTGTGTGTGTTCACTTGTGTGTGTGTGTGTTCACTTGTGTGTGTGTGTGTGTGTGTGTTCACTTGTGTGTGTGTGTTCACTTGTGTGTGTGTGTTCACTTGTGTGTGTGTGTGTTAACTTGTGTGTGTGTTCACTTATGTGTGTGTGTGTGTTCACGTGTGTGTGTGTGTTCACGTGTGTGTGTGTGTGTTCACGTGTGTGTGTGTTCACGTGTGTGTGTGTGTGTTCACTTGTGTGTGTGTGTTCACTTTGTGTGTGTGTGTGTGTTCACTTGTGTGTGTGTGTGTTCACTTGTGTGTGTGTTGTGTTCACTTGTGTGTGTGTGTGTTCACTTGTGTGTGTTTTTCACTTGTGTGTGTGTGTTCACTTGTGTGTGTGTATGTTCACTTGTGTGTGTGTGTGTTCACTTGTGTGTGGTGTTCACTTATGTGTGTGTGTTCACTTGTGTGTGTGTGTTCACTTGTTGTGTGTGTGTTCACTTGTGTGTGTGTGGTGTGTTCACTTGTGTGTGTGTGTGTGTGTTCACTTGTGTGTGTGTGTTCACTTGTGTGTGTGTGTGTGTTCACTTGTGTGTGTGTGTGTGTGTTCACTTGTGTGTGTGTGTTCACTTGTGTGTGTGTGTTCACTTGTGTGTGTGTGTGTTACTTGTGTGTGTGTGTGTTCACGTTGTGTGTGTTTGTGTGTGTTCACGTGGTGTGTGTGTGTTCACGGTGTGTGTGTGTGTGTTTCACGTGTGTGTGTGTGTTCACGTGTGTGTGTGTGTGTTCACGTGTGTGTGTGTGTGTTCACGTGGTGTGTGTGTGTGTGTGTTCACGTGGTGTGTGTGTTCACGTGTGTGTGTTGTTCACGTGTGTGTGTGTGTTCACGTCTGTGTGTGTTCACGTTTGTGTGTGTTCACGTCTGGTGTGTGTTCACTTTGTGTGTGTGTTTCACGTGTGTGTTGTTGTGTTCACTTTTGTGTTTTGTGTGTGTGTGTTCACTTTGTGTGTGTGTTCACTTGTGTGTGTGTGTTCACTTGTGTGTGTGTCACTGTGTGTGTGTGTGGTTATGTGTGTGTGTGTGTGTGTGGTGTGTGGTTTGTGTGTGTGTTGTTGTGTGTGTGTTTCACTTGTGTGTGTGTGTTTTGACCAGAATAATGGAATAAGGACTCAGTGCTTTTTTAATCCAGTCCCAGTATGTATGCGGTTTTGTAAATCTTGTCATCTGTTCTCACCGGCACATAATGGCCTACACTTACTAAAAGTGGAACAGGATTGTGTGCGGAAGATGTTCTGTGTGCGTGCGTGTGTTTTGAGTGTGTGTATGGGGGTGGGGTGTGAGAGTGGGGGTAGGGGTTGTATGTGTTTGAGTGTATGTATTTTTGAAAGTATGTTGTGTTGGGAACGTGTGTGTGTGTGTGTGTGTGTGTGTGTGTGTGTGTGTGTGTGTGTGTGTGTGTGTGTGTGTGTGTTGGGAGTAGTTATAGGTAGGAGACACCAGTTTAGATGAAGAGGTAGGAGGGAGCAGGATATCCAGGTGTAGGGACGCCCATTAGCGCCATAGGGAAGAACAAAGAGCGTGTTTTTTTCTGAAGGGTGTATTTTGGGCGTTAAGGTGTAGGGACGCCCTATTAGTGCCAATAGGATAGAAAGAGGTGTTTTTTCTGAAGGGTGTATTTTGGGCGTTTTAGGTTAGGGACGCATTGCACCATTAGGGATAGAAAAAGAGGTGTTTTTTCTGAAGGGGTGTTTGGCGTTTTTATAAATGAGTGCAAATGTTACAAATGGAGACGCCATTAGCGTCAATAGGGGTAGAACAAAGAAAGCGTATGTTTTTCTGAAGGGTTGTATTTTGGCGAGTTTCGATTAAATGAGTGCAATTAACTAAGGGACGCCATTAGCCAATACGGTAGTACAAAGAGCGTATTTTTTCTAAAGGGGTGTATTTGGCGTTTTAAAATGAATGCATGTTAATTCTAGGTAAAATCGAGAAGAAAGGTTGCAGAAAGCTTAGCAGTAAACAAGTAAACACTAGGATTTGGATTCGGTTCCAGCCTTTCGTTCCGGTCTGTCGGAAAAAAACCCATGCCCAAGTCTTTATAAAGCATCGAACCATTCATCCCAATCCTCGATATAAAGAATTAAAAATAAAATGATAATAGCTAAACCATGTTTACCGTTTGCACATAAACAACCACCAAAATTTGAAGTTTGGCAAAAGTATGCGAGTTCTCCACCTCTTCGCCAAATGATAATCAATTTACCGTTTCCCCACAGATTCAATTTACCGTTTCCCCACAGATTCATTTACCGTTTCCCCACAGATTCAATTTACCGTTTCCCCACAGATTCAATTTACCGTTTCCCCACAGATTCAGTTTACCGTTTCCCCACAGATTCAATTTACCGTTTTCCCACAGTCGGAGTACAGTTACCTGAATAGTAGGTCAAACCGGTCGCATGTGCAAAAATCTCACCGTTGGAGATCTAGCCAGGGAAAATTCTCACCTCGGATATTAGCCAGGGAACACAAAGTTTCACTTTGGCAGCAAAATTGGAAATTTGTGAAGACCGAAAATCGTTTACATCTCATCTGTCAGGGTTGGGGATTCTGGTTTAAAGCTCCATGCCATTGCGAGCTATGTGCCATTGTGTCTATATCTACATATCATTCGTCTAAGTGCTTTTGTGTCCACATGATTTCTAACAGACAGACCAGCTGACAGACAACCCTTGCCCCATTTTAACTTTGTTGATACTAACGCTAACACTAAACCTCCTCTGTAACCCTGGCCCCGAATGTGGACACAAAAAGCAGGAGGAGAACATGGTATGAAGTGCCGACACACTGGTTAGTCATTTTTATCGGAGCGCGAAAATTTGAGGAAAAGTTCGTTAATGTGGTTTCTCCTACAACGTGGTGACTGTCTGGGGTTGACCCTTATTGTTGGCCAAGGCATTTATTTCTTTTTCTTTTATATCGAGGATAATGGAGTAAGTACTTATGTGCATTTCTACATCAAGTCCCAGGCTGTATGCGGTTTTTTGAATTTTGCCATCCGTTCCCACTGGCACACAATGGCCTACTCTTTCGAAAAGTGGAACAGGTTTTAACGTGTATGCAAGATGTTCTGTGTGCGTTTGCACACGGGACTCGGTTTAAAGTCGCATCTGAAGGACTTTTGGAGGGGAGTGGAGTCGGCATTGATGCTAACTCCAGGGTGAAATATCCCCTTGAATGAATTCAAACTCATTGATACAAAGAACAAAGAGTTGATTATATACTTTGTTATAATCTGTATGTGGTTGTGGAGTTTTAATGATTTAACATTTTTGAGGTGACAGTCTCAATATGGGCCTCTGTAGTCGCTGAAATTAAAAAAAAAATCGGATTGGACTAGGGAGAGGGGGCGCTAGAATTTTAGGGAAGAGGATTCTAGGAAAGGTGTGGGGATGGGGGGGGGGGGGGAGGTAGAATGTTTTGGTATATAGGGATGGGGAAAGAGGTTAATGATTGGGGATAGTGAGCAAGCAGTCAAACTTTTGTGAGTAGATTCAAATAGAGTTTAGGCAGGAAGGTTTTAGAAAATATAAAACTTCAACATAACAGTAAAAGGGTCTGGTTTTAGAAAGCATCATTGGTCCCTGCGAAAACCTTATCAATCGTAAAGAAGCGTAAACCTCAATGGTACGGGCGTGTAACGAGATCAAAAGGACTTGCATAAATAATACTGCAAGGTACTGTCCATGGAGGAAGAAAGAGGCAGACCAAAGAAGAGATGGGAGGACATCAGCGAATGGACAGGCCTAAAACTCGACAAAACTTTAAGGCAGAACAGAGAAAGGAATGGAGGGAGCTGGTTGTCAAGTCTTCAGGGGTGCCCCCACGGTCTCCAGACTAAGGGATAGATAGACTGGTTGATTGGTTGAATAAATAATAATTTGACGCGATACATTGTTTTAGAAAGTTTATTCAAAAGCAAAATAAGGGGTGCTGGTTTTAGAATACATTATGGAATAATCTTTGGGGGGGGGGGGGGGGGGGGGGGGGAGTGGGTGTACTGGGAGAGGGGGAGGATGCAGTGCAGATAAAGGGCATCAGTGAGGAGAGGTAGAAAGTATGTTGGGTGTGTTTGTGTGTCTTTCTCTGTCCGTCTGCCTGTGTGTCTGTCTGCCTGTGTGTGTGTGTGTCTGTCTGTGTGTGTCTGTCTGTCTGTCTGTCTCTGTCTGTGTTTTTTTGTCTGTATTTGTGCATGTGTGTACAAGCGTGCAAGTGTGTTCTTGTAGAGGCTCCATATTTTTTGTTGTTGCAAGATTGAAGCAAAATGTTCTACATTAGTGCTTATTGCTGCATAGTTACTTTACTTTCATGCATTTTTTTCAGCTTTAATACTGTCATGTCAATTTTTTTCCATATGATGCAAAAGTTGCAACAATGTATTCAGGTGGATAGCTGTTGTAATACAGTGTGGTACAGATTGTACTTTTTTATTTTATGCTGATGAAAGCTGGGTTGAGTTAAACTAGAAAAATATTTAATAACGATAATATATGGAATTAGTAGAGCGCTGAATGTTAAGCAAACGAATCAAAGCGCTACCACTCGAATCATTTCTACATATGCAATCGTACACTTACAAAAATTAAATATATAGGATTTTTAATGGCAGGTCGGAAACTCTAGGGCCTATGCAGTTATACAAAACATTTGGCTGTATTTTTTTTAAATAGCTTTTTTCTGTAACTTGTTCAAGTAGAAAACGAAAGCGCTGCATTTTAGCAAGGAATACTGGACAGCTAGTGTTGTCTAAAACGCTTTGCCTATTCCACTTTTCTTTTATTGATCACATCTTTGACATTTTGTGTGGAAACATTTTTCTTGAACTTACTAAAGGCCCATCTTACTGTCATTCTAGTTTTTTTATGTAGTCTACTCACATTTGTAGTACTGGGTGCAAAGAGACGTGATGTATTGCTGTCCTTTTTCATTCTAGATGGTAGAATTTGGGTAAAAAGACTCGTTACCCAATGCTACTATGGATCATTTCAACTTGGCCTTACACAAGTCTGTATTGCCTTGATAGGCTTTTTATATAATTTTATTGACTTGCATACATCGATTTCAAAACCTTAATCAGTAACATTTTCAGAGATCAGATCAGTATTTTTATGGAACAGGCTAATTGGTACATAAAGTGCAACTTTCTATTTTGATCAGAGGCATTTGCCGGCCTTGGGCTGCTCTATTCCTCACCTGCAAGGGACATGCATTTGTTGTTTCGTCTTCCACAGTTGGGTCACTCGATTTCATTTTTTTTTTTCTGTATGAAAAGCATATTAATAATGCAATGTGTGATCAAATAACTTAGTTGTTTTTTTTTCAATTTATTTCCCCTTTTTAGGAGTTACACAATGCTGGTACAGTTACATGTTTAGTAATGTTTTTGCTTTTATTGCATTTGTTTTTTTTCTTTTTGGCAGCTTCATTCCCCCCCCCCCCAAGATTTATGTGAGCAGTTATGCAAATGATATAGCTGCATGTAACCATTCAAAACGATCATTTTCCACCTTAAGATAGTATAGTGTGTGTAGTTTGTCTGTATCGATTCTTGATCTTATCGACGTGAATGACATAGCTTTAATGGAGTCCTTAGCCAGTTTATGTGAAATTCTTTGTTTGGTATATCTGGTAGATTGTTTAAATCATGCATATGTTTGTGTCCCCTCACATATTTTCTGTTATTCAGAGTCAAATCTCGAGTATTAAATGCTGTAATCTACTCATGTGAGAGGTTGGAAACCACGTTTATCAGTAGCATTTATTTGTTTTCGAGTTGCAACCGTTATCATTTAAATTTTCTTTACATAGTTAGAACCCTTTATTTGGTAATTTTTGTTTTAGAATCCTAGCTGCAAACGTACGATGATGTGGATGAAATTTTGCAACCCTATTATGTCAAATGTGCTGTAATCCAAGCTTGTCAATCTGAGTCGAGAAAATGTTGAATTTTCTCTGATTCGACAGGTTTTCTATAGTCAGTATAGATTCATATTTTCCCTGTTATTCATAGCATCTCGTACAAAAATGATAAAGTTATGTCTAGGAAAGTTGAAAAATTAGGTGGTGAGCACACACCACAGGCACTTGACTTCCTAACTGACTTTCTTTCCTGAGAATAAATCACAGGGTTTTCACAACTCCCTCTTCCAAATTTACAATTTGATTGTTACACTTAACTTATTCAGATACGAGTGTCTACTTTCTGGCTGTAAAGATAGCATGGCTGGAAGTTTTAATCACTTCTTGTTTTGAAAGTACACTGGAATAGACTTGTCATTGTGATATGAGATATTTAAACTATTGTGTGAGTTATAAAGTGAAAAAGTCGGTGGGTCGTATTGTGTCAATGCTGGTCAGAGCACTGGGAAAAGCCTACCTCCCCCTTCAGCTAAAAAAAAACAACTGGAGTAGGGTTGGGTAGCCGGCTCGCAGCTGAAATATAGCAAAAGGAAGCTCCATGATAGCTTACAGAAATCCTTGTTGAAAATGTTGTTTGCCTTATGAACAGAAATAAAATCTCGACAAAGATGAATTCCATTCACGACTGTTAGTATGTATGCAGTATGTTCGCAAGATTTCGGATGCATAAATACCTTTTATATTTATGCCCACTATCTCTGTGTTTGTCTCTGTGTTGTCTGTCTGCCTCTATATGTCTAATAGTGTCTCGCTCTCTCGCCTTCTATACATTCAAATATGTTCTGATTTTAAACGCATAGCAACTTACATTCAAATTAATTAGATGCCTGTCAAAAATAAAACATGCATGCACAAAAAGAAAAATGTTTTTGAAACTATGCCATCAAAAACAAAACTTGCATACTTCCACCATTTCATAAAGAAGCCACAACCAGTTTTTGAAAAGCAAGAGCCGCCACTTTGACTGGCCTCTGTGACCGTTTTTTTCTGATTATTTTACTTTCTCCTTTGCTTGAAATGAACGGAACATTCTAAACTTCTAGCATATCTTCAGATTTGTCGAGATTGTTGCCTATAACTTGTGCCAAAACCTTAGCAGCAAAAAAACGCACCAGTCTTGAATGACATGTTTGTATTTCTTTCACAATGAAAGCTACACGTCACGGATAAAAAAAAAAAAAGGCTGAGTACTTGGGGAAAACAGTGGCATATACACAGTCTATAATTGGTGAACTTTGAGCTCTTGTCAAGGAACCCCCCCCCCCTCCCCCATCCAGCTTCTTTTTGAAAAACACTAACAAAGGAAACCATCCATACCTCCTCCCCATAAATAACAAATCAAAATCAAAAGAAAAAACACAACAAAAGAAATAGCCAAAACAATGTTTTCACTTTCCCCAATTAGAAAAAGAAAATCTTTCTGATTGCAGTACACAGAATTCTGCTCTACAAAGTTTAACTTCTTTATGGTAGACTTGTCAGAAACAAAATGAGTGGAATACCCCTACAACTGCTTAAGGGGTTAAAAAAGTCAAATTGATTAAAAAGCACTTAAATGTTTCCATTCTGAACAAGGAAAAATAACATTAAAAAAATTCCAACAAGCTCGCTGACAGAATAAAGGCACACCCCCCACTATTGTTAACGATTACAACAACATCGCACATACAGACAGACAGACAGACACACAGACAGACAG
>CM060318.1:63508857-63513857 GCA_030674155.1 Stramonita haemastoma | reverse complement strand
AAGACAGAAGACAGAGACAGAGACAGGCAGACAGCAGACAGACAGCAGACAGACAGACAAGACAGACAGACAGTAGAGACAGACAGACAAAGACAAGAAGACAACAATCACAATGACAGCATCAGCCGACATACAAAACAGCAAGTCATACCCTACCTCTCTTCCCCTCCCCCCCCCCCCCCTCCCCCCCTAGTCCTCCACAGCTAAAGTGCAGAAGCAGAGAACTCCAACAGATTCATCGCTTAGGCCGCCTGGCAGTGTTTTGCTTTGACCATTCTCCTTGACCTGCCAGTTTGTCTTTCATATCCTACCCCACTCCTCTCTTTCCCTTAAGAATCTGCTGACAATTAGCTAAATGTTCCATTCATTTTTTTTTGATTTCCCGTTGGAGGGGAATTTTCCCTGGAGTTAACATCAGTGCTGACTCCACTCTTCCCAAAAGTCTTTCGGATGAAACTGTAAACAGAGGCCCCGTGTGCAAACCACGCAGAACATCTTGCGACACGTTCAAATCCTGTTCCATTTTTGTAAGAGTAGTAGGCCATTGTGTGCCGGTGACAGATGAATATACACACTGCGTCACGGGGACTGGATGAAAAAAAACATGTGCTTATCCCATTATCCTCGATATAAAAGAATAAAATGATAATACAAAAAAATTCATTTGCCGAATGCATTCATCCCCCACGCCCAGTATTTCCTTCCAGAGCTCCAACACCGCGCATTCACACACACACACACACACACACACACACACACACACACACAACACACACACACACACACACACACACACACACACACACACACACACACACACACACACACACACACAACACACACAACACACACACACAACACACACACACACAACACACACACACACACACACACACACAACACACACACACCACACGCACACACACACACACACACACACACACAGCAAAGAAACTTCGATGAGACTTTAAACCGAGGCCCGTGTGCAAACGCACGCAGAAACATCTTGCGCGCACGTTAAATCCTGTTCCGCTTTTCGTAAGAGTAGGCCATCGTGTGCCGGTGGAAACAGATGACATTTACAAAACTGCATACCACACGGGGACTGGCTGTAAAAAGCACAGGAGTGCTTATTCCATTATCCTTGATATAAAAGAATATAAAAAGCAAAACAAAAAAAACAACACACACACATCATTAAAATATCATTCAATCAATACTCATGATTCATGAGACTCATAGGAATTGTTAACTAAAATAAAAAAAAGTATTTGTAAAAAGGTCACTGGGTAGCCAAAAAAAAAAAGAAGAAAAGAAAAAAGACTTAAATTAATAAATGATATGACATCAGGACAGTGTCATAAAGGGAGCCAGGTCATCTTTCGTTTCACACTTTTCCTCTCCTTGGAGACACCTCAGAATTTCTGGCGGTGCTTAGTCATGGTGGACAATGGCTGTAGAGCTGACACTGGAATTGTTGTCTGGGTAATAGCTTTCCAGTCTGGCTGGTTTGGGGTTTCCAAACGGCTCTGTGAAGATAGTGCCCTAGGGGATGAGATATGCAAAACACTTTGTGCTTTTCCTGTTTTATTTACCGTTGGTCTGTCTACCTGTCTGTCATGTGTGTTTTTGTTGAACTGTCTGGATGTCTGTCTATCTGTCTGTCTGTCTGTCTCTGTTCTTTTCTTCTCTCTCTCTCTCTCTCTCTCTCTCTCTCTCTCTCTCTCTCTCTCTCTCTCTCTCTCTTTGCATGTGTGTGTGTATGTGTGTGTATGTGAGTAGTGTGTGTATTTATGTGTATGTGTATGTTCTTGTCTGTCTGTCTGCCTCTCTCACGTCCCCCCTCTCTCTTTCTTTTTTTTTCTCTCTCTTTTTCTCTCTCGTTCTTTTGTTTGAAGATTGACATAGCAAGTTATAAAGGATCTTATGCAGAAATAAAGTATTTCAGCCACTACCTAAAGACACCTATTTAAGGGATTTTTGCCCCATGGGGTTAATATCGCTACCAGCTCCACTCCCCTGAAATATTTTTTCCGATGAGACTTTTTTTTAGATGATACTCCCCTCAAAAAATAAAGAAACAACCAAAAACACAAACAAAAGACAACAGCAAAAAGCAAACCAAAAAATACAAGCAGAACCAAAACGCAAAACAAAACCAAATAAAGAAAACACCCAAAGAAACCCCCCCCCCCAAAAAAACTCCCCCAAAAGCACACTGCTGTTGTATTTAAATAATGTATCATCCGTCATGTCAGGATATAGCCTCGTGAATGGTGGGCCAAAAAGCTTGACATTTACAAAACCTCACCATTAGTTTACCCGGGAGCTCTAGTGGAGGAACAAAAAACTAAAATCAACCCTCGATGTACCACACACTTCCTATATGTACAGCCTTCCTCCCTAGGGTCGGTTTTCAACATCACACATTGTTTCTGCAGTCCTGCACCCACATCCATGATGGACACAAAGGAACTGCAGAAAATAAAGGAAGTTAAACGAAGGTCAGTAAAATACTGATATCCTTCACCTGTCCCGCAGTCCCGTGGACCGTGGGGGCACAACTGAAGATTCTGCAACCAGCCTCCTCCACACCCCACGGTCCTCCGCCCTCCGAATCAGGTCGTTCCACCCAAGACCTTCACTCTCACTCTTGATGATAAGGTAGTCAAACATTGACAGTCTAGGATGACATCACGACAGTACCAGTATCAGAAAGAGACATGGTGATCTTTCTTTACAGCTTTTCTTCTCCTTGGAGACATTTAAGATTTTCTTGAGGTGTTCATCATATTGAAAGGTGATTGTAAATTGTCGCTGGAGTTGTTTCCTAGGCAATAGGTGTCCAGACAGGCTGGATTGTGTTTCGAAAAGGCTATGTGGAAAAGGTACCTTAGGGGATCCGAAAAGCAAATCAGTTTGTGTTCCTCTGTGTAACTACCCCTTTACCTGTCTGCATGCCTGTTAGTTGAACTGTCTGGCTGGCTAACCTGTCTACCTGTTTGTCTTTCTGTTTGTATGTGTCTCTATGTCTGTCTTTCTGTCTCTCTGACTTTGCCTGTCTGTCTCTTTGATATTTTCTCTCTTGAGCACTGAGCATGAAAATGCCTTATTGTGAATATGGCTCTCATGAAATAAAGTTTGCTTTATTGTTTTCTTGTTTCGTTGTTGTTAATGTTGCTGCAATCATCTTAAACAATTGCTTCTGTGTTGAATGAAAGAAAACCTTGTTGGACATCCTGTTTTTGAGACAGAGACATCGAGAGACATATAAAGGCAGAATTACAGAGATGCAAATACAGAAAGAGACACGCACACTCAGAGACAGACAAACAGACTGACAGAGCCAGAAAGACAAGAAACAGAGGATACAGCGAGCCTGAATACCACGATAGGATGTCACCTTGGCCAAACTAAGCTGCCCTGAAGCAACAAAAACAACCCAATACACAACAATTAGCAGATTCCTTCAAGAAAGAGCCTGTCTTGACCTCCAGCTTTAGTATCTGCTGACCACTTTACTAACGTTCTGTGGATTTGATGACATAGCACTTAGATCAGTGCTCTTGCAGTGAGATAGCCTGTGTTCAAGCCACCCCCAAGAACCATGTTCAAGAGAATTTTTCCCGTGGAGTTGATATCAATACCGACTCTACTCCCTGGAAAGTCTTTCAAAAGAGACTATAAACCAAGCTCTTGGGGCGGATAGCCTAGTGGTCAGAACATTGCGCTGGCAATTTGAAGACCCGGGTTCGAGTCCGGTCGAGGAAATTTTCTTCCTGGAGTTAACATCAGTGCTGACTCCACTCTCCCCAAAAGTCCTTCGGATGAGACTTTAAACCGAGGCCCCGTGTGCGAACGCACGCAGAACATCTTGCGCACGCGTTAAATCCTGTTCCGCTTTTCGTAAGAGTAGGCCATCGTGTGCCGGTGGGAACAGATGACAATATTTACAAAACTGCATACACACGGGGACCGGATGAAAAAAAAGCACATGATTGCTTATTCTGTTATCCTCGATATAAAAGAATTAAATAAATAAATAAATAAATAACATCTTCGCCTATGTTAAAACCCGTCCTGTCTTTCGAAAGACTAGGCCATTCATGCCACAAGAAAAGGATGGCAGAAATATAATACAAAACAAATAAAACCAAAAAAAATGCATGCAAGCGGTGTTGTATTTAGACATCATCCTTAAGTTGGAATGTGGGTTCCTAAATGGCTAGCAAAAATGGTCGCATGTGCAATAACTCACCATTGCTGAATCCCGGAGCTGTAGCTGAGGAACAATGATAACCCACACAGACTCCTTGAACGCACAGCTCACTTCCTGAATGTACCAACTTCCTCCATAAACTGGTTTTCTACACCCGACGCACAACTCAAATTTACTGGTCCATTCGTCCACACACTTTTATTCTGATGGACTCAAATGATGTGTTACAATAAAAGACGTTAACACAAGGTCAGGAAAACTTTGCTGATTGGGATGTCAAAAAGTTGACAGTCTAAGATGACATCATGGCAGTATCTCAAGGAGGCAGGGCATTCTTTTTTTATCACCTTTTCTTCTCCATGGAGACGTATCATATTTTTTGGGGGTGTAAATAATACTGAAAGATTGTTGTAAAACTGTCGCTGGAACTGTTTTTCTGAGCTATAGCTGTCCAGACGGTTTGGAGTAGTGTTTCGAAACGGCTGTGTGAAGATAGTGCCTTAGGGGATCTGAAATGGAAATCATTTGTGTTTCTCTGCGTGACTGATGGTCTGTCCTACCTGCTTGTCTGTTAGTTCCCGCTGCAAGCCTGTCTGTGTGCCTGTTTCTTTGTCTATTTACGTGCCTCTCAGTCTGCCTGCCTGTCTGTCTGTCTGTCTGTCTCTCTATCTTTGTCTCTCTTTTCACCCAGAGGGCTGTTGGTAAAAAAGCGTGTTTGTTAATGCAATCACCCTCTTTAAATAAAATAAAAGTAATTCAATTCACTCATTCATTCTCTCTG
>CM060318.1:63491357-63501357 GCA_030674155.1 Stramonita haemastoma | reverse complement strand
GAGGAGTTCTTGCCATATGAGGGGGCCTCCCACTTTGTTTAGTCCGTGATCTAGAGGTAACACACCTGCCTAGAAAACGAGATGCGTTGGTTGGATCCCCGTGTGTGCCCACTTCCCCCTCCCAATCACTAGATTCTGAATCGTGGTCTGGGTGCTAGTCACTTAGATGATACGAAAAACCAAACACGCTTGTGCAACCCACATTCAGTTTACACAAATAGCTCTGCTAGAGAATCAAATACACACACACACACACACACACACACACACACACACACACACACACACCACACACACACACACACACACACACACAACAACGCACACGCACGCACGCACGGCACGCACACACACACACTCACACAAAACACATGATTCTTAAAAAAAAGGGGTGCCGCTGTTTTTGTGGCGATGCATTCTCCCCACAGAGATCCGTCCTGAATTTCACACAGAAATGCACTGAGACAGAAAGTAGAATACAAAGCAAAACAATATTATAACTAAAGGTACCTTTCTGTTTTCTATCGTGCATGATATCAGCAACGCACTTGGAAAATTCTTAGGGTGCTGTGTGAAGTGATGCAGAAGACACAAACAAACAAATAAAATCCCATGTCGTATTTGCCTTTCTGTTTCCTTTCTTGGCTTAAGTCGCGAGTTCAGCAAAGGTGGGATTTTGTGTATTCCACCGTTTTTGCACACCATGAAGATAGCCCAATTCCGACTTTGGCGGTGATTTCTAAAGACGACACCGGTGATATGCATTTATTTATTTTTATTTTATTTTTTTTTTTTATTTCGAGGATAATGGGATAAGCACTCGTGTGCTTTTTTCATCCAGTCCCTGTGTATATGCAGTTTTGCAAATATTGTCATTTGTTCAAAACGTTGTCAGGTCCTACTGGCACACAATGGCCTGCTCTACCGAAAAACAGAATGGGGTTTTAATGCGAGGACAATATGTTCTGCGTCCGTTCGCACTTAGCGCCTCGGTTTATAGTCCTATTAGAAGGACCTTCAGGGAGTGGAAAAAGCACTTACGTTACCTCCAGGGGAAAAATGACCTTGAACGGGTGTCTTGGTGGTGTCTCGAATGCTTGATGTAAAGAAAAACACACACATATTCACAACTGAATTTTTGCATCACGTGATGAAGTACATTTTTAAGAGAAAATAAAACACTGTGTGGATACATACGAACACATGCAAAAAGATAACAAGTCTCAATTTTGTTTCATACATAATCTTTTATTTCCAGTTATCTTTTTATTGCGAGAAAAGTATTGATTATAAGGAAATTGGCACATTGTTTGTAATAACTTGCAAAAACCAAATAGGAAAAATAAAGCAAGGACACGATTACAAAATCCAACAACAACCAAAGAACAAAAATAACCCTTTCTGAGCAACAACATTATAAACCATGCATGTTTTTTAAAAGGCTACTCTACCTCCCTCCTGCCCGTAAGATATATTCTGGTTATTTATTATCGTAGAAACAGGTTTGGTGGACGTTGTAAGTGATGATAAAATGTTTCACTTTCATCACCGTGGTTTCACAAGTCTGGGTTCAAATCTCTGCAGAAGAGTCTGGTAAATTAAAAGGGGTGGTTTTTTCGAATTCAGATCTGCTTAAAATGCAAACTAGCCAATTCGGCGATCATGTATATACGGGTGTAGAAGATCACATATGCACGTTAAAGATATCGTACTTCATGTGAGCGTTTGGTTACATAAAATAAAATACTAAATGAATACTAATAATGCTCCATACCTGAAAATGATGGATTCCGCCCGAGCCACCTTGCCAAAGAAACAACGCCTGAACATGTTATGCTGTGATTAAAAAATCTTTAGAGAGAAGAGATTATCATCATTCAAAGAGGTAAAAGATTATAAAAAAAACAAGTAAAGGTGTTCCCATAACCCAAACGGTCGTTAGGGAGCGAGGTGTCAGAGATCTCAGCTTCTCTAAGGACCAGCATCTCGAGGGCAGCGCCTATCTCCTGTCCCCCGCTGCTGACTTTTCATGACCATAGGGAGGGAAGGCACCCATTAACAGCTGGGTGAAAGGAGGGACTTCACTAAAGCCAAGGCGCACGAACGGTCAGCTATTTGAAAGGCAACAAAGCTGAATGCTGCTTAACCTTAGCTTAGGGACAGCGAGGGCTCTGACCATTGAGCCAGCCTGTTCGACAGGCATCTCGCAGTTAGTAAACAATAAAACTAATTATCGTATCATTTTTGTAGCTTAACAACATGTACATATGTATATGAATGGTTTCACAATTATTTAACAAATAATACATAAATATGATAGCTAAGTGTTATTTGTCAGAGGTAAATAAAAAACAACAACGGTATGTTGGAATATCTTGCTCATATTAAAAAAAATACAACCTAAAACATGGACAGTTTTATGTTGTTAAATAATAATGAAAACAAATCCCACCAGTTTTGCGTAACGTTCACAACAGAAAAAAACAACATGATAGCATGTATAATGATGACATTGTCAGTAAACGTGTCACCAGTTCACCATTCCTGGAGGTGTGCTATCAAAAGATACGTAACAATAGATACCTCATACAATCATGTATGAAATATTCCTCTTGTCATCAATCGTAAACATAACGTTAAAACATGGATTCACCGTTTTGTCTTACCTACCATTCTTTGGGATACGTGAGAGAGAGAGAGAGAGAGAGAGAGAGAGAGAGAGAGAGAGAGAGAGAGAGAGAGAGAGAGAGAGAGAGAGAGAGAGAGAGAGAGAGAGAGAGAGAGAGAGAGAGAGAGAGAGAGAGAGAGAGAGAGAGAGAGAGAGAGAGAGAGAGAGAGAGAGAGAGAGAGAGAGAGAGATTATACACAAGACTCACAGAGACAGATTGAAACAAAGACATATAAAATGGTTATGTTATTAATAAAACAAATAACTGGCCATTTGTATAACAATTCTGAACAAGAAAAATAATATCCAAAAAACAGTAACAGTTTTGAGGAGGCATCACAATTTTCAACATTATTTTCCAAACAAATACACAAAACTATATACAGTGAGGAATGAGTTTAATTAATAGATATTCAGTACACATACACGCAACTAACCAAAAGTGTCCGTTCAATATGACGAATCTTAGATAACATTCACATCTCAAACATAAGTATTGGCATAAACAACCTACTTTCTGTTATCTATACGTGCATGTCAGTATCAAAATGTTATATGAAATGAATTTTATTCGGCACGACTTGGTTACTTGAAAGATAGTCTGACCAAAAGGATCAGCTTTCGTTTTGGCCAAAAGCTTTGTCAGATACTAAAGTAAGTTTAAAGCGCTCATGAAACATTGCCCACCATCCCACTTTTGAGAAGCCATCTATTTGTCATCACAGTGATGAAACCGAATCCATGGCAGCCTATAAATGATGCTGAGAGTAACAGGTCTTTAGCGGTAGCATCACTAGACATTTCATTCAATTCGAGTCCTATCAAGGCACACAAAATGAGTGATACTGTGCCCAGGTGAAAGCATGGGAGTTCCAGGAGAAGGATAGGTGTTTCTATCACTTCGCTTTTGGCAGCCCAGTCACAAGCCTACCCCTCATTGAGCAATGATCAGAAAGGAACGTACTCTTTGCAGGTGCTATCTGGGGCAACCGTCTTCACAGCTGCCCTGTGAACAATACTGATATATCACGGAGATGCAGAAGACTTTATAAAGCTCTTTGATTATGCCACAATCGCAAAATTAAGGATCCTCATCGTTTAGGAGGATGCCAACATGCCATTGATAATGTTGCTTTCAACAAGGCGGGTCTGCATCCAGTTCAAGTAGCCCAGAAGTGGTCTCAATGTGAGTGAAGGAGGGTGCAGATCACACAGCTTCTCGTCATCAAATCCTACAGTCAAACGATGAGTGGTACGTGTCATGCAGACCACATTATGGACAAAGTACCAGGTTGCCATGTTTTCAAAGAATTGGTGGTAGAAAATCTTTGTCTACTGTATCTTCATCTGCATGAAGCATGAAAAGGATTTCCTCACAAAACCAGAGGCAGCACAGAATGGCCCAGTGAATCTTAGCATCTGAAGGTGCTTTGCCAGAGACTATTGTGCTTTGGTTGAAGGCTTCTGTACATGACCTGGCCACACAAGTGTCTTTGTATCTCTGGGCAAGTGAAATCTAGATGAAGTTGGTTTTGACCAGGTAGGTTATCTGGTGGAAGCCTGGTTCACAGTTGAGGTGTGTTGTATGTGGCAAGAAGACCATGTGCCGTTTAAAAGGACAGGCGGTACACGACTGATGCTTCCAGCAGTATCCCATACAAAGTGGAACCCAGTCATCATCAACTAGACCTCTGTCTTGCTATTCATTTGTATGCCCAAATGACCAGAAATAAAAAAAAACCCACCTGAAACCATTGTTCTAATTTCTGATAGAGATAGATTTTCTGGTCAGATTGTTTTGTTATGTAGAGCACACTTTTGTAAAATGTATAACTTTCCCTTTATTAAGCAAACTTTGCTAGAAGGTCAGTTTTGGGATCAACTGTTTTGATTTTGGATTAATTTGTTTCAGAGAAAGTTAAAAAAAAAAAGAAAAAGAAACACGAACTTTGCACTTTTTGTGTAATGTGAAAAAATAATGTTCCCCTGCCCACTCGTTTCCACGGTCCCATAGGTGGGACTATATATTTTGACCTTTAGATAACAAAACATAGTCTCTAAAAAGCGGGTCTAGAATATATCCATAAACGTCATTACAAGGCCAAATGCAATAAAGTATACAGCTTTTGTTTAAACTGAAGGCAATTTATGGGTTAATAATGTGATGTGGTAAATCATTACGTTGAGATTCATTCCACATAATGGTTTTTTGAGGAAGTAGATTTTTTGTACTTCTGGCAGTTGTCTACAGTTATGGCAAGTTTTGATAAACATCATCTGCATTTTCCTTTAAAGGAAAAAAAAAGCTATCTGAAGTCAGAGTATGTGCTGAGATGCTTGAAAATATCATTTACGCAAACATGTTTGATCTAATTATCTATTCATTAATTTAATTGATTGATTTATCTATTCAGTTATTAGTTTATTGGTTTATTGATTTATTTATCTATCGATTTATTCTTTTAAATTCAATTAATTCGGAGACAATGGAATATGGACCCATGTACTTTTCTTTTTCACATCCAGTCCCCGTATGCATACAACTTTATAAAGGTTGTCATCCGTTCCCAACAGCACAAATGGCAACTTCCAAAAGGTGGAACGATTTTTAACATTCACTTAAGATATTCTGTGTGTGTTTGCTCCGATTTCTGAGGATGCAAAATGGATCATGCTTTTGGGTCTAAATTAATGGCTATGCATACCACATGCAAAAATCTATAAACGTAATCCAACACATTCATATTCTATGTCTTTAGTTTCTATTTGACTTTATATAATAATTTTCATAGACTCAAGCATAACAATTTTCCTCTTTGCTTTTATTGTTCTTGTTATTGGTCTTTCGATATCGTTCTTCTCCTTCTCCTGTTGTCTTCTCTTCTTCTTCTTCTTCTTCTTCTTCTTCTTCTTCTTCTTTCTTCTTCCCTTCTCTCTTCTCTTCTCCTCCCCTCCTCCTCTTCCCTCCTTATGCTATTCTTCCTCCTACTCCTCCTTCGTCTCCTCCTCCTCCTTTTTTCGCTAGCCTAAGTTGATTGTCATCGGGGCGCCATTTTGAAGAATCTTTAAGAAGAAAAAGAAAACTATTTAATAACAAATATATACTCACAACAGGCACTGTGGGAGTTCTTTTAGTTTATGTTGTAGCATTTTCTGCCTCTACTGAACTATCTAGAAAGGTAATTCATGAGTTCATTAGTTGTCTGCGTATGGCCGCAATGATTAATGACACAATCTGATGGCCAGACTCCATTGTCAATGAGCTGACAACATTAAATCTGTTGGTAAATGAGCAGATCTGAAATGGGGAAATATGAATTTGTGATAAAAACTTATATCTAAATATGATTATTCTCACACTTTCACATGCGTACACACACGCGCGGGCACGTGTATCATGTTTACATGAATAAATGTCGTCGCTATGCACAGATATACCCATATGCATGCAAAGACGAGATAATCACAGACACAGGCACGACAAACAGACAAACAAACACACACAACTACACACACACAAACACACACATTAATACACACACTTACCACACCACTTACACACACACACACACCACGCACGAACGCACGCACGTAAGCACACACATGCACTCATTCCCACATACATACGCACTCCCACCACCCCCACCCCCCCACACCCCCCATACATACATACATACATACATACATACATACATACATACATACATACATACATTACATACATACATACATACATACATACATACATACATACATACATACATACATATGTTGATTTTTTAATATTATTATAATATATATATATATATATTATATATATATATACTGTGTGTTCAAAGTAGGTTTTCACATCCACATGCATATGTAGGTGGAAACATGTGTGCACGCTAACCACACAGACACGCAAACCACAGACCCCAACAGACACAGACAGACACACAGACACAGACAACACACAACACACACACACACACACACACACACACACACACACACACACACACACACACACACACACACACACACACACACACACACACGTGTATATATATTACACATTTATTGCACCACACGATAACTGTTTTTAGTTCATAGCGAAAAATAAGTCACTTCAGAATTAGTAGTGCCGGAAGGTAACATGTTGTGGAAATATAAACCTGCAACTACTGGAACTTCCAAGATACCTGATTGAGCATAAGCAAGAAGTAACTATATTATTATGTGGTAGTGATTGCTCCAGAAGGACATGAAACACATCTGTCTCATGTGGCATCTGTCACTGTCGATCACAATGGTCACAACTCTAATGTGGCACATTGATCGACATGACGTAAAATGGTATCAGTTGTCTGTAAGATATACAGACAAAATAATGACAGATGATGTATGAATGAGATATTTTAGATACACACATACGAATGATCATAATCACAACTACTTCTGAAATCTCTCTTTGCTTGTATCACATCAAGCTATTCATGATTTTCATTGCTTATGTCAAAGAAAAACATGTTAGTCGCTTTTATTCATCATCAACATTTTCCAAACAGTTTCTACTCATCGGAATATTTTTTGTTTTGGGGTTAGAGATCCGGGGATTGCCAGTTGTGAAGTTTTAACGACCATGAAGGTACTAGGTAGCTGCATTCCGATTTCGGGAATGTATCTTGAGTATGTTCGTGTTTCTCTAACCCACCGACCGCTGACATGAACTATGGGGTCTTTAATGTGCATAGTAGATATTTTGCATGTGTGTATACACGTAAGGAATTAATACACTGACAGTTCTGCATTTGAAGTTGGCATGCCAGATCGTGAACAAATCCCCCACCTAATTTTACCAGACTCTGCCGAGTTTCAAACCAACGACTTCATAGACCCATGGGATTGAAGACGAACAGTTTTAACCACTCGGAATCGTGTCCGTCATGGGGAAGATACATATCTAATTACATCATCTGTCAGGGTAAACGCTCCTAGAAGTAAAAGTGGATATTATGTGTCAGACCTTAACATGCACTTCATTCGAATGAGTGAGGATCACACTTAATTTGACCAGACACCAAATGGCATGAACAGGTAAACGATGACGAAAAGGCATACACACCTTGCAATTATTCATGTTATTCTGGAGATCAAACAAGAGTTCAACTATGTGGAGTAGAAGCATTGTTCTCTTTCCCTTTTATGGGCCAAAGAAAAAAAAAGTGTTTTGACTATCATTAGAGTGCGTAGATGCAGACTTCTTTACAAACACAGTGTACCACCACCCCCATTTTTATTGACATTATTTGCTCTATCAGCGTATTACAACAAGATTCAAGTCACATCAATGGTGGGTGCAACTGTAGTTCTGATAATTATTCACAAAACAGTTATTTGATCATAAGATCGTTTGGTCACAACTGATAACACAACACGTGACGAATCTGACTGAAGAATAGTCCACACACTTCAGCACTTCGGCCAGCCCCACCCCTTTTACACTAAAAAACAACCACATCACCGCATTGAGCAAAACACATCCTTCTTTTAAAAAAACAACAACAACAAAACCTTCCTCGTACATTTCCCCTCCACACACAAAAAATCCTCCTACATCCTCGGGCGGAAACGATGAGAACACGCAAACCGTCATCACAAACACTGACGTCATCGCAGTCACCAAATGACGTCAAGAGAAGCACCGGCAGCACCAGCAGCGTCCAGTTTGAAGCTCCGACGCAACTCGGGCACCGTCAGACGTTCCGCGCTTTCCTCCACGTCCCCGTCTAGCTTGGTCTCCAGCCCCGGGATAATCCTGACCATGTCTTGCACGCGCGAGTTGTGGCGTAGATACAGCGTGATGCACATGACGGCGGAGAGTTCCGAGGACACGAAGGCGCTTCCCGCCACGTAGAAGGACCACCCGTAACGGTAGTTGAAGTCTTTGGTGGAGAGCCCCGTGGTCTGCGCGTGGTAGCCCAGCTCATCGTAGATGGCCGAGATGAAGAGAACCACCCCCACCGCCAGGGAGAGGCCTAGAGGGAACGGGGAAAGAAAAAGAAAAAAAAGACCCCCGCTGGGGGATTAAATGGTGAAAACGTAGTAATGTGGTGTTCCAATATTTGTTCAGAAAGACACACGTGCGCCAGCGACACACCACAACACACGCGCGCACACACACACATACACACATAACACATGCACACACACTCATGCACATACAACGCATGCGCACGCACACAACATAAACGTATAACATATATTTATGTATATATGTATATATATATTATGTAAGATAATATATATGACAGAGAGAGAAAAGAGAGAGAGAGAGAGAGAGAGAGAGAGAGAGAGAGAGAGAGAGAGAAGAGAGAGAGAGACAGAGAGACAGAGACAGAGACAGAGAGACAAGACAGACAGACAGACAGACAGACAGACAGAGACAGACAGACAGACAGACAACAGGACAGAAAGAGGCAAACAGAAGGCAGACAGACAAGATAGACAGACAGAGACACAATATATGAATATACAACAAAATTGTTAGCAAGAATTTTTGAATGGTTTAGAAACGCGCTATATAATAATGCATTGCTCTATCTTTCTGTTTACCACACGCATGTTTAACATCTCTCTAGCCCGAGTTAGTTATGCATACATTTTCATTACCAGAGATATTCACAGTCCAAAAAACTAGCCAGTACGTGCGTGTGCTTTGAGACTACTTGACAAGGCTATATTCTACTATTTGTTTCATAACGTATCCTGGCATCAACCGGGCCCGAATAGATACAAACACCTGCAGTGTTGGTCAGGTAACTTCAGCAAAACTCTCAGCATGACATAATGATGTCAAGTGGAATAATGCTTGACTGTATGATCCCAGTTTTCAAACTAAAACCACATGATCCGTGAAGATGGAATTGTATCATTGTATACAAAAACGGTTACATCACAAAATATCACCATTGGTGAACCTCGGAGCTCTAGCCAAGGAATGAGAAAAAACAACAGCAATGTCACTCTGAGTAGGAGCTAGTCAGAGTCGAAGACAAATCCCTATGACTTCATGATATTCGAACCTAAGAACATTCAGCATAGAAACAAAGCCGCTAATGGCTGCACCACATTGGTTTCAACGCAATAATAGTACCACAAATATTCAAGAATCTGCGTCAGATCTTTTGTTTCTTACCAATGTAAAATACGCTTTGCAAAAAATGTATACGCAGGAAATATTCTTACAAAATGACTGTCTTGACCAATTCTTTGCTGTAAACTACCTGAAATCGGTCCCTGTTCTAAGCGCAGCTATAAAAAGACCACTACTTGGCTGGGAAGGTATAG
>CM060318.1:63483857-63488857 GCA_030674155.1 Stramonita haemastoma | reverse complement strand
ACAGTTCTTCACAGGTATAAAACTACTGTGACGCACAACAGTATCCTTTCCAGTACTGTTTAGTGCTTATTCTTATTTCAAACCCACATTCCTAAAATCCTGTAAAAATCCCCCAAAGATATTCTATACTCCAAGAACGCTTCAAAAAGCAACATGAAGTTACCATTTCCTTCCAAACGTCTGTTGTGTTCTGTGCACAAAGAACACACAAAATATAAAATCTTCAGAGAAAGGGTGTTTTGACGCAACATTTACTTCTAAGCTGCCTGAGAAAAGTCAGAGCTTTAAGAGGAACTAGGAAAAAAAAAACAGCCCCTCATTTGGCAGGAAATAATAATATAGATTTACAATTTCCGCAAGTTTAACCTGACATTTTCTCTGGTCATTCCCTTCACCCTGTGTCGTGCTAGAATAAGTTCAGTGCAAGAAAACACACGAAAATAAATAGATGAGAAAATAGTGAAGAAGAGAGAAGAAAATGATAAAGGAGAGAGAGAGAGAGAGAGAGAGAGAGAGAGAGAGGAGGAGAGAGAGAGAGAGAGAGAGACGAGAGACGAGAGAGAGAGAGACAGAGAGAGACAGAGAGAGACAGAGATAGACAGCGAGAGACAGCGAGAGACAGAGACAGAGACAGAGAAAAAACAGAGACAGACAGAGAGAAAGAGACAGAGACACAGAGAGACAAACAGACAGAAAGAAACAGAGAGAGAGAGAGAGAGGAGAGAGAGAAGAGAGAGAGAGAGAGAGAGAGAGAGAGGAGAGAGAGGAGAAGAGAGAGAGAGAGAGAGAGCAGAGAGAGAGACAGAGAGAAGAGAGAAGACAGACAGAGACAGACGAAGACAGAGAAGACTGGACAGGACAGCAGACAGAGAGAAACACTGAACACTGAAATGGCTTAATGGTACTTCGGTCTAGGCACAATACAACCAATCGGGGGAACGGGTATAGTAATACAGGAACATGTTGATACATTTCAAAACATACAAAAATCAAAACTCAAGGTTCGAAAACAAATTGACCAGGAACATTGAAACCAAAATCATAACACAGACACAGACACAGACACAGACACAGACGCAGACACAGACACAGACACACTCACACACACACACACACACACACACACACACACACACACACACACACACACACACACACACACACACACACACACACACACACACACACACACACACACACACACAACACAACTGTGCATAAAATAAATGTAGAGGCTTAAAGTCTTTCGCTGGGAGAAGAATCTCATGATGGATATTATCCAAAATCTGGCAATGAGGATAGATCAATTAAAATAGAAAGAAAAAAACTATAAACAGAAAACAATACAGAGAGTCAACATGGGCATGAAAGAACTCAGGAAACAGAAGAATTACAAAGAAGAACTGCGAGGAAGAATTGCGAAGAAGAAGAATTGCGAAGAAGAAGAAGAAAAATTGCGAAGAAGCAGACAAACAAAGGAGAAGAGTTGCAAAGAAGAAGAAGACTTGCAAAGAAGAAGAATTGCAAAGAAGAAGAAGTGCAAAGAAGAAGAAGGAGAAGAGTTGCAAAGAATTGCGAAGAAGATTTGCAAAGAAGAAGAATAATTGCGAAGAAGAATTGAGAATAAAAATTGTTAAGAGGAATTGCGAAGGAGAACTGCGAAGAGGAAAAAGAAAAAATGAAGAATTGCAAAAGAATTGCGAAGAAGATTTGTGAAACAGAACTGCAAAGAAGAAGAAGAAGAAGAAGAAGAAAGAAGAAGAAGAAGAAGAAGAAGAAGAAGAAGAAGAAGAAGAAGAAGAAGAAGAAGAAGAAGAAGAAGAAGAAGAAGAAGAAGAAGAAGAAATCATCGATGATGATGACGATGATGATGACGATGACGATGATGATGATGATGATGATGACCCTGGCGTTAATATCAGTGCCGACCCCATTCCCTTCAAAGTCCATCGGAAGAGACTGTAAACCCGTGTTGTGAGTGCAATTGTACGCAGAATACCTTGCACACACTTTACAATCGGTTCCATCGTTCGGAGCAATAGACCGTTTGTGCCGGTGGGAACAGTTGATAACATTTACAAAATTGCACGCACACAGGTCACGTTTTTAGACACATTCCACGCAGATAAAACACAGCTATCTAAATGATAGGTAAACGATCGCACATGCAAAGTACTACCATAAGAAAAACACAGAGTTCTACCTAAGGAACAAAACAGCGTGGTGTTGAGGAAACAGCTAAACTTACAAATGTTAAAAAGACAGGGTTGCAGATACCACGACAACAATCTCAACATGACTAAACAAGTGCTGTTTTTTTCTGTAAAACTTTTAAAACAGTCTTTCTTGTTACAGAGAGAGAGAGAGAGAGAGAGAGAGGAGAGAGAGGAGAGAGAGAGAGAGAGAGAGAGAGAGAGAGAGAGAGAGAGAGAGAGAGAGGAGAGAGAGAGAGAGAGAGAAGAGAGAGAGGAGAGAGAGAGAGGAGAGAGAGAGAGAGAGAGATGAGAGAGGAGAGGAGAGAGGAGACAGAAGAAGAGAGATAGACAGAGAAGAGAGAAACAGAGACAAAAGACAGAGACAAGAGTAGAAAGTGAGATAAGAGAAGAGAAGGAGAGAAGAGAGAGAGAGAGAGAAAGAAAGAGGAGAAAGAGAGGCAGAGACAAGAGAGAGAGGAGGAGAGGAGCAAGAAAAAAAGAGAGGCCGACAGAAAAAACACAGACAGACAAACCGTCAGACAGAACAGTTAGAGAGACAAACAGAGAGACAAACAGTCAGACAGACAGACAGAGAAGCAGACAGACAGACAGTGGCAAAACACCTATTTCTATTCTCAGCCAAACACCCCAGGTTTTAGTTCTTTATTCTTCAGTGCATCAATGGCTAGAACGTGACAGAAAGACATAACAGTTTGATTCTCTGTTGCAAACACAACCAGGGTTATGTCTCTGTTACAGTTCCAGAGACGCTGACTGCGCAATGGGATGGTAGAGAGCAGGCCCTCATGTTTTTGTTTTTGTTTTAAAAGGTTTGCTTTTGTTGCCTGAACAACTGAAACTGGGGTGTGTACCATTTGCAATGTCTAAAACCATTGTTATCCATTGCTATATGTATATGTATGTATGTATGTATGTATGTATGTATGTATGTATGTATGTATGTATGTATGTATGTATGTATGTATACATATATAGATAGATAAATAGATAGATAGATATACAGATATACAGATATTACAGATAGAAGATAGATAGATAGATAGATAGATAGACAGATAGATAGATAGATAGACAGATAGATAGATAGATAGATAGATAGATAGATAGATAGATAGATAGATAGATAGATAGATGATAGATAGAAAACAGACAAACAGACAAACAGACAAACAGACAAACAGACAAACAGGGGGACAGAAGGACAGACAGACAGACAGAAAGACAGACAGACAGACAGAAAGACAGGTAGATAGCTAGCTAGCTAGTTAGATAGACAGATAGATAGACAGATAGATAGATAGACAGATAGATAGATAGATAGATAGATAGATAGATAGATAAGATAGATAGATAGATAGATAGAGTAGATAGATAGATTAGATAGATCGGTGGATCGGTGGATCGGTGGTCTAGAAGTAACGCGACTGCCTAGAAAGCGAAAAGTTCGGGTCGGAATGTGCGGTGGTTTGAATCTCGTTTGGGCCCAAAACTTTTCCCACATCCATTAGACCATGAGTAGTGGTCTGGGTGCTAGTCTTTCGGGTGAGACGATAAACCTAGGTCCCACGTGCTACACATATTTATTTAGCGGACGTATAAGAACCCACGGCAAGAAGGGGTTGTCGCTGGAAAAAATATGTAGAGAAAAGCCACTCTGATAGGGAAATTGATACATGGCAGACAGGAAAAAGAAAAAAAAAATGTTAGGCGCTGCACTTGTGGCGACGCGCTCTTCCCGGGAAGAGCATCCCGAATTTTACGCAGAGAAATCTGCTGTGACATAAAGTGTTATAAAATAAAATAAAAATAAAATAGATAAATAGACAGTGGTAGGTAGGTAGGTAGGTAGGTAGGTAGGTAGGTAGGTAAAGGGTAGAAATACATGCATATATTCATGAGCGTCTCTTTGTCTGCTTACCTTATTGTCTGTCTCACTGTCAATCTATCTACCTACGATGCTTAGCGCAATGCAC
This sequence comes from Stramonita haemastoma, assembly GCA_030674155.1. Taxonomy (NCBI): domain Eukaryota; kingdom Metazoa; phylum Mollusca; class Gastropoda; order Neogastropoda; family Muricidae; genus Stramonita; species Stramonita haemastoma. The sequence continues at coordinate 63,484,668 of CM060318.1, read as the reverse complement.
TACAGTCATTGCACATGTTTTTATGCATTGCACATTTGCACATCAGTCTGTTTCTGCAAAAGCTGGCCTGATTAATCCAGTTTATTAGTGCAAGGAGCAGGTAATCTGCCATCATCAAGTTGATCATTAGTCTCCGTGCTTAATAACACTTGCATTAGCTCGCGCACAAGAGCACCGTGCGTGCATGCGTGCGTGTGGTGTGTGTGTGTGTGTGTGTGTGTGTGTGTGTGTGTGTGTGTGTGTGTGTGTGTGTGTGTGTGTGTGTGTGTGCGTGCATGCTTGCTTGCTTGTGTGTGTGATTTTATGTGTGTATATATGTGTGTGTGGATATATATGTGTGTGTGTGTGACGAGAGAGAGGAGAGAGAGAGAGAGAGAGAGAGAGAGAGAGAGAGAGAGAGAGAGAGAGAGAAGAGAGAGAGGAGAGGAGAGAGAGAGAGAGAGAGAGAGAGAGAGAGAGGAGAGAGAGAGAGAGGAGGGAGGAACGAGATGAGGAGAGGAGTAGAGAGAAGAGAAGAGAGAGAGGAACAGATAAAGAGCATGCAGATATATAGACAGACAAACAGACAGGCGACAGGCAGACAGACAGAGATTACGAGTTTATGTACAAATGTAATCAAGTGATTCTAGCGTGTACAGGCAGACAGACAGACAGACAGACAGGCAGACGACAGACAGACAGACAGGCAGACAGACAGACAGACAGACAGAGATTGCTAGTTTATGCTACTGGTTTAAACCAAGTGATCCTAGTGTGTGCATCCAGACAGACAAACAGACATAAATTGCTAGTTTATGCTACAAGTTTAATC
>CM060318.1:63471357-63476357 GCA_030674155.1 Stramonita haemastoma | reverse complement strand
GTGATTACCCTTCTGTTTGACAGTGAGTGCTAGACTTTGCATGCCCAACAATAGTGAAAGCTCAATGCATTTCACATGCGTTGCCTCCAACGCATCCTGAACATCACCTGGCAGGACAACGTCCCAAACAACACTGTCCTGGAAAGAGCTGGATGCACCAGCATGTACACGCTGCTGAAACAGAGACGAATGCACTGGCTCGGCCATATTGTGCGCGTGGACGATGGACGGATCCCTAAAGACCTCCTCTATGGGAGAATGTGTGCAGGGAAAACGTCCCATAGGCAGACCACAGCTGTAGATTAAAGACGTGTGCAAGATGGACTTAAAAGCCCCTGAACATCGACCGAACAACTGGGGAACGTCCTCAGAAAGTCAGCCTGGAGACAGACTGTGCAGAAAGGTTTCTCCAAGTTCAAAGAGAGATTTATTCAGTCGCACGAGGCAAAGAGAATGAGAAGAAAATCTACACCCAAGCAGACAGACCAGTGTCAGACTTCATCTGTGCCCTCTGCCATAGGACTGTCACTCCCGCGTTGGACTGGCCAGCCACACCCGACCCTGTACCAGAATAAACACCTAGAGCGCAAATCCATAGTCTTATGAGATTGAAGGATGCCTACACATGTAACCAAGACACCATGGCTGCATAAGTCACCAAATTAGAGAGCCAACCTTTACTGGCTTTTTATGTACAGTAACTAGGATGAAAAATGCTTTTTCTAGCTCCTCGGCTACAGCTCCGAGGTTCACCAATGATGAGATTTTGCGTATGGGACCGATTTTGATAATCATGAAGATTTTATGTTTTCCCAAGTCTACGATACATCAGACGGTTCCACATTGGTTTATTCCATTCCTGTCTGAGACCTTTACTGCAAATGTCCGCATGAACGATTCCTTTATTTTAGATAACAGGCAGTTACACTGTCCGTAGCTGCTCATTCTTGCAATGGCTGTGCGGATAAAAAAAAGTTTTTCATTTACCAAAGTGCAAATGTAAGCAGCTTACAACTCCTGTGGGTACACACCGTTTGCCAAATTGTTCATCTAAAGCGCTGAATAATCTTCCAGATAAAAAGCTGAAGACGACTGACCCAGAAACCGATTTGCAGATATATACATCTCAGGTTGGGCATAGTAAGGATATTTGACAGGACGAGCATAAATAGAGCCAGGTAGCCTTGTATCCCCTATCCTTGGGGGACGCGTGGCCTCTAGAACAAAACATTATTATTATATTATTATTATTATTATTATTATTATTATTATTATTATTATTATTATTATTATTATTATATTATTATTATTATTTATTTATTTATTTATTTTTAAATTCTTTTTTATCGAGGATATTGGAATAAGCACTCATGTGCTCTTTTACATCCAGTCCCTGTGTCTATGCAGTTTTGTAAATCTTGTCACCTATTCCCACCGGCACACAATGACCTACTCTTACAAAAAGCGGAACAGGATTTAATGTGTGCGCAAGATGTTCTGCGTGCGTTTGCACACGGGGCCTCGGTTTATAGTTTCATCCGAAGGATTTGTGGGGAGAGTGGAGTCAGCACTGATGTTAACTCCAGGGGAAAAATCCCCTCGAACGGGAATCGAACCATTGTGCATTGAGCCCGCAATCTATTCATCCGGGATCGAATCCCGTTCAAGGGGAGTTTTTCCCTTTGTGTCAATATCCGTGCGGACTCCACTTCCCCTATAACTTCTTTGGATGAGACTGTAAACTGAGGGCACATGTACGAATGCATGGGGAACATCTAGTGCACATGGTAAACATGTTCCACTTTTCTTTTGAAAGAGAACGCCACTGTGTGCCTGTGAGAACGAATGAAAGTAACTAAAAAATAAACTGCATGCACATGGGTACATGATGTAAAAAAATGCACACAATAGCGCACTTCATTATCATCGAAACAAAAGACAAAAAAGACTGTTCGCCTCGATTTAGCTTGCTAGGTTCAGCCAAGATTTATAATTTCTACGAAAGGAGCCACGCATAGACAGTGTCTGGTAGCATGGCAGATGTCTGTCGTCTTACCTATGTGTTTCCTCACTTCAAAATGAATTCTTCCCTTTAGTAGCATAACATTTTTTTAAACTGGTAATGTTTCTGTCTACATTTGTTTACTTCTTGAAAAAAAATACACATGTGTATGTTTACATATCATTCTGGATAAGAGAGAGAGAGGAGAGAGAGAGAGGAGAGAGAGAGAGAGAGAGAGAGAGAGAGAGAGAGAGAGAGAGAGAGAGAGAGAGAGAGAGAGAGAGAGAGAGAGAGAGAGAGAGAGGAGAGAGAGAGAGAGAGAGAGGAGAGAGAGAGAGAGAGGAGAGAGAGAGAGAGAGAGAGAGAGAGGTATAGACTAAAATATAATTTATGTATAGAAGTCACAAATACACAGCGCCGCCAGACCATTAAAAACTAAAACAAAACTGAAGGATCACAACTAAAGAAATACAGCGCAAAGCAGAATCTCCCCATTAGCATCATTCTATCTTTAGTGCAGATTCAGTGGGAGGAAAGGTGGAAAGACAGTGTGTGTGTATGTGCGTACGTGCGTGCGTGCGTGCGCGCGTGCACACGAGTGTATGTCTTGTTGATGGAGTGATAAGGCATGTCTATTCACATATGTAGCTCAGAAAAACAGCCAGAAAAAACCCAAGCAATAAAATGTAGACCTACTGTTATGGAAGGGTCCAGCTCACTCTAGGCCAAATTTTATGTTTTCCCAAGTTTACGACACATCAGTCAGTTCCATTTTGGTTCATTCCGTTCCTGTCTAAGACCTTTACTGCACATGTCAGCATTAACGATTCTTTTATTTCAGGCAACAGGCAGTTACACTGTCTGAAACTGCTCATTCCTGCAATGGCTGTGCTTAAAACATCTTTCTCATTTACCAAAGTATGCAAGCGGTCTACAACTCCCGTGAGTACGCCAAATTGTTCACGTAAAATGATGAATGATCTTCAAAACAAAAAACAACATAACCAAAGACAGCTGACCCAGAAACATAGATACAAAAATATCCTTCAGTCTTTCCACAGGAGGGGAAAGTTGTCAGGCTGTGCATAAGCAGAGCCATGTTCGCCTTGCCTGTGTTTGGGAGATCACCAACATCCTACATTGCCAACACTAATGAGAGCAGTAGTCTGGGAGGGCTACAGGAGATTCAAGAACAAGGCAGAAACAGAGACAGGTGGCTAACACTGGTAGCATTGCGTGGAGTTTCTACTGACAACAACAGCAATGGAGATAGGTGATTTATAATTATGTGCAGATCACCTCTTGCTGGCCGTTTTACTGACCACAGTATTAGCTGAGACAAAGAGCCTGACAGAGTAAGAATCTCATTTTAGGGTGATAAATGCCACCAAGCCCTACAGTCACAGTCCGATATAAAACCCTACATTCATACGCATCAGACAGAAGCATATTTATGTTCATGTCCTCTTACACACCTATCCTCATATATTTCAAGGCTCTATACCAAATAAAAAGCATCCACAGAAACAGACACAAGCAAAATATTTCGACCGCATAGCAAAGAAGCCACTTTACCAATATCATACAACCAAATCTATGCGATATATCTCTGTACCACTTTGCTGCCTTAATTTCTGTCTAAAAACCTTTACTACAGAAAGCAGTCATGGTTACTTTTTTGTTATTTCAGGCAACAATTACACCGTCTGAATGTCATTTCTGTTGTTGCTTGGCTGAGATTATGTCTCATTTACAAAAGTACGGAAGCGATAAACAATCCTCTTCAGCGCACTACACTTGCCCACAGTTCCATTAAAATGATGAATGAGTTTCCAGTAAATGATTATTGGCAATCGACCCAGAAATATGGAGACAGGTTTACGATCTATTTGTCTTGTATTTTGTGTGCATATGTCAAACAAGGCAAATGTTTTTAGACCTAAAAAGTATCTCTTGAACCTGATTAGTCTGATTATGAATCCCCAGACTCAAAAGCGTCTGACAAGATCATTACAGAAAAAAGCAAAAGATATATGATCAATTGTCACCAGGAGGCCAGAAGAACAGAAGCCACTGAATCAACTACCAGTTATCTCTTGCTTCTGCATTATATCCAACATTGATGGCCATAAGAAAAATTGCAGAGCCAGTCAAAGATATGTGAAAGACTGTCCTCTACTCTTCAAATCAACATTTTCCAAAATTCAACTAAGCGAAAGAAGTGTCGACATCTGAAATGTTGATTGAGTAAATGAGCACTTAAAAGGCCAATAAACCATCCTCAGCATAGAAGAGCAGCTGCAAATGGCTGCGGGCAGGGAAGCCTGGACACAATTGTCCAACCAGCGCGTCCCTAGTGTCCCCTCCCTCCCCCTTCATTTGCCAGTTAGGTTAAGAGATTTAGGATGGCGATAAAAATGACGACGACGACGACGTTGATGATGATGACCATGACAAGGTTGAAATTAGATAGTGGTTAGACAGACGCTTTTGCCAACTTGGTTATGGCCGTCTGACTTCAATCCCGTGGGTCATGAAGTCATGGGTTTGAATCTAAGCAGCATCGTCTGGAGAGTTACAGGTGGGCATCGTACACAGCATGTGTAGAAGATTACATACGCACATAAAAGACTGTATTTTTGTCAGAACTCTGGTAGATTATGAATACAGAACATAACCAGTACTCAAATTGTACAATGAAATAGCTCCTCTGAAGTTGAGATGTGGCAGCTGACACCAACGGTAGGCCTCTTGCAAAATTGTAAGCATAGGAGAAGACCAGGCCCTATGCATCCCAACAGGCCTGGTAAGTGGAACACGGAAGAGATGAAGAGAAAATGTGGTTCATTATGTGGTCCTCTTGTTTTATATTTCTCCCCTTTAACATAGCGAATGTGTACCGAAATATCAGCCTCCCCCTTAGGTATACCAGGTGCCGCTCAGTAAAAAGAGCATTCCTACCTTCCAGAAATTCGGTGCTAGAATTGTCTTTTTCTAT
>CM060318.1:63458857-63463857 GCA_030674155.1 Stramonita haemastoma | reverse complement strand
TCATCATCTCATCTCATCTATCGTCATCGTCATCGTCATCTGCACGACAAGCAGACCAGCGATCTATCAGAGTATTTGTGAAGAAACTCCATTAAACAGCATCGACAACAACCACAATAGCAACACACCAAACAACAACAACCACCACCACCACTACCACAACAACAACAGCAACGTACATAACAACAACAAAAGCAGCAACAACACTACAAAAAATAACAACCATAACATCGACAACAACGGCAAGAACAACAAAAACCACCAACAACATTACCACCACCACCACCACCACCACCACCACCACCACCACCACCACACCACCACCACCAACAACAAACCCAACAACAACAACAACAGCAACAACAACACCATCACAACAACAAGAACAAGGAACTATCGACACAGTTTTCAAAATTCCAAAAGTGTCTAAAGAAAGGATCTGACCTACTATTGTCATGCATCTGGGGGCCCCCTCCATCCGTCCTGTGCCTTCCTGCGTGAAGTCGATACGGAGGCAGATGTCTGGGATGGATTCTGCAGACAAAACAGATATCATAAAATTGTCAGTGCCATAACGAAAAACAGAAAAAAAAAACTTCTGTCATAACGGACTTAAGGAAAAACTGTCACTGTCATAACGGACTTAAGGAAAAACTGTCACTGTCATAACGGACTTAAGGAAAAACAGTCACTGTCATAACGGACTTAAGGAAAAACTGTCACTGTCATAACGGACTTAAGGAAAAACTGTCACTACATAACGAACATCAGGTAAAAAACTTTTACTGTCATAACGAACATCAGGAATACTGTCACTGTCATAAAGGACTTAAGGAAAAGCTGTCACTTACATAACGAACTATTAGGTAAAAACTGTCACTGCTATAATAAACATCAGGAAAACAACTGTCCGTGCTATAACGAACATCAGGTAAAACTGTCACTGCCGTAACGAACATCAGGTAAAAACTGTCACTGTCATAACAAACATCAGAAAAAAAATTGTCACCGCCATAACGAACATCAGGAAAAATGTCACTGCCATAACGAACATCAGGAAAAACTGTCAATTACATAACACACATCAAGAAAAACTGTCACTTACCCAACAGACATCAGGGGAAAAAAATCTGTCACCGTTTTGTTGTTTTTGTTTTTAGTTGTTTGTTGTTGTTTTTGTGCGTTCCCTAGCTTAACACTGTGGGGGGGGGTCATCCAGAATGTGCACTCTGGCTCACTCATCCCACCTGGGAATCACTGTAAGATTCCAAATTTTACGCTGAATGAGAAGCTTGCCTGCATGACTGTTTTCAAATACCTTGCCATACAGGCAGCCATAACCCGACTTCTGAGGAACTGTCACTGATATAACAAAAACGAAAAAATGTCACTTATATAACAGACATAATAAAACTGTCACTGGTAAAACAGACATCATCAATTGTTATTGCTAAAACAGACATCATAAATACAGTAACTTTACAAAAACAGACATCAGAAGAAAAAAAAACTAGATATGTGGCATTATTGTGTTATATTTGTAGTTATCTACCAAATCAATCCAGGACTGTATTCTCTTTCTGTCATGTACCTTTGTAGTATGCACCTTATCAGGTCATCGCAGAGTGATAGTTACCGAGATTCATCTACTCAAGGGTAAAGAAAGTATAAATAGCTGAGCGAGCGCTCTGACCACTGAGCTATCCCGTCCCCCGATGTTGTAAAGGTAGTCCTTAACATTGTGGTTGGTGGGGAGAAAGGTGTCAGAAACCTCAGCTTCCCCAGAAGCCAACACGTAGAGGATGGCGCTCAGAGGAGATTCTCCTTTCCCTCTATCCTCCCCTATTCCTAAGGAGGGCAGGTACTCTTTTACAGCTGGGTGGACTGGGTGGTACTGTGCAGAAGCCAAGGCACACAGTCACTCATGAAAAACGTATCCATGCTCAACGCTGCTTAACTTTAGTTTGCATGAGCAAGTGCACTGACTGACCACTGAGGTGTTCCGGCCCCCGATCTTGTCTACCAAACTTTATCTCTGTCTGTCTGTCTGTCTGTCTGTCTGTCTTCTCTCTCTAATTTTATATATGTATATATATATATATATATATATTATATATATATATATATATATATATATCATAATTCATTTGATTTTCTATCATAACCTTTTTGTTCTCGTGATATGTTGCATTTATTTATTTATGCTCGGAGTCTTTGACCTCATCCTCTGTTACATTTTTTTTATAATACAAAACTATGTAAAAGATTGTAGAGTCTTTAAAACACAACAACACGTATGAAACTGACACACTTCTTAAAACCATAGGAGAAATAATCGCACAAAACTATGACTACAGCAACGTTTAAAAGCTAAAAACCACATAACTGTAAATGTATAGTCAGGTCATTATTTTGTATTTGATTTCAGTTATCAAAATCAATAGCTACTTGCACATTGTCTTGCCAAGTAATATGCAGGTTATAAAGATATCATGTCATCAAAGTAAGATGTTGTCACTTTCAAAAAGTCAACAGACGCAGAGTATTTTAGACGTGTTTTCCAGCAATACAGCTACTAGAATATCTAATGTTTTCGTTTCTGTAGATGCTTCAGATCACGACAGATTTCTCAACATGAAATCCAGGTTAATCTCCCCAGTATCACCTCTCTCTTCTTCTTTACAGACTGGAGGGAGGGAGGGAGGGAGGGGAGGGAGGGAGGAGAGAGAGAGAGAGAGAGAGAGAGAGAGAGAGAGAGAGAGAGAGAGAGAGAGAGAGAGAGAGAGAGAGAGGAGAGAGAGAGAGAGAGAGAGAGAGAGAGAGAGAGAGAGAGAGAGAGAGAGAGAGAGAGAGAGAGAGAGAGAGAAAGAGAGACAGACAGACAGACAGACAGAGACAGACAGAGACAGAGACAGAGAGAGACAGAGACAGAGAGACAGAGAGAGAGACAGAGAGAGACAGAGATACAGAGATACAGAGACAGAGACAGAGAGACAGAGAGACAGAGAGACAGAGAGACAGAGAGAGAGACAGAGAGAGAGTCAGAGAGACAGACAGAAACAGAGACAGAGAGACAGAGAGACAGATCGAGAGAGAGACATAGAGGGACAGAGAGGGACCGAGAGAGACCGACAGAGACAGAGACAGACAGACAGAGAGACAGAGATACAGAGAGATTTCTTTTCCTGTCTTCATGTGTATTTGTAGTAGTAGTACTCTTCAATTTCACGTCCTTCCACATAAAGCGATACCAGACAGGGAGGGGAGGGGGGGGGGGGAGCATACTAAAAAAAAGTAGATCTAAATAGATAAATGGATGAATGAATAGAATCAAAGATGGAAAATGTATGCAAATGTAGCAATTAAAAAACAAACAAAAAACAACAACAGAAAAACAAACACATGTATGTGTATTTATATCCCTATGAAAGTGGCTTTGTTCCACAGAACGTTATAGTAGGTTCATTCACGTACATTAAATGAATATTGCACACATGACCTTGATTTATCATCTCAGCCAAAACATTAGCACACAGACCGCCACTTACGGTCTAGTGTATAGTGGAAAAGTTTCGAACACAAAGAGAGATCGACTTCAGACTTTTTCATTTTCCAGGCAAAGTGAGTTATCTTTCTACAGCGGCTCCAGGCTAAATTTGCCATTGATCGTCAATTTCCCTGAAGAAGGTTTAGCTCATTGGGAGTCCTGATCGGAAGAATTGAGGTAGAAGGTTTGCGGAACTTGCACCATTTAAGTCAAGGCAATTTCTCCGCGTCATGCAATCTAAAAGGCCGAGAAATGGCCACAATTTCAGTGGCGCTTCCAACGGCTCATTTTCTACAGAGGCCATCTTAAAGCTTAGGAAATGGGGTCACTTTCACTCGTTGGAAAACCTACTGTGTTTTGGTATTGGCAGTATCTTCTTGTGTGAGCACAGTTAAAAGAAAGAGAGAGAGAGAGAGAGAGAGAGAGAGAGAGAGAGAGAGAGAGAGAGAGAGAGAGAGAGGAGAGAGAGAGAGAGAGAGGAGAGAGAGAGAGAGAGAGACAGACAGACAGACAGACAGACAGACAGACAGACAGACAGACAGACAGACAGACAGACAGACAGACAGACAGACAGACAGACAGACAGACGATGGAGAGATGGAGAGAGAGAGAGAGACAGAGAGAGACAGAGACAGAGACAGAGACAGAGACAGACAGACAGCCAGAGACAGACAGACACACAGACAGACACACAGACAGCCAGATACACAGATATAAAGAAAACACTGAGATAAAGATGTACCCAAAGAACATGAGTAAAATAATTGGTAAAAAAAGACAAATGCAGTTAAAAAAAAAAAAGAAGAAGAAAGAAATGACACAAGGACTAGTAAGTAAATTAAGAAGAAAAAACAGGAACAGGCAGAAATGAACAGGTTTCGAGACAGACAGAGTAAAGCAATGGTCATAATGACCCGAGAGACATATAAAATCCTTAATCATTCCGTCATTTCTGTTTCAATTCCGTGGTCACGATAACGTGACGAGAAAACAGAAACAATATTCCAAGATTTCTGAAGCGTAACAATCGTATGCTAGTTGGTTTTTTTTTCCCCTTACATGTGAAACCACATGTCATATCTGAGTGAGAGCTTTAAGTAGCTGTCACAGTTATTTTTTGCCGCATAGAAATCAATGCACATATTTTGCGCGATGAGTGCATGATAATTCAAGTAATGACACGTATTAATATGGAAAGAAAAGGAAAACAAGAACTTGAAAGATTAGAAAAAAATATATCGATTTTTCAAAAAAAAGAAAACTTTAAAGGAGGGGGAAATACTTGAGAATGAAGAAAATGAAGATTGCAGTAAACAAAATCCGAAGAAGAAAATGCCAAAAACGAAGAATAAAAAAAAAACAATGCTGGGGAGTAAAACGGAAAAGAGAAGGAAGAGAAGCAGAAGAAGAGAAGAAGAAGAAGAGAAGAGAAGAAGAAGAAAGAAGAAGAGAA
>CM060318.1:63423857-63456357 GCA_030674155.1 Stramonita haemastoma | reverse complement strand
TTAGTTCGATTTTTTTCGTCAAACTGGGAAAACAAATAAATGATAAATATAATATAAAAAAAATAAATGAAAGAATAAATAAATAAATAAATAAATAAATAAATAAATAAATACATAAATACATAAATAAATAAAAAAATAAAAAATAACAACAAAAGTAACCCAGAGGTATCATATACACATTTGCCTAAACGGACTACTACAGTTAGGCGTAGTCTCTCCAACTTTTGGTATCTGTGAATTGCCAAAATATAACCATGTTGCAGCACCATCTACAAAAGTAATAAAGTGATGACTGCAAATAAATCAAAGATTTTTTCCCTTAACAAGAGCTCTGAGATTTTGCGTATGCCACCTTTTTTGCCCACCATAAAGGTAACCGTATTGCGACTTCAGTCATGCGTGTGGGCATTGTTCGTGTTTTCCGTATCACGTCGAACGCTGGTACGATTTATATGATCTTTAACGTGCATATTTTGATCTTCTGAAAACGTATATACTCGAAGGGAATTAAACACTACCAGGCCTGCACCTGAAGTTGATTTGGGAGAGTGTAAAATTCACGCTCTTTACCATACCCGGCCGAGAGTGAATTTCACGATCTCTTAGACCTCAGGGTTGAAGTCAAATAGTCCTAACCGTTCGGCTATAACGTCCGTCAAAATTTTAGTTTGATAGCTAGAATGACAAAACAAATATTCCTTGTAACTGCTTAAAAACCCAATCGCCAAAGTAAACAAAAGTCAAAGCAGCGAACAACAAACAGCTAACAAAAAGACAAAAAAAGTAGCTATAAACAGAGCTATAAATAACAAACAAAGCAGCAACAAATAACAATAACAACAACAGGAGCAAAGCAAAACAAAACAAAAAAACAATAACAGGAGACATAACAATGAAACCAACAAAAACATCAAGAACTCTTTTTTCATGATTGTATTCCCCTGATGACAGCTGCCTGATTTCTACTGGTTTCAGATCGCTAGGACAATCGCGCAAAACCCAGTATCAGCTTACTAGTAGAGGTGTCGAACTAGGAACTGGGTGGGTGGGAGTGGGGGTGGGGGTGGGGTGTGTGTGTGGGTGTGTGTGTGTGCTGAACCGTTGTACCACCGACCGCTTTATTGATTCATCTGTCTCACCCTTTGGCCAGAGCTGACAATGATGAGATTGCGCTGGACAAGAAGTGATAGGCTATTTCGCCACAACGGAACGAGATAAGAGCTCAACATGCGCTCGCATGCCTCTGTGTGTGTGTGTGTGTGTGTGTGTGTGTGTGTGTGTGTGTGTGTGTGTGTGTGTGTGTGTGTGTGTGTGTGTGTGTGTGTGTGTGGTAACAACAGATTGCAACACAAATCAACGAGATACTAATGAAAGCAAGGTTAGGCACACTAAAATGTGTGTGCGTGTGTGTGTGTGTGTGTGTGTGTGTGTGTGTGTGTGTGTGTGTGTGTGTGTGTGTGTGTGTGTGTGTGTGAAGTCAAGTCAAGTCAAGTCAAGTCAGTCAATGATCTTTATTGAGGGTAAAAGAATAAGTTTACACACATTTTTTCATCCTGCCCTCACTAAAAATAATCTAATAGTTGACTTCTAGCATGCAAAGACAATATCAACTTTGTTGAAAAATCAATGATAAGGATTTTTTAAAAACAATCAACATCTTATGTGTGTGTGTGTTATTTATTTATTTTATTGAACTTTATATCGAGGGTAATGAGTAAGCACTCACATGATTTATTTTTACATCCATTCACATGTGTATGCAGTCTTGTAAATTTTGTCATCTGTTTCCCACCCGCATACGATGTACTACTATTACGAAAAGCATGTGTTTTTTTATTTATTTATTTTATTTTTTATTCATTTATTCACTTTTTTTTATCAAGGATTATGAAATAAGCACTCATGTGCTTTTTTTTACACCCAGTCCTCGTGTGTATGTTGTTTTGTAATTCTTGTCATCTGCTCCCTCCGGCACACAATGACCTACTCTTACGACAAGCGGAACATGATTTAACGTGTGCGCAAGATGTTCTGCGTACGTTCGCACACGGGGCCTCGGCTTATAGTCTCATCCGAAGGACTTTTTTGTGTGTGTGAGTGGAGTCAGCACTGATGTTAACTCCAGGGAAAAAAATCCCCTCGAACGGGAATCGAACTCGGGTCGTCAAATTGCCAGCGCAATGTTCTGACCACTAGGATATCCCGTATCCTGTGTGTGTGTGTTTGTGTGTGTGTGTGTGTGTGTGTGTTTGTGTGTGTGTGTGTGTGTTGTGTGGTGTGTGTGTGTGTGTGTGTGTGTGTGTGTGTAAGTGTGTGTAGTGTGTGTGAGTGTGTGTGAGTATGTGTGTGTGTCTGTGAGTATGTGTGTGTGTGTGAGTGTGTGTGAGTGTGTGTGTGTGTGTGTTGTGAGTAGTGTGTGTGTGTGTGTGTGTTGTGTGGTGTGTGTGTGTGTTGTGTGTATAGACTTTTGCACGTATACGCGGACAGACTCAAAGACAGACACAGACACGTAGACAGACACAGACAGTTAGAGAGAAAGAAAGAAAGAAAGAAGAAGATGAGAGAGAGAGAGAGAGAGAGAGAGAGAGAGAGAGAGAGAGGAGAGAGAGAGAGAGAGAGAGAGAGAGAGAGAGAGAGAGAGAGAGAGAGAGAGAGGAGAGAGAGAGAGAGAGAGAGAGAGAGAGAGAGAGAGAGAGAGAGTAGATGCTCAGAAATAAAAAACACATATAAACACTACAACACAACACACACACACACAACACACACACACCACACACACACACCACACATACACACACACACACACACACACACACACACACACACACACAATCTCTCTCTCTCTTCACACACACACACACACACACACACACACACACACACACACACACACACACACACTCCTTTGGTTCCTTTGATAAATCAAATAAATCAAATCAAATCAAATCATTTTGATTTATTTTAAATGAAAGAATAAATTTTTGAAAAATTGATCAGGGTTTTTCTTCCTTTTGTTTTGTCTTTTTGCCTTTGATTAATACCCTGCCCCAATATCTTTCTACCAGGTCTGTTTTGCCATTGTTTGTTACGTGTTGCTACTGTTAGCATGCACTCTCTGTTTCCTCGTGTAAAGACTTGTAAGCGATAGCACTGAACTATTTTATATACTTTCTCGTAAAATTGTGTTTGTTTTGACTGTCGTTTTTGTTTTAATGCTTACGATAGGTGCATCACGAAATATGTGATTGTATTTGATAAGTTCTCACCTTTCTTGTAACTAGGATTTATGCTAGTGAAAATAATGTTATAACCTTTTTTTAATTCTGAAAGTCTATGCATCATAAAAGCAAGGCAATAGATGCAAAAACAGCAACAAACAACAAAACAGCAACAACAACAAAAACATCAACAACAACAACATCGATTCTTGTATTGATTGACCTGGTCAGCACGTTGTGCCGGACGGTGGGTGAAGAGATTGCAAGGACAAGAGTAATTGGCTATTTCGCCCATCTAGAGAGGGGGACACCACAGGGAGGAGGAGGGCGGGGGAGGGGTCTGTGTGGTAAGGGAGGAGGTATCGGTGGGAGCACCCAGTAGCCCCCTTGCTTCACAGATCACTATCGACAGCCTCAAAATGGAAACTGTGTTGTGGTGTAGCTGTCTTTCGGGGGTGATGATCTCTCTCACATGTAAAGAGGTTAGGTCCCAGGCCACAAAGCTTCTCTGTCAGGTTGTTTGTTTGCGTGTGGGTTTTTTTTGTTTTCTGTACAGACACAAAATGCCAAAACTTAATGTAAAAAATGTGGACACGCACTTTGAAATGTTGTACTGAGTCTGCTTTTTTTGTAGTATGATAGTTTGTACTTTTATTACGTGCAATTTGACGACCCGGGTCCGATTCCGGTCGAGGAGATTTTTCTCCTAGAGTTAACATCAGTGCTGACTCCACTCTCCCCAAAAGTCTATGATGAGACTTTAAACCGAGGCCCCGTTTGCGAACGTACGCAGAGCATCTTGCGCACACGTTAAATCATGTTCCGCTTTTCGTAAGAGTAGGTCATCGTGTGCCGGTGGGAACAGATGACATTTACAAAACTGCATACACGCGGGGACTGGATGTAAAAAAGCACAAGAGTGTTTATTCCATTATCCTCGATATAAAAGAATATATAAATCAATTATTCAATCAATAACTGGCGTGAAGAGTTCTTTGAAGTCAGAGTATGGCTGACTGTATGGCGAGGGACTTGAAAAGAGTCATACGCTCAAACGTTTATCCAGTGTGCAATCTGTTGTAATGATTTTAGTTGTTGATGGTAAAGAGTGAGTGTTATAGATGGTATCCACCCTTATGAACTAGAAAATGCCCAAGAAGATGCAACTTTGCAGCGTTGCATAAGATTGCAGCTTGTATCATATACTTCTATAGGAAAGAAGATATAATAACAGACTTTAAATTCCAAATCAGAACTCATGGCATTCTACAACAGCATCTGGTGTTAAAAAAGATCACAGTGTCAAAAGTGTCACGACAGGAATTTGTCGCCCACGTAACGTTTCCTACTTTGAGTATCACAAAAATAAACCATGCCCTGCATTCTTTGTTTCTTTTCTGCGGCACATATGACCTGACGCTGATTAGTTGCTGATACAATGCACACACACACACACACACACACACACACACACACACACACACACACACACACACACACACACACACACACACACACACACACACAAGAGAGGAGAGAGAGGAGAGAGAGAGAGAGAGAGAGAGAGAGGAGAGAGAGAGAGAGAGAGAGAGAGAGAGAGAGAGAGAGAGAGAGAGAGAGAGAGAGAGAGAGAGAGAGAGAGAGAGAGAGAGAGAGAGAGAGAGAGAGAGGAGAGAGAGAGAGAGAGAGAGAGAGAGAGAGAGAGAGAGAGAGAGAGAGAATAAATGAATGAATGAATGCATGAATGAATGAATGAATGAATGAATGAATGAATGAATGAATGAATGATCTTTATTTTTCAAGGGTTTCAGAGAGAGAGACAGAGACAGAGACAGAGAGACAGACAGAGACAAGAAGAGACAGAGAGAGACAGAGAGAGACAGAGAGAGACAGAGAGAGACAGAGAGAGACAGAGAAACACAGAGAGAGACAGAGAGAGACAGAGAGAGACAGAGACAGAGAGACAGAGACACAGAGACACAGAGAGAGAAGGAAAAGCAAGCAAGGCAAGGCAAATTCTTTTTATTCGAGGATAATGAATGAGCACTCGTGTGCTTTATTACATCCAGTCCCCGCCCTTATCAGGGATAATATCAAGATAAAAACAACAACCTATAACTAAACAACAATAATAATTATCCAAATACGAAGAGCAAGAAACCATACCAAGTATCAAACAACAGACAGAAAACAAGACAAAAATACAATAGTAAGGTAATAATATAAAAAGGCACTCATCCAGAGAGAGAGAGATAGAGAGTGAGGGGGGCAGGCAACGCAAGGCAAATTCTTTTATTTCGAGGATAACGAATAAGCACTCGTGTGATTTTTTACAACCAGTACCCGCCCTAATCAGGGATGACATCAAGATAAAAAACAACAACAATAATAATGATCCAGAGAGAGAGAGACAGAGAGACAGAGACAGAGAGAGAGAGATACAGAGATAGAGACAGAGACAGAGAGACAGAGAGACAGAGAGAGACAGAGACAGACAATGACAATGACAATGACAATATTTTATTGTGTTAAGCTTTTTCAAGCCCATTCACAAGGGGACAGTGGGAAGGGGACTGGGCACAAAACATACATTTACAGACATGAAAAATGTATCATTTTCTTCTGCCCATATGGTCAGCATGGCATGGAATCCACGACATGGTGATGTGATTTACATTATTTTAGATTCAAGAAATTTTTGCCTAACACTTTATCCCATTACAAATGGGGGCATACGGAAACAACAGCCATAAACATCTCATAAGCAACAAGTCTGTGGCAGGACTTCCATATCTACATTCTGTCTGATCCAATGGCTCGTACTCTTTCCGACACGTGAAAAACCTAACTCACAACATATGTATCTGTCCAGATTTGCTCTCTCTCTCTCTCTCTCTCTCTCTCTCTCTCTCTCTCTCTCTCTCTCTCTCTCTCTCTCTCTCTCTCTCTCTCTCTCTCTCTCTCTCTCTCTCTCTCCCACTCACACACACGCGAGCGCGCGATCACACATGATCACTCTTACCACACACACACACACACACACACACACACACACACACACACACACACACATACACACATACACACACACACGCTCCTGTGCGCGCACACACACGCTCCCGCACACACACAAGGGGTGCGCACACACACACGCACGCACGTACGCACGCAAGCACGCACGCACTCTCTCTCTCTCTCAGAGAGACAGAGAGACAGAGAGACAGAGAGACAAAGAGAGAGACAGAGAGAGAGACAGAGAGGGAGAGAGAGACACACACAGAGACACAGAGACAGAGAGAGACAGAGACAGAGAGACAGAGAGACAGAGAGGGAGAGAGAGAGAGACACAGAGACACAGAGACAGAGGGAGACAGAGAGAGACACAGAGAGAGAGACAGAGAGAGAGAGAGATTTGCCCTGATCAATACATTCAACAGTTGGCAACAAACAGAAGGAGATGTCTGCCATTATATCAGGAATTGTTGGCAGAGAAAAAAGAATAAGTTATCTTTTTCATGTGAGCACACGTTCACATGCACTTGAGTTTTGAAATGTGGAAATGTATATTAGTGGGTCAATGTGTTTTCTTTTCCCATTATCTTGATGAATGCTTTTATAGATGGGGTTTGTTTTTTTTGACAGAATGCTTGCGTGTAGATGGTTATGAACTGAAACATGTTTGTGTTGCTGATATAATTATGTATAATGACAGATGGATGGACAAACATATAGATTAACACGTTCAAGCACACACACACACACAAACACAACACACACACACACACAAACACACACGCACGCACGCACGCACACGCACACGTACACACACACACACACACACACACACACACACACACACACACACACACACACACACACACACACACACACACACCTCCACTTCTGTTTTGGTGCTTTGAGTTCACAGTCTTCTGTACATGGGAATAGTTAATGTCGTTATGTTATGAGTGCATTAAATGATGATTTTGTTAAGTAATGGTCAAAAGAATCGCGACAAAGCAAGACTTGCATAGTTTGTCGCAAACGCTTGAAAGGAATGTTTTGCCAGATAAAACTATAATTAGATTATTTAGAATCAAGTGCATTGACGCTTCCTTGCGATTAAAAACAGGACGATGGTAGTCATTGACTGCAAACAATGTTTCGGTAAACAATGTGTCACAAATACTATAGGTGATGTGTTTCACTTTACAACAGAATGTCTAGAGTTTCTGAATTTCGGAAAACTGTATTATCTCCGAAATATTAGTATTCAAGATCGTTGTATATGTTTTGTAATTTGTTAAAAGAGGTTGGTGAAATTTAGCACATGCATAATTCAAGATTACAAATGCTTGGAATTGTTTAAGAATCTCACAAGGGTTATGTCTGTATCGTAATTATGATCTATTGAAAATGTAGTTATGAATGCAAATCATATACGATACAGTTATCAAATTACTTTTATGAAAACATTCATTCCTGATTGAGGTCATGCGTGAATTTTCTCCTGAGTCACAAACTTTGTGATAAAGCCAAAACGTTAAATCGTTCTTTTTCTGCCTTGTTTTGTCTTTCGACACAAAATGCTTTTGCAATATGCATGCCTGATGCTCAGCCAGAATAATCTATGATGCCATTTTTATTGCATGTTTAAAACGCGCTGTCATTCTAGTTTATCCAAATAATGCTTTCTGAGTTTATAGAACCTTAAAGAAAAGACACCACTACAGTCTAATTTTGCTGCATGCTGGAAAAGGCCCAGGGGGAAAGGCAGCCGAGTGGTTAGAATGTTTGGTTCGTTATCTGAGAGCCCCTGTTTGAGCCACCACCCAGGCACCCATTTGACTGAATTTTCCCCTGGTTTACCATTAACATATCCCCGAAGTCGGAATGGAGCTACCGTATTGGTTGTAACTATCTGTCGCGTGAGCATACAAAAAAAAATTTGCTGTTGATGACCTCAGAGCTCTAGCTGAGGAATACAAAAATACATCAGCACCGACTCCGCTCTTTAAAAAGTCATTCAGACGAAGTTATCAACAGAGGTTTTGTATGCGACGCATTTGGAACATTTTGTGCACACATTAACAATATGATCAACCTTTCAAAAGAGTAAGCCATTTC
The DNA here is from genome assembly GCA_030674155.1 of Stramonita haemastoma. NCBI lineage: Eukaryota > Metazoa > Mollusca > Gastropoda > Neogastropoda > Muricidae > Stramonita > Stramonita haemastoma. The sequence continues at coordinate 63,448,009 of CM060318.1, read as the reverse complement.
GTGCCGGTAGGAATGGATGACAAAAACTAGAAACAGAAACCGCTTGCATATACGTGTCGTATTCAAGTACCATCTCCGAAGTTGGAAACGGCTACATTAATGGTCGGAAAGCTGTCACATACGTAGCAATTTCACCATTAGGGAATTGTGGCTTTCTAGCCGAGAAAAAAAAACATACAATAAGAAGGAAAAAGGCCTAAATCAACCCTTTTAGTATATTATGGTCTGAGTATCCATTTGCAGCTCTTCATTGCTTGGCCGAAATGACTTTTCATTCCGATTTCACTGCACGGAGAAATAACCTAAAACTGAATTTTACTACGCCATAAAACAACAACATACACTGTACTTTCACTAGATAGAAAAAAAAGACCTACTGCAGCATTTTTGTAGCAAAGTGTATATGCTCTTCATTGTCTTTTTAGGCGGAATCAGAGCAGTGCGCTTGTCAACATTTGGGGACAGAGAGAGCTGGTGGAGACATACAGCCATATCAGAGTGGGTGGCTGACGCAACCGCCTACACCAAAAGAGGTTCCAGAATAAGCGACTCGACGTATAAAGCGCAAACCATAGGATCCCTGGAACAAGTTTGTTGTGCGGCCAAGTTTAAAAATAAGATCTTCTTCATCTCTTCTCTTCTCTTCTTCTCTCGTTCGCTTTACACCGTCAGATGTGTCTGAGAAAAATAATGGTATGTCCTTTCCAACTCCTCTCGTGGGCCCTGCATCATGGTATGTAGGGTTGTCTCTGTCATACTCATGCATTATACACATATGCACATACACACATACACGCACGCACGCACGCGCGCGCGCACACACATACACACACGAACGCACGCATGCACACACGCATATACCCAAACGCACGACGCACGCACGCACGCGTGCAGGCACGCTCATACACACACACACACACACACACACACACACACACACACACACACACACACACACACACATACACACACACACACACACACACACACACACACACACACACACACACACACACACACACACACACACACACACACACACACACACACACCGGTCATGTATGTACTTTTTTCGTTCCTCGGCTAGAGCTCCGAAGTTTACCAGCGGCAAGATTTTGCGTATGCAACGGTGTTTTTTGCCCATCACGAAGGTAGCTGCATTTCGACTTCGGGAATGTATGGTGGGCATGTTCGTATTTCCATTATCCATAGAACACTGACATGAATTACGAGATTTTTTAACGTAATATTTGATCTTCTGAATGTGTATATACACCAAGGAATTCAAGCACAGGCAGGTGTGCACTTGAAGTTTACCTGGGATATCGCAAAAGTCCCAAACGTTAATTCACCAGAGTTCGCCGAGATTCGAACCAAGATTACTGGACTCATAAATCAAGATGAAATGGTCTTCACCACTCAGTTTTAACTTCCCTCTTGCTTTGTTTTCATACACACACACACACACACACACACACACACACACACACACACACACACACACACACACACACACACACACACATACACACTCTCACACACACACACACACGCACGCACGCACGCACGCACACACGCGCACACACACACACTTACAACACACACACACACACACACACACACACACACACACACACACACACACACACACACACACACACACACACACACACACACACACACCGGGACGGGATAGCCTAGTGGTCAGAACATTGCGCTCGCAGTTTGACGACCCGGGTTCGATTCCCGTTCGAGGGGATTTTTCTCCTGGAGTTAACATCAGTGTTGACTCCACTCTCCCCAAAGTCCTTCGGATGAGACTATAAACCGAGGCCCCGTGTGCGAACGCACGCAGAACATCTTGTGCACACGTTAAACCCTGTTCCGCTTTTCGTAAGAGTAGACGATCGTGTGCCTGTGGGAACAGATGACATTTACAAAAGTGCATACACACGGGGACTGGATGTAAAAAACACACGAGTGCTTAGCCCATTATCCTCGATATAAAAGAATAAAATAAATAAAACACACACACACACGCGCGCGCGCGCGCACACGCACACTCTCACACACATACACAAAATCACACACAGACACATACACGCGTCCGCGCGAGCACGCACGCACACACACACACACACACACACACACACACACACACACACACACACACACACACACACACACACACACACACACACACACAAGACACGTCAATGGCTCATAACATATGACCATGTCTGCAATTACATATACATGTTTAAGTGTACATCTGGATACATTGAATCGGTGGCCAAGTTGTAGCTTCAAGAAAGCGAGATGTGGGTTCGATCCCTGACTAAAGCGCAAATGTTCCCCAACCCACATGACGGTGAGCGATTGTCTGGGTGCTAGTCTTTTAGATGAGACAACAGAAAACCCCGTAACACCCAAATGCAATCGAGGTATAGCTTGCACCAAGGAGAAAATTGTCTCTGCAAACATTTCGAAAATAAATGTCACTCTCACAGGGAGACAAAAACGCAGACAAGACGGTTTTTAAATACAGAAAAAAGCACACAAAAAAGATAGGGTGACACTGCTTTTGTAGCGATACGTTGCTCCTGGAGAACAAACCTGGTTTCACACAGAGATAGTAGTTGAAATGTAATACAATGTAGGACATTATGAATAAAACAAACACCGCATAAAGAACTCTTATTCACTTTTGAAGGTCCATCTGAAAGAAAACTACAAGCAATGATTCATCTTTACTTCTTGGACTCAAAATATAAAAAAACCGAATATTCTAGCTGGACCAATCATGTGCCATGTTCTCTTTGATGTCATGTTATTCCCACATGAATGGAAAATCATAAAAAGGGTAGATTTGAACATAAACCAGGCGATTTTCTCATCAAGCATACTAAAGAAAACACACATCAAATGAACACTGGTGTGGAAATAAAGATGAAAGGGCACACAAAAATGTGAAAAAAACAAAACCAAAAAACAGACAGATGAATTCTGGAATGCAAGAATATTACTGATGTTATTTTTTTCACTTTTTCAAAGAGAAAAAACCTCATTCTTGCGTCTCTAAATGAAACATGAAGCCGTCTCTTGAGTATTGCTGCGGGTAAAAAAAAAAAAATGAGTAAGACAAAAAAACTTCAGATGTAAGGCTGCTATAATCATGTGAAATGTGAAATGAAATAATCATCATAATATCATCATTATCAGAGTCAGAAACCGTTTGCCGAAAGGAATCTTTTTTTATGAAAACTGCGTGGCAGGAAGATGTCACAACATTCGTCGTAACACGCATCATATATCTGAATAGCTCCAGAAGCACTTGCCAGTAAACATGGCATCCTCTGTAATGTGCTGTTTATTGGAGGTGAGTGCCCTGCAGTAATGGGTCCTGCTGCAGGAACGGCGTTAGGCCTGCCATGTCATGATCGCATCTCATCCTTAACTTTTGTTTATGGCTTGTTCAAGGACACAGCTATTTTGGAAAATTTATCTGGTCTTACAGAAAACAGGTAAAGGCTGTCTGTTCAATCTAGAAATAAAAAACCCGAAACTATCTCAATATTTTGTAAGCTTACATACCTTCTTGACTTCCTCTGTCTTCCTGTCTCCCTATTTGCTCACTATTTCTTCTGCCCGTCCCTAAATCTGCCGCTTGTTTTTCTACCCCAAAACGGGCAAAACTTTAATCAGCAACAGCAGCCGCAAAAAAAACAACACCCACAACGATAAAAGCAAATGAGAGTGTAAGTATGTATGATTGTCTGCTTTCCTATCTGTTAAGTCGTGTCAAAAACTACACTCAAGAATAAAAACAAGCACAAAATAAAACAAATAGGGTTGCATGACCATTTTAAAGCAATTGTTAACTTTGATAGATGGAAAAAAAATCTACCAAAAAAACCCCATATCGTATAACATATCCCGAGATGATAGAAATACCACAGGAAAACGGTTTCAAGGACAGAATAGGAAAAATCAGGCAGAGAAATTGATTGTAGTCTGATCATTACACAATGCCAATATGCAATTTCTTTCTGTCCTTTAACAAATCAGTTCACACTGGTCACGCAAGGCAGAAATGAAAAGGCCAGCAAAGCACATCAATCAAAATTAAAGCAAACAAAAAATACAATATATCCAGGAACAGTGGTCAACCAGCTCTGAAAAAAGGCTATGTGGCATAAAACAGCAAAGAATACAAATAATACACGTTCAGACATGAAAAGTTAATCACAAACTGCAATTTGATACAAACACACGCTGTTTTATTTGTTTTTAGATCTATCTACGCCTGCACGACTGTTTATTTAACTATTCAACTTCTCTGTCTCTGTCTCTCTCTCTCACACACAAACACACACACAAACACACACACATATAAAATCCGTTTCGCTTTTCGGAAGAATAGGCCATTTTGTGCCGGAGGGAAAGAAAACCAAAATTTACAAAACTGTACGCCCATGGGAACAGAATGTAAAATAGCACATGATTGCTTATTCCATTATTCTTGAAATAAAAAATAGTAAAAATAATCTGCATGCACACAAGCATACGTACACAGGCATACATACACACATACACACATAAGCACACGCGCGCGTGTGCACACACACACGCGCACGCGCGCGCACGCACACACACACTTACAAAAATAAACAAACAAACACACAGACATGCGTAAACGAGTGCAAACGCACACAGCTGTGTACGCACAAGGGCACACCCTCCCGCATATATGCAAGCATGCACACATATTCATTGGGCAGGCTCCACTGAAAATGACCAAAGTGATCCAGCAGTAGTGTTGGGACATCTGTTGAGAGCTCCAAAGAACATTCACATCAAAAGCGTTACTTCACCCAGCGCATGCGGCATGACAAACATATACTAGCTATGGCATGACCGGAGGGTTGCGAGTTCGATCCATAGGAGTGATAAGATTTTTTCTGGACTTCGGCCGGCCCTACCCAGAGTGGGTGTGCTGTGGGCTCATTGGGAAGACTGGGACTACACCGTCCAGTTTCAACCTTTTAACGGATGCGGGTTGGAGAGTGTTGATTTGAGTAACTCACCATTACTGCAGGTGTATGTATCTCTGGGTTGGCTGACGCCAGGATATATTATGATGGTAACGTAGAGTACACCCTGTCAAGTAGTCTCAGAGCGCATGCACTTCCTTAGCAGCGTCATTACGCCATCCTAATTATCATTGATCATCATATAATTGTCAAATTAGTTTTGAATCGGTGGCCCCTGTTGCTCTGGTCTCATGGTGACCTCAGGTTTGGGTTCTGCATACGCTTCTGTGCCTGTGTGAGTTTGTGTTAAAGCCTTTGGCGTTGGGGGTTCGCGGGGACGGTGGTTAGAGCGCCGTTGTGGTGGTGGCCACCTCGGGTGGGCAACTCACTCAGTATGGCTCCGCGACTAAGCTAACCTGTCATTAATAGGGGGCTTAGTAGGTGATGTTTGTGTACGTTAGCTTAGAACAGGCACATCTGAACACGACCAAAGTGACCCAGCAGCAGTGTAGGGCCCCTTTGGCTGGTGGTCCCACAGCAGACTGATATTGATGAGCTCCCTGTGAACTTCTGACCCTGAGGGTGCAACATAACGAATCTTGGTATGGCTGGGGCGGAGCGACTGAAATGAGCGGCGTGGGAACAGCAGGACAGGCACGTTACAGAAGATGAGGCAGAAAAAAGGTATGGCGTGACATGCTTGTATCACGTGAAGAGATCAAAATGAGTGGCGTTAGAACAACAACATGGGGATATCACAGAAAATTGGACAGCTAAATGCATAAGAAGACAAAGATAGGGGTAGATGGACAGCTCAATCAATCTGCAAAACAACAGTTCAATCTTCCTGCTATCTCGTGTACTTAGTCTTGGGTATATCTTCTGACTTCATTCATATACATATCCCATCAGTAAACACGCAAACGTCCTATCTATATCGTAGTAGTGAAGAAAACAAGTGATACAAAGAAATGTTTGCAAACACACACAGAGAAACAAAAGAAATGGTACAAACAAACAAAGCGAAAACCCTAGGGTGCCGAAAGTCTATTACAGCGCCGTATATTTTCATTGTAGCAGGTTTCTTGTTTCTCTGCCAAACTGAAGAAGGCCGACTGTTTGTTTGGAGCTAAACATATAATGTTTATTTCTCCCCCTCTCCCTTATTCTACCATACACACAGGCATATGGATAGCTAGCTAGCTAGATTATCTAGACACACAGCATATGTAGAATTATGAATATAACATCATATATATATATATTATATATATATATAATATATATATATATATATATATATATATATATATATATATATAACACTAACACACACTAACTACACACATTGTTGCGTTTTCTTCCTGCTCCTCTCTTCATTGATCAGTGGTATTCATCCCCTGAGAGGCTGCCACTGGAGATGCTACAGAACATTGCAACAGGGCAGATATTGCCTTATCTGATGTTTTGTGTCTCTTTTTTTATTTACTGTATGTGTTCATTTTGTGCTTTTGTTCATTCTCAGTTTTCTGGCAACATAACACTGTTCGTGCGAAAGAAAAAAGCGAAGGGGATGTTGTTCTATTTGTTCCCTTATGTATTTGCGTATACATGCAAATGCTTTTTATGTTGCATGTAAACCACAAACACAGAGATGAAGCGTATGTGTATATATATATATATATATATATATATATATATATATATATATATATATATATATATATATATATATATATATATATATTATATATATATATATAGTTACACATTTAATTATGCACACGCATGCACTCTATCTGTGTATAATAGCTTCAATCTGCGCATGTTTTTGACGTTACATGTCTCTGTGCTTGCCGCCAGGTTTTTGTTTTTCATTCCTTGCAATTCAAAACTGCATTATAGCATTGGAACGAATGCTACTAGCTAGTTTTCTATATGGGTAAAATCTAAAAAAAGTTCAGAAAAAAGTCTTTAAAGATCAATTTCATGTACAGCATGCACATTCTACTTAAAAAATGCCCCCAAGATCGCATTTTAGAAAAGCAGTAGCATTTTAGGAATTACAAAGACATGAAACGGATCGCAACATAATTATTAGAAAATTGGATTTAACATTATTTTGTCCCTTTATGTCAATTCCATATTTGTCACGAAAAATATGAAAATAAAGACTTTGGAGGAGGATGAGTGGCAAAAAAGACATAAAGTTTCTCAATTTCAGCCATGTTTCTTTAACCAAACCCTATGGTTTGGTAGTTAAACCTAATCCCGTCATTGAGAAGTCTATGATAGTTTTAAGTCTTCCTTGATATCAGACTTTTTCTTTCAAGGGGAGATGTAAACTGTCATGGGGCATGTGAGGGGCTTGTTGTCGTGTGATGCAAATGTGTTGTATACCTTGTATTACGGTATACATATGATCCCCTGTTATCATGGAACTGTCAGTACTACTTTTTAGTATTGTTAATCTACTTCACATTATTCGTTTTCACCATAACATACAGTTTTACTTTTCGGTGGCTGTTCAGTCAGAAGTAAGTATACAGTGCAAACATGCACATTATCTGTATACATAGCATCTACTTTAATATTAGAAAGCATAAATCTCAAAAAGTTCAGAAAAGCCATAGCGTCTTCTGACAGAATCTACCTTAGACGAATTGATAGTCGAAAAACAGTTTTACAGCTATAAAATAGACAGCGGTCCACGAATTGCCTTGGTGCAACTTTAGTTCTAGTTTCGATGGCAGTAGTGGCAAACATCCTCAAGATACCCAGGTACATTTTTTTGTTACTGTAGTTTGGACACATCGATCACTCACTCACTCACTCACTCACTCACTCACCACTTACGTGTCGATCAACCCAAGAGCCAGCAATCTTTTCTTCCATCTCTCCCTGACCAAAATAGCCAGTCAGTATACTTTCGCTTCAGTCTTCATGACAGGGTTATGGACAGATTCGGCTGATCTATACACGAAGTGGTCAGTGTATTGATAGTTGACACCCCCTGATAGTAAAGTACAGCTTCACCACAAAACCGCTAGCTGATAGGGGTATTACAGTCTCCTTCGTCTTGAATGCTCAGACAGCAACTGTTGTTGTCTGTTATAAGACCAAAAATGATTGTATTGGACAACTGTTAAGCACCTGACAAGTCAAACCTAGCGTATCCAACTTTGGCATGGGGGCAGAATTGTTATGTTTCAAGTCTTTTGGAGAAAGGCAGAAGAATGGACCAATAAGGCAGAACATCAATAAAAAAAGAAAGAGGGGACAGGATGAAAAGATACAAAGCTGTAATAAATAGAGCGATTGAAAAGAGGGAGTATCTAGCACAGTTTCAACAGAAGGTGGGGGATATTTGTACTGACAGACACCCAGCATCCCGACAGGGAATGGAGAACGTAATCAGTATGATCTGTGGGAATGGAGAATGTAATTGTGATCTTTGTTTCATGTCACATTTAGTTTTCTAAAAATTGTAAGACTATCTTTATTCATCAATTTCTAGTGGATTGTGTATGTATTCTGAAGGTATGTCTGGTGTCATTACAAAACACGAGGTGACATCCCTGATGTAGCAACAGAGGCCAACAGACGAGTAAGCAATGCGATTGGACTAGACTAACCTTTCACTTTGAAGCTGGTTGGTCTGACAGATCCCTCAAGGGCAACTTACGAGCAAATGACTTATGCAATTACACAAATTACCGCCTATCTCCTACCCCTCTCTCTTTCTTCAATATATCAAACCATCTTTTTGTTTCTGTAGTCCCAACAGCACTTGATTGAAATTGAACTTGATGATACAGAAATGGATTCAAATATCCCCCTCTCTAAAACCATTCTACAAGGAAGAGTCGAAGATGTTGGGGAAAGATATATGCGTGGAAAACAATAAAAAAAAAAAACTGTTCTGACATCAAGGACTATGCAGGGCTGCCCTTCATAGATCTCCTGACGACAGTCAGGTCAGGTCAGGTCAGGTCAGGCCAGGCCAGGTCAGGTCAGGTCAGGTCAGATCAGGTCAGGTCAGGTCAGGTGTTATCATCACCGCTGTCATCGATAGAAGCTCCACGCAGGCCCATTAGGATTCGCCATAATTATTTCGTTGTCTTCACCGAGTTCTACAGCAGGAGACAATGGCAAACCAGTGATCTCTTTGGTCAGCATCTCCTGTCATGACCACAGCCACTGACAGAAAAGCCTGGAGGAGAATGTCTGCTTCTTCTGCACCCAGGTCCCCCTGACGTTGTCCAAGCCTCCCTGACTGAGTGTCAATGGACGAATGATGGCAATGACAATGATAGTGATGAGGAGAAAGGGCAGGAATAAGAGAAGAAGGAGGAGGTAGAGGGGGATGACGAAGAAGACAATGATGACAACGACGATAATGGCAATGGCAATGACAATGATGGTGAGGAGGAGGAGGAGGAGGAGGAGGAGGAGGAGGAGGAGGAGGAGGAGGAGGAGGAAAAAGAGGAGGAGGATCATGATGATGATGAAAAAGACAATGAAAATAACAATGCTGCTGCTGCTGCTGCTGCTGCTGCTGCTGCTGCTGCTGCTGCTGCTGCTGCTGCTGCTGCTGCTGCTGCTGCTGCTGATGATGATAGAGGAGAAGTAAAAATAATATGGAATCTGGGATTTGCGTGATATTAAGCTCGACATGATCAACAATTACTGTTTCTCTATAGCATTTTGGTGGATTATCATATACTTAAGAAGCCCACACGTGTGTCAAGACCACCAAAATAAAAATACGTGTTTTCCTTGCTAAATATATATCATCGGTCTAATTAGTGTCGTTCAAAATGAGAAGGCATTGCCTATTTTGATGCTACCAAAACAAAGTAAACACGCACACAAACACACACACACACACACACACACACACACACACACACACACACACACACACACACACACACACACACACACACACACACATATACACACCGGCACAAACACAGACACGGACACACACACATACACACACGCGCGCGCGCACACACACACAATACACATGTGTGCACCACTGAGCCGAAAACTGAGGTACTAAGAGCTGGACTTATCAAGTGCCCACCAAACTCGCCTTAACTCATTTTGATTTTTCCCTACACCACACATATAGACGCAAAATACATGTATTCAACTCCGACATAAGTTCCCAAGCCACTTTATTTTCAAGTCAAACTGAGGCCAGTGGTCAGACCTCCTGCAAGTTACTTTTATTATTTATTATTTTATTCTTTTATTCGAGGATAATGGGATAAGCACTCCTGTGGGTTTTTTTACATCCAGTCCCCGTGTGCATGCAGTTTTGTAAATGTCATCTGTTCCCACAGGCACACGATGGCCTACTCTTACGAGATGTGGAACAGGATTTAGCGTGTGCGCAAGATGTTCTGCGTGCTTTCACACACGGGGCCTCGGTTTATAGTCTCATCTGGACTTTTGGGGAGAGTGGAGTCAGCACTGAAGTTAACCCCGGGAGAAAAGTCTCCTCGAACGGGAGTCGAACTCGGGTCGTCAAATTTCGAGCGCAATGTTCTGACCACTAGGCTCTGTCGTCCCGTTACAAGCACAGGAGAAGGCTAGGCACTAGGACAACATTTGGTAAGGAAACGCAGAGAAGGAAGAAGAATAGATTGTTAGACAGGGATCTCTATTCTGATCTGAACAAAAAAAGTAGATACGACCAAACCCACCTTTCGCTTACATCTTGTGATCAATAGCGACTATTGTGCATCACAGTTGCTTAGAACACCTTGTAGCTCTGGGCTAGATCGTCAAGCGGTGGACCCGAACACTTACAGATACTTGTATATCAGCCGATCCGAATGGCTGTCATCCTATTACCCCTCTCTGGTCAGACAAAATGGACAGCTCCTTTCTCTGTGCTGTGGTCTCCCTGTCAGCAGGAGATGACAGGACGGGAGGAAGGGTGATCGGTGTATGGAACATAGGTGGTAAGTGGACGGTTAGATTGGCCCATCTTTCGTTACTGCTGTCAGCACAAGCCATATGAAGCTAAAGAGGGGGGGGGGGGGGGGGGTGTTATTAGGGTCAGGGTTTCCCAACTATAAAGCACCCCTAGTTGTTACCTTGGTCAATGCAGTCTGTCTCACTTAATATAACGTTTCTGCTTACCATTACAATTACAATCTACCATTACAATGCAATGGTAGATAAGAAGTTGGCGATGCAATCTGCCTCCCCGCATAGATATATTATATTTGTATACCCCTTGAGGTCTTAGCAAATTCATCTGCTTGATATGTGGGCTGATTTCCCTTTGGAAAGCGCGTCACCAGCAAAATATGGAGTAAGAATCAATGATTATTTTGATTTGGATGATAAAACAAAAACAAAACAAACAAAAAAACAAATAAACAAACAAAAACAAAACACACACACACACACACACACACACACACACACACACACACACACACACACACACACACACAAAAAAAAAAAAAAGGCGCAATGATTAAAGAGCAAACATGAGAACATGATGAGGTTGAATGACTGAAAACATCAATCCACCACCATCTGTCATCAAAATAGTCCCATACAACATAAGTTTGATAAAGAGAGAGAGAGAGAGGAGAGAGAGAGAGAGAGAGAGAGAGAGAGAGAGAGAGAGAGAGAGAGAGAGAGAGAGAGAGTGAGACAGAGACAGAGACAGAGACAGAGACAGAGACAGAGACAGAGACAGAGAGACAGAGAGACAGAGAGACAGAGAGAGACAGAGACAGAGACAGAGACAGACAGACAGACAGACAGACAGACAGGCAGACAGAGAGAGACAGAGAGAGACAGAGAGAGACAGAGAGACAGAGAGACAGAGAGACAGAGACACAGAGACAGAGAGACAAAGACAGAGAGACAGAGACAGACAGAGACAGAGACAGACAGAGACAGACAGAGAGACAGAGAGACAGAGAGACAGAGAGACAGAGAGACAGAGAGACAGAGAGACAGAGACAGACAGAGAGACAGACACAGATAGATACACCCAGACAGACAGATACACACAGACAGACAGACATAGAAAGAGAGACTGACATAATTCTAGAGACAAAGAGAGAGAGAGAAGAGAGAGAGAGAAGAGAGAGAGAGAGAGAGAGAGAGAGAGAGAGAGAGAGAGAGAGAGAGAGAGAGAGAAGAGAGAGAGAGAGAGAGAGAGAGAGAGAGAGAGAGAGAGAGAGAGAGAGAAGAGAGAGAGAGAGAGAGAGAGAGAGAGAAGAGAGAGAGATGAGAGAGAGAGAGAGAAGAGATAGAGAGAAAGAAGATAGTAGATTGAAAGAAAGAAAGTACCAGGTAATGAGAGAGAGAGAGAGGTATAAAGAGAAAAGAAGAAACCAGGCAATGAGCAGGCAAATTGGACAAGCCAGGACAGCCCAGCTATCAACTGCAACAAACGGTCATCCATTCAGCTGCGTGAATCACTCCTTTGTTTTTGTTTTCCTTTACACGTTGCTAGAAAAAAAGACGTTTGTCTTACAGTCTGCTAGTTTGTCTGTCTGCTTCTCACTCATGCATACGGCATTTTGTTTTCCCGTGAAGAGTGGAAATGCAAAATGGCACAAGGTAGTAGATGCGTTTTTATGCTTATGTACGCATATAAAATGACAAGAGGTGTGTGTGTATGTGTGTGTGTGTGTGTGTGTGTGTGTGTGTGTGTGTGTGTGTGTGTGTGTGTATGTGTGTGTGTTTGTGGTGTGTATGTGTGTGGGTGTGTTGGTGTGTATGTGGTGTGGGGTGTGTGTGTGTGGGTGTGTTGGTTGTGTTGTGTGTGTGTGGTGGGTGTGGGTGTGTGGTGTGCGTATGTGTTTGTGAGTTTGTGTGTTTGTGTGTTGTGTGTGTGTGTGTGAGGTGTGTGTAGCGCATGTGTGTTTGTGAGTGTTTGGGTGAAGGGTGTGTTTGTATGTGTGTGTAAGTGTCTGTAAATGTGTGAACACGCGACAAACACATACCCACCCCACCGGCACCTCACGCTCCCCCCCACCTCCCCCCCACACATACACACACACATTCCCACTTCTCACCCACACATCTCCCCCCCCCCCCCGGGCCCCCACCCTCACATATACGAACAAACGATGCCACAAAGTAATAGACAAACGTCGTGATATAAATGAGCATTGAGATTCTTCAGTTACATCTGACGCACGACAACAGCAACAAATAGCAAGACGTTTCAGCTGCTCCACTATAAGTTATCTCTGTATCACATTCAGGCCCCACACTGTCGTCACCATGTCCTGCTTTTAGAGGGATGTCTGACTGTTGTTTTCGAAGAGAAAGGATCACAGGAACAGCCTATCAAAATAGGTTGAATAGATTTTCTCTATGCAAGCAAAACTTTATATCTATAAGAGGAATTGTAAATGATTGAAATAATATGTTAAAGCGACACCACCGTACTAAAGACTTCATTGCCAATATACGGCAGTCTTTTCTAACTGTCAGCATGCTTGAGCAACTCTAGAAGCTTAACATAACAAGGCAAAGCGACTTGTTTAAAAAAACAACAACGAAAACCCCAGACAACAACAATTAAATGGATTTTTTTTCACAGTCAGGATGTTTAAACATAGGGGACAGGATAGCTTAGTGGTCAGAGCACCTGCTGTCCCCAAGCCAATGTTAAGCAGCATCGAGCGTGGTTAACAAGTAGATGGGTGACCATTTTGCCTGCCTTGGTTTCAGTACGGTCCCCCAGTTCACTCAGCTGTAATAGGGGTCCTGCCATATTTAGGGTCAGGGAAGGTAAAGCAGCGAGGGAGAGGAGATGAGTGAACCCTCAATATGTTGGCTCCTGGAGAAATAAGGTCCCTGATGCCTCGTTCTCTTACAACCACATCATGGTTATGGGTCACCTTTACCTTTTTCCCTTATGTTAAAACATATTGAAGAACAGATAGAGCAATTTTCACATTGGCATTGACTTGCTATATAATATCTAAAAGAGAACGTATCATAGTGACTGAGAGGTTTTGAATTTATTTTGAGGAATTACCTGGAGACTAATTATCAAAATGTAAAACTATAAAGATGCCATCCCAAAGTTTTCCCAGAAACTCTAATCTTTCCCAAGACTTCTTACCTCAAATACAGCTGCCAAGAGATGTAAGGAGCAAATGAGGGGCTGAGAACTAATAGCCTTTATCCTCAGGATACGACTGGCAACGTGAAAAGACAGCTGGAAACACTAACACACAACACACAATGGCCAACAAACAGTTTGCTGATTTGGCTGAACCGGAATAGCTGATAGTTCTAGAAGATAGTCCTGATGCACAGACAGCGCACATCTGGGGATGAGGTAAAAAAAAAAAAAAAAAAAGTTCTGCCCAGTTCACTAAAAAAAAGAGATCTTATGTTAGTCGTTTCAGTGAATGAAGAAATGTATTTTGTATGTTATGCATAGATGTAGAAGTTGAGGAAACACCGACAATATCAACATGTCTCTTTTATTTGTTCTATGAAAGAAATCGATTCAGCCAGAATTTAAAGTAAAGGCAAAGATAAACACAGAGAAGTATAATGAATGCACAGAAAGAGACAGAGACAGACACACAGACACAGACAGACGGACTGATAGATGCAGAAAGACAGAGAAAACAAGAAAGGAATTCAAACAAACACTGTGTAGCAGGCCATACACAAGACAGACATTAAGCAGCAAAGTTCCAGTTTCTTAGTGTCATTGCCTTTTTCTAAAGATATCTATTTTTCAATCCATTGAGTACTATTACTGACGTACTCCTTTTGTCTGTTGAGAAGGTGGTCTTTTAAAGACTTTCATGCTTTTGTATGTCTAAGGATAGAACCAAGTTTATATATAAACACAGATATATACACACACAAGCAAACACATACACACACACAAACAAACAAACACACACACACACACAACACACACACACACACACACACACACACACACACACACACACACACACAACACACACACACACACACACACACACACACACACAACTTCCTTCGGTTGAGACTATAAACCGAGGTCCCGTGTGCAAACACACTCAGAACATCTTGTGCACATTTAAACCCGTTCTACTCATGGGAAGAATAGGCCATTGTGTTTCGGTGGGAACGGATAACAAAATTGACAAAGTTGCATACATAGGGGGACTGGATGTAAAAACCGCACATGAATGCTTACTCAAATTATCCGCGAAATAAAAAAATAAAATAAACAGATAATATATATATATATATATATATATATATATATATATATATATATATATATATATATATATATATATACTTAAATCATATATCATGTACTCTGGGCAACTCGTGTTGACTGACTATGAACGTGGTGAAATTTAGACTATCACTAATGCCATCATCTGTTTTCTCTTGTTTTTGTGGTGGGGCCTAGGTTTGAGAGACGCACTAATCTTTATGCCAAACATCCATCACAGTTCTTCTAGGCATTATCGGCATTTTCCTTTTTTTCCGGCGTGTCTATGCTTGTCAACTGCAAATTGAAAACTGAGGTGGGTTCTCCCTCCGATATTGATTCAGCCCTTTTTTGACCTCGATACCACACCTCATGATTGATTCCTAAAGAAGGTTCAATACGGGTGATAGAAGGCAGCCTTGGTGCACACCAACTGATGTTTGGGACCACTGTCATTCACAGAACATTGCATTACATGTGCGTTACTGGTCTTGGTGAACAGTAATTTAAAGACATCTTAACTACATCCGTAGATAAATGCGAAATCAGATTACACCATTAAAAAAAATAAAGGATGATCTTATAGAAGTACGTCTCTTGCACTGACAAAACTGTACACAAATTCATTCAAAATGTCAAAACATAGCACGTTTACGAACACTCAAGAACATAGAAAGAGACAAGAATGTTTTGCCAAGTAACAGTATTGTTAACCACAGACTGACAAAAAAGCAGAAAACGAAAAGCATCAGCGTCTTTCTACACATTGGAGAAGATAGGAGACTGGGGTTCTGTCTTGCGCTAATCTTTGTAAGAATTGCTCTAGCTGTGAAAAAAAAGTGACTGTTTTCGGATTTGCTTTGCTTAGCTTCGTTTATATTCCTTTTCTTTTGTTACTTCCACTGTTTGTTCCTTGCTTGGTTTTGTTGTTTCTGTAAATATTCGTTTATTGTCTTTTGGCTTTGTTTTCGTCTTTAAAAAAACAACAACAAAAAACTTGTCCTTTCTTTTTGGGTTTGGTTTCTTTTGTTCATCCTCGCTTGCTATTGCTTTTTGTAGTTTATCAGCAAAAGGAATCTCATTTTTACATATCTGTTTGTACAGATGAATGAGGCTGGCTTTTCGTGCTCTCGATCTTGTTCCTTTTCTTGTTGTTGTTGTTGTTCTTGTTCCTCTTCTTCTTTTTTCTCTTTGTCTTTTTGTTCGTCTTCTTCTTGTTCTTCTTCTCTTCTTCTCTGTCTCTCTCTGTATGTCTGTCTCGCTCTCTCTTCTCTCTTCTCTCTCTTCTCTCTTCTCTCTCTCTCTCTCTCTCTCTCTCTCTCTCTCTCTCTCTCTCACACACACACACACACTCACACACATATCTATTTCCTTATATATACATATATGCAAGAAGGACGATGGCTGGATGGTTAAGACGTTTGCCTGCCAATATGTAAACCGTGAGTTTCTGGGTTCGTACCCAGCCTCGCCCTTACTTCCAAGTTTGACGAAAAAATCGAACTGAATGCAAAGTCATTCGGATGAGACTATAAACCGAGGCCCCGTGTGCGAACGCACGCTGAACATCTTGCGCACACGTTAAAACCCCGTTCCGCCTTTCGGAAGAGCAGGCCATCGTGTGCCGGTAGGAACGGATGACAAAATTATCATATAAAAAAAATCCAGCATGCAAACAGGTGTCGTGTTTAGACACCATCCCTGAGGAAAAAATCGGGGGTTGGAGTCCCAGGGCGGCTCGGGGCTGTAGGCTATATGGCAACGTTCTGGTGGCTCCTGCAACGGTACTGGAACCATTCGTATTGGTCATTGCCCTTCCAATGGATCATTCCAGTGGCGTGGAGGGGGGGTCTGCTGCATGGGTAACAGCTTGCCCTCGAGCTCCATACTTACTTACCCAGGCTTTGCGCTCTAAAGACGAGAGTGCAACTCCATAGTCTTCCGAGACTGATGGGTGCCTACTTACATAATATGCATATCTATATATCTCTTCTACTCTCTCTCTCATTCACATGCGCACACACACACACACACACACACACACACACACACACACACACACACATGTATGTATGTGTGTTGTGTGATGTGTGTGTGTGTGTGTGTGTGTGTGTTGTGTGTGTGTGTGTGTGTGTGTGTGTGTGTGTGTGTGTGTGATGTAGTCTTCAATTTTACGTCCTTCCACATAAAGTGATACGTGTGTGTGTGTGTGTGTGTGTGTGTGTGTGTGTGTGTGTGTGTGTGTGTGTGTGTGTGTGTGTGTGTGTGTGTGTGTGTGTGTGTGTGTGTGTGTGTGTGTGTATGTGTAGACTCAGAGAGCTGCGTGTATATTTCCTTCAATCGCCTACTCTTCCTATGCATCTCTGTCTCTCTTGTTTTCTGTTTAAATATAAATTTCTGTAGCTGGATGGGCTGTCATTCGTTTCGAGAAAACATTAAAACGAAACCAGGATTTTTAAAAAAAATCATTCATAAAACAAGAAAAAAGATTGAGCTTTCTTTGATTTCCTTTGATCGACCCAACCTATACCTAGCCAGATGACCTCATTACTCAGGCCTGTCCAGGCAAAGGCGGCATGATGTGCAAGAGTGCAACATGAAGCACTAGTAAGTGCACTGATGTGTTGAAAGCATTTGATTTTATTCTCATTATTCTGGAAAAAAACAAACTTGGTCTGAGTTTAGCTATGTGTAAGGTTGCTGAAACAGGCATTCGTTTGCTTTTTTGCTTGTTGTGTTTGTGTGCGTGTTTTAGGTTGTTGTAATGCTTTAGGATTGTTATCGATGTTTGGCATTATTGAGTGAGTATTACGTCCTGAAGTAGGAGTATTTACGTGTGTGTGTGTGTGTGTGTGTGTGTGTGTGTGTTGTGTGTGTGGTGTGTTTGTTTGGTGTGTGTGTGTGTGTGTGTTGTGTGTGTGTGTGTTGTTTGTTGTGTGTGTGTGTGTGTGTGTGTGTGTGTGTGTGTGTGCTTGTTTGTTTGTTTGTTGTTTTATGCATATTTATTATGCCTCTCTATGTCTCTACATGTGTTTATCGATCTGTATGAACGGGCACGCGTTAGTACTTACAAGTAAATGCTATTCACTACAATAAATTTAAGAAAAAAAGAAATAGTCTTCTCTCAGATATTCTTGCCTCCTATCCTAAAAGTCTCTTTTCATCTTAAAAAAGATGGATTACCAACGACTGGGTAAAGCAAACTAGTTACCTTAGGAGTCAAATCTCTTTGAGAAATTCTGTCACTTTTCCACTTTGATAATCACAAAGCGTACAATGAGACAACGGGAGTCACATCACCCATCACCACCCGTATTCTGATTTTGTTTTTTCTTCGGAAGAAAATAAACTTCACCCTGGTCTCTGATGAGAAAGAACATCTCCTATGTTTACTATGGGGAACGAACCAATAAGTAAACTACAGTTGTAAACAGTGGAGCTGTGATATGCAGAGGGTATCGGGAAACAATGCTATGTCAAATCAGAGACGAAAGCATTTGCAGCAAGGAACCTTCTTTTATTGAGATAACGCGGCATGGAAGGAAGATGCCATAGCTTTGTTGGGTCCATCATATATCCGAATAACTCTGGAGAGGGCTTGCCAATAATCATAGCAGCCTCTGCACTGCACTTTTTATTGGAGGTGAGTGACCTACAGTAATGAGTTCTGCGGCAGGAAGGAAGTTATGCCGGTCATATCATGATAAGATCTCCTGGTATAATTCGTAAATGGCTTACTCAAGGACACAGCTATTTTAAAAACGTCATTTTAAGAGAACGTTATAAACACCACCACATCTTATCTTTTCGATCATAAACTATAGATTATAGTTTACAGTTGTTTTTCTTCGCCTCCTTTCACTTCCTGTCCTTTTTCGTGTTTAACCATTTTGTTGCTGTTTTCTTTTTGTCAATCGCCACTCTGCTCTGTGCATAACTTGTCTTTCTTTCTGAACAAACAGGCTGTACTCGTGGGCGCACAGTTGTTAAAAGCGTTTCTTTGCATGGCTGTTTTTGTGTCTTTTAACATTCCAAACATTAAGGAAAAAAACAAAAACCCTTTTTTTCCAGCAACTATCTTGGACTGCAAACTGTCTGCAAACATTTATAACGCTGTCGTAAAGAGCCCCTTCAAGACAGACCCACCACATCCAACCTCGGTGTGGAAGATAATTGTTATGTTTGAAGTGTTTCTTTAAAAAAAAATACAGAAAATAAACAAGAATCCCCACGGCGGCCTAATATTGATAGGCTCTCTGTGGACTCCCGACCCCGAGGATGAGACACAGCGAATTGGGTATGGCTGTGGCAGGGGAGATTGAAATGAGCGGCGTGGGAACAACAGGACGGGGACGTCACAGGAGACGAGACAGCAAAAAAAAAAGGAAAATAGACAAGAATGAGGTGACAGAAAGATAAGGAATAAGATAGAAACAGATAGAGAGAAATACAGACAAGAATGAAATCCTTGCACATAATTTGCACTGTTTATACTGACAAGTTCCCTGGAATCCCCAATAGGGAGGAAAAGAACAACTCGCTAGCCTTGCTTGCAGCCACACATCATAGCTCAGCATGGAGTTCCTTTGTAAAGTCAGCTACAGTTCTTTATTAGTCATAGTGTTTCGGACGAGACGATAAACCGAGGTCCTGCGAGTAACTCATATTTAGCACACACAAAAGGGACCCACGGCAACAAGAGCGTTATTCATGGCAAAACTCTGTAGAAAAAAGCCATTCTGGTAGGAAAACCAATGCAGGTGCAGACAGGAAAAAAGAAAAGAACTGGATGGCGCTGCTCTTGTAGAGAGACGCGTTCTCCCTGGGGAGAGCAGCCCGACTTTCACGTAGAAAAAATCTGCCATGACTTAAAGTGGTATACAAAGTACAAAGTATATTACCGGATGACCAAATTGGCCAGAAGTTTGAATTATCAACTTTTCTTTTTGGACAATTGTGCTTTTTTGTTGAATGACGCTTTCTGAGTTTTTACTCTCTCGTAAATGTTTCATGACGTGGCAAATACATGCACAAAGCTTTCGTGAGGATAACCGTAACAATCTTATTCGATATTTTGACCATACATATGTCTGAAACAACTGTCTAAAAGACAAACCTATAAGAAATCTTCAGAAATGAAGAAACATTCGTAAACGTTAAAAATACTTTTAATTTGGATTGAAAAAAAGGAAAGAAATCAATGGAAATGTAAGAGGGGAAATCTTTTAAAAAAAAAGAAAAAAAAGGCATTTTGAAATTACAGTCATAATCCATCAATAGTTTAATCATCTGATGACACTTTGATAACGGTCTTGAAAAAATAGTTAAGAACAAAATAATGCCATAGCGAATGATATTGTCTATTTTCTAAAGCAATTTTTAATGCAAATATTACTTGGTATGTGTGCTTGCGTGGTGTGTGTGTGTGTGTGTGTGTGTGTGTGTGTGTGTGTGTGTGTGTGTGTGTGTGTGTGTGTGTGTGTGTGTGTGTGTGTGTGTGTGGTGTATGTGTGTGTGTGTGTGTGTATGTGTGTGTATGTGTGTGTATGTGTGTGTAAGTTGTGTAATGTGTGTGTAAAGTGTGTGTGTAAGTGTTTGTGTATGTGTGTGTAAGTGTGTGTGTGTGTAAGTGTTTGTGTATGTGTGTGTAAGTGTGTGTGTGTGTAAGTGTTTGTGTATGGTGTGTAGTGTGTGCGTGTGTGTTGTGTGTGTGTGTGTGTGTGTGTGTGTGTGTGTGTGTGTGTGTGTGTGTGTGTGTGCGTGCGTGCGTGTGTGTGTGTGTTGTTTACTTTATATTAATTTTGTTCTTTTATTTCGAGAATAACGGAATAAGCACTCATGCGAATTTTACATCTAGTAGCCGTGTGTATGCAGTATTGTAAGTTTTGTCATGTTTCCACCGGCACATAATGGCTTATTCTTCCGAAAGCGAAACGGGTTTTAAAGTGTACACAATATGTTACGCGCACGAGCGCGCGTACGCGCCCGTGTGTGTATGTTAGTGTGTGTGTGTGTGTGCGTGTGTGTGCAGGAGTGTGTGTGTGTGTGTGTGTGTGCGCGCGCGCGCACCTGAGTGTGTATGAGTATGTGCGGGCGTGTGCGGGTGTGCGTGCGCGTGTGTTTATGTGTGTATGGTAATAAACACAGTCATAAATTCCTTATTTCAATATAACTGTTTCCAAAGAGATGTACGTTTCGTGAACAGAAGCAAGAGCAAAACGAACCAAACAAAGCTCCCTAACCGTCATTACATGTTTCTGCATAAATAAAAATGACCAAAAAAAAATCCTGACAGAGGCGATTCATATGGCATGTGCCCAAATGATGAAAATGCCTTCTAAAAAGTAAAAGAAAAAAAACATAGCAAACGTCAGACCGAGAAACTGAGTGCCGCCTAATTATTTCAAAATGCCAGCATGCATTTTCTGCACTTTATCAAATCATTCCACACTTGTCACATGAAGCGAAAAAAACTCAAAACCTACATGAAAACATTGAAAGAGAACATCGATAAAGTAGCAGAAAAAGACAAGGAAAAAAGGCACAGAAAAAAAATAGTAATGTCTCTCATTTACAACATATAACGCTCAGACAAATCTAAAACAAGACATAACTTGACATGAAAAACCAATTGAATCAAATTAAATCATGGAATTATTTCTGTAGTGAGCATAGACTGCCTAATACATTTGGACACACATACACATCCTATATATAAACATGCATACATGCTCACATTTATGCACATATACACAAGTAACCAATAGGTCACACACTGTAATATATGCTAAAGCTTAATGCATATACATTCCCCATAAAAAAAAACCACGCACACTTTCTACCTGTATCGAATAGACATGGAACCCCCCAGAGATATTCCCCAAACACACAAACAAACATGCAAACTAAATCTACAAACTAACAAAAACATTTCAAACCCTTGTGTGCCCAACATGTATTATGACTCTTATGTTTTCGCCTTTTTTTTGTGTTTCTCTGCCAGAATCAAGAACGTAAACTGTTTGTTTGGAACCCAATATTATGTTAACTTGACACCTACACCCCCATCCCCCCCCCTCTCTCTCTCTCTCTCTCTCTCTCTCTCTTCTCTCTCTCTCTCTCTCTCTCTCTCTCTCTCTCTCTCTCTCTCTCTCTCTCTCTCTCTCTCTCTCTCTCTTCTCTCTCTCTTTCGACAATACACACAGGGACACAAACAGCAAAACACACACACTCACACACACATGCACACATGTGGGCGCGCACAGGAACACAGACACACAGGCACAGCCAAACACACACACCACACACACACACAAAGACCACCACGAATATAATATATATATATATATAATTATTATATATATATATATATATATATATTATATATATATATATATATATATATATATATATATATACATACATATCATAATACTATACACACAGATAAATAGATAAATAGATATATAGATAGATAATTATATTACCATATAATTACATATGTGTATATAATTATACACACATATATGTATGTATGTATATCTATATCTATATCTATATCATCTATCTATCTATCTATCTATCTATCTATCTATCTATCTATCTATCTATCTATCTATCTATCTATCACTATCTATCTATCTATCTATCTATCTATCTATCTATCTATCTATCTATCTATCTATCTATCTATCTATCTATCTATCTATCTATCTCTCTCTCTCTCTCTCTATATATATATAATACTCTCTCCCCCCCTCTCTCTCTCATCTCTCTCTCTCTCCCCTCTCTCTCTCTTCTCCCCCCCTCTCCTCTCCCTCCCTCTCTCTCTCTCTTCTCCCTCTCTCTTCTCTCTCCCTCTTCTCTCTCTCTCTCTCTCTCTCTCTCTCTCTCCAACTCCCTCTCTTTCTTTCTACTCGCACTCTCTCTTGCTCTCTTTCAAGACACTTTTTTCGAATCCTCTTTCATTGATCTGTGTAGTTTGTTGCATGAAATGCCGCCACAAGAGATTCTACAGAGCATTGTAACAGGACAGATATTGCCTTATCTGGATGTTTTTATTTTTTAAGGGGCGATTTTTTCGCAGTATTTTTGGTTAATTTTTTCATTCTTAGTTTTTATGTTTTTTTGACACTAAATGCTGTTCGTTTCAGGAAAAAGGGTAGGTGCTAAACTCATTTCCTTTTGCATTCGCGTATGCATGCAACAAGATTCACACGAGCACACAATCAATATGCACAATGATCAAACAAATTAAAATCGGAATAAGCACACACATACATACACACACACACACACACTACACACACACACTTACACGGGTATGTGCATGCACGCACGTACGCATTAATGCACGTGCGCACGCTTGCATATTATTCACACACACGATCGCAAAAACGGAAACAAAATGAGAGATAGTCAGATAAGCAGATACACACACACACAACTCACGCACGCATGCATACTCACTCACACACACGGACGCACGCACACACACACATCTTGAACGCACCGTCACAAAACCTGAAAACACACACACACACACACAACACGACACACACACACACACACACACACACACACACAACACCACAAACGCACACACACACCACACACACAACACACACACACACACACACACACACACACACACACACACACAACCACCGCGCCGCGCGCGCACACACACCACACACACACACACACACAGACCACTTAACAAAAAACCCATTTAGATTTAAAAGCACCAAGTAAGACATTATGTCTGCATTCTGATCCCACATTTAAGAATCAATATGGCAAAAACCATTGTGTTTACTAGTGATATTTAAAAACAAAATTACAAAGCTTCTGAATACATCTTTATATCTAGTTTAGACAGCATA
>CM060318.1:63403857-63406357 GCA_030674155.1 Stramonita haemastoma | reverse complement strand
AACATATATTTTTGGCACACAATATGGCATGCTGTGATTTGTACTGGACATAATTAAAGCCTATTCATCAATTCTTAAGAACAAACGACTGATTAGTTTAAGATCTCTGCCAGATGTTCACAAAACAACCAGTTGAATAACGCAAAATGCAGTTTCGTAATTAACATACAGGAATGTTGGGATTTTTTTCGTCTTGTATTAATTTTGAAAAAAAAGTGGTTGTAAATCTCTGACAACTTTATCGATTTCTTTTTCTTTTCTCTACTTTTTATGGTAGTTTTTTTCCTGGTTTTCTCTTTTCCTACAGCAACTTTATACTATGTCATTTATTTTTTTTGTTCCTTTTGTTCTTTTTAGTCCTTCCCTCCATTCTTTCTTGTGTTTTTCTTTTGCTATCTCTTCGGTGTTATTTTGTTTATTTCTCTTCTTTCCCATCAATAGCTTATTTTCGTTCCAATACAGTTTCTTTCGATTTTTGTTTGGGTTTTTTATGTTCCTCTTCTTCTTGTTTCCTATGTATTTTTTTCTATAGGGGCAGAATAACTCAGTAGTCTAAACCCTTGCTCTTCCCACTAAGTGTGGATGCATGGCAGGTGTGACCATTCGTGTGCCTTGGCTTTCATGTAGTCCTCCAGTTCACCCAGCTGTGAATAATTGGTACCTGCCCTCTTTCGGTACAGGAAATGCAGAGTAGCGAGAGAGAGGAAATGGAGTTGACCTCAAGAGAAGCTGAGGGCTTTGACATCCTGCTGGCCACTCCACAGCCGTTGAGTTTTTTCCTTTTCAATATTATTTTCCCGACGAAACTCAATTTTGTTGCTTTTCTTCTTATTTGTGTTCTTATCAGTTTCTTTTTTGTTTTTCAGAAAATGTTTTGAAAACGTTGTTGTCAATAACTTGAAAATGCAATGGAAATCCAATATCGACCATCATTTGTTTTTGTTCTGTTTTTTTTTGTGTGGTTTAGACCAGAGCTCCGAGGTTTACTACTAGTAAGATTTCACGTATGCAACCTTTTTTTAATCTACCATGAAAGTAGGCTCATTCTGACTGCCAGGAAAGTAGCTTGTTTCAAACGTTTTCGAAGAGATAATATAAAAAACTGACCCTTAAAAGTGTTGCGCTTTGCTTATACAGTTTTAGGTTTACTTCTCAAAGTGCGCACTGGACACAGACACTTGGAAAACCTTAGCTGATTTTGTCTGTAAAATTTGCGATGTTTTTATTCTAACACAGTTCAGTCCTAACACAGGACAATCAAGCGCACTCACGCACATACACATATCTCACACATAAATACTCGCCCGTCCATACATAAGGGTATATCTTGTTCAAGGCTTCAGTTTAACTTAAAAAGAGACTTTATAAACCCACCCTGTGTACAACCTACCACCAATTTGCTGACAAAACGTACTCAAAGTACTATAGTGTAATTACTTTAGATAGAATGTGTGTTTCTCTTTGTGTGTGTGTGGTGTGTGTGTGTGTGGTGTGTGTGTGTGTGTGTGTGTGTGTGTGTGTGTGTGTGTGTGTGTGTGTGGTGTGTGTGTGTTGGCTACACGTTTGCACGTACATTTGCACATGTGCAATAAAACAGCTGCCACAACTTGAAACAAAAAATCCCATTTTAACACACATTTCAAAACATCAGTTTGCAGCTTCCTTAGGATTGAACACAATTTAGGTCTTTATAGAGAGATGGTAATACTCTGAAGATACAAACATGCACAAATACAGACATACAGACAGACAGACAGACAGACAGATAGACAGACAGACGCACACACACTCACACACGCATACACACACACACTACCACCACCACACACACACACACACACAACACAACTTAACACCACACACACATACATACACACACACACAACACATAGCCAGAAAGACAGAGAAAGGGGAAAAAGAGAAAAAAAAAAAAAAAGCAGAAACAAACAAAGAATGCCTCTTAAACGACTTTAACTCACGAAGAAGAATGATCATTATATGTGACTCATCAGTCAGAAGGAACGACCTATCGATCTGAACCTTTTACCCTTGACCCCTTGAAGACAGAAACATACTTAACAATTAGCACGGAGTCACAAGGACAGCTAGGGAGATGCCGGTTGTTTGGCCACACTGACTGGTCATTCTGCTGTCCCATGGCGATAGCATTGTCGCTCCTTTTCAATCACAGTGAAGTGAGGTGGCCTCCGCTTTGACAAGAGGCAGCTTGCTATTCTTTTCTTTCGTACAGACTCTGAGGAATTCTTTGATGTAGCCATCAAAACTAAGTTACCACTATTGGTTACTGAGAGAGAGGAGGGAGTGTGATAGTTGAGAGAGAGAGAGAGGAGAGAGAGAGAGAGAGAGAGAGAGAGAGAGAGAGAGAGAGAGAGAGAGAGAGAGAGAAGAGAGACAGACAGAAGACAGGACAGACAGGGACAGACAGGACAGACAGAGACAGACAGACAGACAGACAGACAGACAGACAGACGAGGACAGA
>CM060318.1:63393857-63396357 GCA_030674155.1 Stramonita haemastoma | reverse complement strand
TTTGTCTTTAATTAGCCAAAATCGGACAGAGCCCTGCCTAGTCTACAATACATTGTGGACTTTTTCCTTTCAAAAAAGACTTTTCTCACCTGTCCGAACAGCCAGGCCTTGTTTTCAGATCTATGATAATAATAAGATCTTGACAGAAGGGCTAAGTTTAAATGCTGATTTGTGTTGCTAGTAAACCTGGATCAGTGGTCTAGAGGCAACGCACCTCCCTAGAAAGCGGAAAGTGCGGGTCGGAAGTGTGCGGTGGAGTGATGCCGAATTGGGCCCGAAAATTTTCCCCCACCTATTAGACGATGGATGAGTGGTGGTATGGGTGCTAGTCTTGCGGATGAGACGATAAACAGAGGTCCCGTGTGTTACACGTAGTTATTTAGTGTACGTAAAAGAACCCACGGCAACAAGGGAGATGTCCCAGGCAAAACTCTGTTGAAAAAAAATCTGCCAGGACTTAAAGAGATGTGAAATGAAATGACACAAAATCAAAAATGAAATAATCATAAAACAATGCAGAAATAAATGTGCTTTTGTGGGGTGGGAGCAAGTATTTTACTAAAATCCACGTTCACTCATATTGCATGCCCTTTCTCCACATAGTTTCCACAACCTGTTTAATATTGCAAGTTGTCAACACACTGCTTAAGCAAATAAATGTTCCTATGCATATCCCCAGTGTTAGCCACAATGGCAAACTGTAACAGGAAAACATAATTACTATCAGACAAAAAGAGAAGCAGAGGAACAAACAAGTAGAGAGATAGAACACAAAAGACACAGAGAGGAAAGGGGATGGAGAGAGCCTGCCTCCCTAATATATCGGGTGAGGTGAAGGATGACACGCATAAATCTCCTGCAGCCTTAATATCAGGGTAGGATATTGCCTTGCTGTCTTTGAGAAGAACATGTCGACCCCAGAACTGCATGCACACCACAAACATTCGCATTTTGTTATCATGATGACTGTGAAGGTAACTGTGAGCAAAAGTAACGATTCTTGTTTGAAAAAAAAACAAGCAAACAAACAACCAGCAGCAACAATAACACAGACACACGAATACACACACAAACACATACACACGCGCACACACGTACACCTACACACACACACACACACACACACACACACACACACACACACACACACACACACACACACACACACACACACACACACACACACACACACACACACCACACACACACACACACACACACACACACACACTTAAACAATATTTATCCCCTTTGCCGACTTTGGGTCGTGGACATCAGGTAATAACAGGAATGTGCAAAACTCAGACAAAGAAGAATTCAATCCACGGTATAACTCAGTTAGTTACGCAATTTTGGATAATCTTATAGACTTAATCATCTAAACTCTTTCTTTCCAATAACACAAAACAACATTCAACAAACGATATAAGCTAACTCTGGTGTAAGAAATTGCTTGGTAAATATGTTATGCAAGCTTTTATAGCAAACTTCCTGAACTGAAATGTCATACATCGCCAATTTAAAGCAATTTACATGTTTTACATACTCTTTCTTCCCTTGAAATGGCAAAATGGAGATCCACTTCAACTGGTAATTTATAACCAGAACATCTTAAATTGATGAGAAGATGAATATAAATATCTGATAAACAAGAATGAATTTTTCGTTTTGAAAAACATTTTCAAAATATTTTCAGAAAAAAAATCTACTACTGGCTTTAACTTTACATTACAATCTAAAAAAAAAAAAAAAGAACTTTGGAATATATCTAACACTACAGCAAAACGTATTGATTAAGTCGAATTGTGATAAATCCAAACATAATAAAAACTATTTTCGCAAGAAAGCTTTATTGCATGCTAATCCTAAAAGCACGTCGCGATTGATGCATTGTGATGAAAATAACATTAAAAAAAAAACTGCCTTGATATTGCCTTCAATTAAGAATTGCACCGAATTACCTTAAAATTGAACCATTCAAACATTGTCATTTATTGACCAGAGAAAATGCCTTGTTGCACAATGAACAATAACTACCACTGTACGATTTTTGAAGCTAAAATTTATTTACTGAAATTTAACAACAAAATCTATATATTCACATCCCCATATTTCGCAATCAAAATGAAAATGATACATGAACATCTAATTTTTTAAGCAGATATATCTAAGATAGCATAGAAAGCTGGTTGCAAAATCTTCAGTAATGCCCCCACTGCCTGTGGGACTACGGAAGGTGAATCATAGGTAGGCAATTCCTTTTGTTCTCATGGGTATTTGTTTTGTTACAGTAGCTCATGAAGCTTTGTCAAGCCCACTATTCTTTTCTTTCATAACAGAATAATTGAGCTATACTCTACCCTTTAATACTCAGATTTAGTAATACCAGCTAAATTTTCATAGCAATTGCAATAATACAGACTATTTTCCTCACTTAGCCTTGTGCTATCAAACCTCCTTGTTGTTTTATCTATCTGGAGTTAGCTTTTAATTTCGGTTC
>CM060318.1:63341357-63356357 GCA_030674155.1 Stramonita haemastoma | reverse complement strand
AGGAAAGAGGAACAAGATGTAATGCTATGACTTATCCTTCTCCTCTATCTTTGTTTCTATGTGGTTCAGGTTTGGAAGCCTAACACTCTACTTAGTTTTGTTTTGCTTAAACTGTGACCTAGGGAAGATGTCTTTAAGTGGAAAGACATGGTCAGTAATGTTTGCTGTCTCACTGTTTTTCTCACTTTGTTTTTCTCTGACAATTAATGGTGTCCTCAGGAAGAGGTATTTTCGTGATAAACTGGATCAGCCTTAACACAGAGAGAGAGAGAAGAGAGAGAGGGAAGAGTGAGGGACAAAGATAGGGGGGGGGAAGGGGGGGGGGCTGAGACAGACAGAGAGAGAGAGAGACAGAGACAGAGACAGAGAGAAGTCTATCAGTAATTCTCCCTATATCTTCAGGGTTACCAGCTAAATCAGTTCTGCTATCCTGGCACAGAAATGTTTGCTGGACCAGGGCTAAAACAGAAAGGAAGAAAGGAAGAAAGGAAGGAAGGAGAATCAAGATGTACTGCTATGACTTACCCTTCTCCTGTATCCTCATTCTTTACACTTAGCTTTTGTTTTTCTGCATGCTGCCCGATGCACTACTTTTTCACTTTGTTTTTTTTTCCTGAGATAATGTCTTAGGGGAAGAAGTCTTTTTTTTGTAATGAACCTTGGGTCAGTATTAACACAGAGAGAGAAAGAAAAAGAAAGAAAGGGAGAGAGAGAGAGAGAGAGAGAGAGAGAGAGAGAGAGAGAGAGAGAGAGAGAGAGAGAGAGGAGAGAGAGAGAGAGAGAGAGAGAGAGAGAGAGAGAGACAGAGACAGACAGAGAGAGACAGAGACAGAGAGAGAGAGAGACAGACAGACAGACAGACAGACAGACAGACTGACAGACAGACAGACACAAACAAACAAACACGCAGACACACAGACACACAGACACACAGACACACAGACAGACACAGAGAGAGAGGAACAAAGACCGACCGACCGACCGACCGACGACGACCGAGACCGAGCGAGACCAGAAAAGACAGGAGGAGAGAGAAAAAGAGAGAGAGAAAGAGAGAAGAGAGAGAGAGGAGAGAGAGAGAGAGAGAGAGAGAGAGAGAGAGAAGAGAGAGAAGAGAGAGAGAGAGAGAGAGAGAGAAATAATTATGTAATTATGCGTGTGTGTGCATGTATGTGTATAATTATATGTGTGTATGTCTGTGTATATGCATGCATATGTATGTGTATGTGTGTGCGCGTACGTATGCATGTGTATGCGTGCGTGTATATGTGTCTGTATGCACGTCCGTATGCATGTACAAGACCACTTCCATGTCCAGTGTTTAATGGGCAACTAGAAGGAGATACATAGACTGAGAGATATTGACCTCGAGAGATAGAGAGAGATCTATCGACAGCTCTGTCTATATTTGCAGGGCTGTCAGCTGAATTAGTTCTGCTTTCCTGAGCACTGACATGTTTGCTTACCCAGGGCAGAAGAAAGGAAGGAAGGAAGGAAGGAAGGAAGGAAGGAGGAAAGGAAGGAAGAAAGGAAGGAGGAAGGAAGGAAGAGGAAGGAAGGCAGGAAGGAAGGAAGGAAGGAGGAACAAGATGTACTGCTATGACTGACCCTTCTCTACGTTCCTCTCTTTGAACATTGAATTTGTTTCTATGAGAGAGAGAGAGAGAGAGAGAGGAGAGAGAGAGAGAGAGAGAGGAGAGAGAAGAGAGGAGAGAGAGAGAGAGAGAGAGAGAGAGAGAGAGAGAGAGAGAGAGAGGAGAGAGAGAGAGAGTGAGAGTGAGAGGTAAGAGAGGATGGGCAGACACGCACAAACTCTGCCTGGAGATTGGCAGAGACTTGAGAATTACTAGCAAAGTGAAAGGTACTGTTTCGGTTTCAAAATCTGCCTTATTCTCTTAAGAAACAGTGATTTCAAGCAAAAATATCAACCTCTCCCTCTCACCCACCTTACAAAGAACAGAGACTGTCCATAAAACTAAAATCATCACCAGCAACAAATGTAAAAAAAAAAATGTTACGTTTTTTTTTGGGGGTTTTAAGCAAACAGAACCACTATTGAGTTAAAGTCACTGGTCACCCTATCCAATCCTGCTATCAATAACCCCTCTGACCCCAAAGGCAATATCAAGGCAGCTAAAGCCACAGTACCTCCACTCTCCCCTCCCACCCCCACCCCCCAAAAAAAAACACCATTACCAACACAAAACAACCAACCAAACAAAACATCAACAACAACGAATTGAAAACCAACCCTGAGATTTTACAGGGCAGACGTGTGATAAATCTCCTGGCACCTGTGGACATTGCTGCGTTTACTTGCAGTGTTGGTGCTAAAACGTCCTGACGTATTTACTGTCTGCAATCCTTGTCAGAAGGGGTGTGCACACGCGCACGCGCACACACACACACACACACACACACATACGCCCCACACCTAAATACCCCCCCCCCCCCCTACACACACGCACACGCACACGCACACACACGCATATGCACAGACACACACACACACACACACACCACACCCCACACACACACACCACACACACACACACACACACACACATACACACACAAAACACACACAAACACACACACCGCCCGACAGAAAATGGATGTTCAAGATAACCTCCTTTACACCCCCCCCCCCCCCAACCCTATCTCACCCCACCAGCCCTTTGCGGTGTTGTTAAGCTGGGGAATGCGCATCAAAGAAGCCTTTCACTAAAAAACACCCCAAATTCGGTGATTTTACGTGTGTTTGTTGACCTCAGCGAGCTTGAAGCACAGATCGCTGACATACAGGGCATGTGGCTACTTTGTGCTTAGGGATTACCGTCACATCAGTATTCTTTGTTCCTCTCTCTCTTCTCTCTCTCTCTCTCTCTCTCTCTCTCTCTCTCTCTCCTCTCTCTCTCTCTCCTCTCTCCTCTTCTCTCTCTCTCTCTCTCTCTCTCCTCCTCTCTCTCTCTCATCCACCAGAGACAGACACACATGTAGTGGCATAGACAGAGAAAGGGGAAAGGGAGAAAAGTACGAACAAAAACAGGGATGGAGAGAGCAACAGACGAGATACAAGCATACACAGCAGCGGCAGCGATAGCCCACACATAGCCAAAAGACTGGGTTATCTCCGGGGCCTGTGTATCTGCACGACCACCTCCTGCATTTGTGAAGAAAGACAGAAGGGTGGCTTTTAGTCTGTATAAGAAAGCACCGATGGACTTAGCCATCCGTCCCTCCCTTCCCCTCCCCACCCCTGTTTGTTATTGTCTGTCTCTGTTTAACAATCTGCTTCCTTTAGTCTCTTACTTTTTCTTCTTTTCTACTATGGCAGTCATTAATTTTTTCCTTAACAAAAAAGGACAGAAATGTTCCATTTTGGTAGGGCCTGACAACCCAAACAGCTGTTCAAACAGGTTGCCAGAACGGGGTGGCCTAGTGGTTTCAGCGTTGTGCTCATTATCTGATGGTCTAGGGTTGATCCCAGGTCTGAGCTTCCGTTAAGACGTCTGCTTGTGGGGAGTTTTCCTCTGGAGATATGCCATTAGTGCAAATTCCACTTTCTTGAATATCCTTCCTGTGAAAGGATGAACGGAGTATCCGTGTGTGGACACAAGCAGAACATCTTGCGCACAAGTTAAAACATGTCCCATCTTTTGAAAGGGTAGGTCATTGCATGCCAGTGGAAACAGATGACAAACTTTTATCAAACGCATGTACACGAGGGGAAGGGTAGGGGGGTTGTTCATACATCATCCCCGAATTTGGAATGTGGCTACCTGAATGGTAAGCAAAATGGTTACATATGCAAGCATCTCACCATTGGTGAATCTAGCGGGTTTAGAAGAGGACTAAATTAATAAAGCAAGGCAAAAAGAAACAGCAAACGTATCTTACTAAACACTTTATCAGGAGGTAAAAAACTAATCAGGCAGCAAGGAATATCAGTGGACATTAACACTGCGTGCATTCAAAGAAAACAAAGACTTTTCGTGATAAGGTCGTTGATACATGATCGCCAAAATTGGAAAACAGTATTTTTTTTATCGGTTCACTGTCCACTGCAACCAAATTTGGCTAAGGAATGAGTCTATTGTAGAGTGGCGTTGCTGCACCATTAGAGATTGGATAAAACCTTTGAAAATATGTCAGCTTTTAAATGCTAAAGGTTAAGCTTTCCGACGCTCTCTCTCTTGTCTCTCTCTGTCTGTCTCTCTCTCTGTGTCTCTGTGTCTCTGTCTCTCTCTGTCTCTGTCTGTCTGTCCTATCTGTCTGTCTCTGTCTGTCTGTCTCTGTATCTCTCTCTCTCTCTCATCTGTAATATGCAGTAATGCACAAGCACTCAAGTGCTTAGCGATGACACATTGGCATTAAGTTGTCTACCGAAAGAAGCTTAACCATTTGGAGCAAGGTGCCTGCAGAAACGTAAAGCGAGAGTGTTGTGTTAAGCCCAGGAAGGCTAAGACCCCGTTGTCTCTCACTTCAAGTCTGTTTGTATCACGGCTAAGTAGGTTACAAACTTTTTGAAGACATTGGTACACAGGAGAGGAGCGAAATGGTTACATCATTTGGCAAAGTATGGTGATTCTCTCTAAAAAGTTAAAACTTTGGACTCCTTAGAGTTTTCTGTTTTAGAGTCTTTTTGACACTTTTCCTTACCAAGTAGTAAATGTGTAAGACAACTTGGAAAAATGTAATTGTTGCTTGGTTCTGTTGATCCATACAGGTGTGACATAACTTTCTGGTATGTGTGTGTATGTGTGTGTGTTTGTGTGCGTGCGTGTGTGTTTCGTGCGTGTGTGTGTATGTGTGCGTGTGCGTGCGTGTGTGTGTGTGTGTGTGTGTGTGTGTGTGTGTGTGTGTGTGTGTGTGTGTGTGTGTGTGTGTGTGTGTGTGTGAAAGCGTGCGCGCGCGCATGTGTGTGTAAAATAAGTTACATTTATCTACATATTTATCATCATCATCATCA
Source organism: Stramonita haemastoma (assembly GCA_030674155.1). Lineage (NCBI taxonomy): Eukaryota > Metazoa > Mollusca > Gastropoda > Neogastropoda > Muricidae > Stramonita > Stramonita haemastoma. The sequence continues at coordinate 63,351,385 of CM060318.1, read as the reverse complement.
TCATCACCATGTGTATCACAGGCTGCGTAGGTGTTGATCAGAGCTCCTGAATGAAATAGCATTTTTTTTCTAGATTTCATCTTCGCTGTATTGTATTGTATTGTATTGTGTCATAATATTGTGTTGTATCGTATTGCATTACATTGCATTGCACGCATTGTACATGACTTTCACTGCAAAATTTTGTGCGTGAAATTTGGCCTGCTTTCTTCTGAGTGAGTGAGTCGCTATAAGAGTAGCGCTATCCTTGTTCTGTTTCTTCATTATCATGGATATTGAAACAGCAAGGTGATGCTAGTCAACGTTAAAAATAGCCACTTTCCTTGATGTTACGCCCACACAAATAATAATGACATAGTTTTTTTTTATCAAAGCTTTTAAGTGGAACGATGTTTTTGTTTTCATGTTATTATAATGTGTATCACCGTCATATCGTGCGGTTGATCACAGCCCTGCATATATAATATTGACAAGTGGTTTACTGCATCACAGGGCACTACGACATGGCCTAATGCAGCTGAGTAAGCTGGCAGACCCATAAGCAGACAACCTTTCCAGTTATGCCACACTGTTTTGACCTTCCTAATATGACAGACGAAATAGGAACTGATGGCATTTAGATGTAGGTCAGTCTGTTATGGCGTTAAGAATCAGTTGGGAATACAAATCCCAAGATGACATGTAGATTTGGGTCACAATGATATGGCGTTACAATCAAAGGGACCTCCCTACCTTCCTCATAGTGATGGGGGAGGGGGAGGGATTTTGCAAGTAAAAGTTGCATCCCCACTTTCTAAAACCTCTGTGTTAAAAAAATCCTTCTGTTTAATTCTCTTTGTTTTTGCATTGCTCCTTTTCTTCTTGGCACCTCCTTTTTGACTATTGTTTGCATTATTGGTTCACATTCCTGCCTTCTTTTACACCAGAAAATTATTTTTAAAAAATAATTCTTTCTCATGCCAAAGTCAGATGCGCTGGGGTTGACTTATGATGCCCCTAACGGCAATGTAGCACATTAGCTGTCATGTAACAGACAACAGTAGCTGCTGTCTGAACATTTGAAAAGGAAGACATGGAATAGAAATGAAGAAATGACATGCAGATGTAGGCCAATCTGCTATGACGTTATTAATCAGATGAAAAAAAGAATCATATGACAGTCAGACCTGAGCCACATTGCTATAACGATTGTAAAAAAAAAAAATAATAAAGCTTGTATTCAGATGAAAAAAAGAATAAATAACATTGAAAAAAAGAAAAGCAAACTAATAATATTTAAATATCTGTCTCTGTGTTACTGACGTTTCTAGATCATCATGTAACAAAAATAAACATTTGGCATTAAGATCAAAGACATTTTGTTATGACTTTCTGAATCACATGATCCATAAAATGAACAGATGGCGTTTAGTCACAGGCCAGTCTGCTTAAAGTTTCTAAATCAGATGATGAAAAACAAACAAATGAAGAAACAAACAAACAAACGAGCAAACAAACAAACAAACAAACAAACAAACAAACAAAAGAACAGATAATATGAAAATGTAGGCCACCGTGTTACGGCGTTCTTAATCAACCGGAGAAAAGCACGAACTGACGACGTTTACCTGTCAGCCACTCTGCTATGGGTGTTTTAACCTGTCACTATGGGGGTACCGTATGATAGCGCTCATCACCTCCCCCATAATATGCTTCGCTCAATGTGCTGTTAACACTGAAGCATAACTTAAACCCCTTTCTGCCTCACATAGTGAACAACATGATGTGTTCGTTTTCCCGTCAATGCCTTGACGTGTTTTGCTTATTTTTGTTTCTTACTCCTTCGCTTCCCTCCTTTCAGGCTCTCCCTTTTGTGATTGTCCGCTGTGTCCTAATTATCACAATAGTTAACTACGGACATTAAGTGACATTGTAATTAGCAGGTGTAGTGCAATCGGTGTAAACAGTCATATTTGTCATCGTGATGTGGCAATAAAACGATCAGCCATCATTTTTGTTTGTATTCTTCACCTTCTGTTTTCACTCTTTCTGTCTATCTCATTAGCCCACCGCCGCTTATCTTTTTTTTTCTTTTCTGTTCGATCATGTGTGTGTGTGTGTGTGTTGTGTGTGTGTGTGTGTGTGTGTGTGTGTGTGGGGTGTGTGTGTGTGTGTGTGTGTGTGTGTGTGTGTGTGTGTGTGTGTGTATGTGTATGTGTATGTGTGTGTCTGTGTCTGTGTCTGTGTGTCTGTGCCTGTGTCTGTGAGTGTCTGTGTCTCTGTGTCTTTCTGTGTCTGTGCATGCACTCTGCATGCATGCACCTCGGCGGATTGATTCATTCCTATCTGAACACGCACCTTGCCTGCACTGAGCTTGCATACAGACATAAAGGAGCCAGTAAAACACGCATTAGCCCCGCTGTTAGCATCCGTGACAATGAGAGGCTCCTGGCAGATTTTCCCTGAGTAATTAGTAGCACCAGAAACTAGCGCCACGTTGCAAGAGCACAGGCGGAGAGGGAGGGTGTTGTCTAAGAGATAAGCGCCAACAGCCCTTGCTGAACTCATCAGTATACGCTTTGGAGATGCGCTTTCATGTCACTGATGTAATTGCTAAGTTCCTCTCACTGTTCCTTGTTAGAACTTGATGATGTGCCGTTGTTATGTTGTCTTTTTCACATGTGCTTTTTTTCTCATTTGTTTTATTTCATATGTGAGTTAATAAGATCCGATTTCTTGCCGTGTATTTGCGCTAGTGTAACACTGCAGTATCACGCGCTTTAGAATTGCTTGATAAATTTTACGCAGCCTGGATTGTACAAACATTACCCAGGAATTTAGTGCTTGACGTAATATCTAACAAAGATGTAACTCTTAAGTGACAGGACTGTTTTCTCATTTGCATTATGTCAGGAGGAATATACGGTGATCAGAAGATTTGTGAGCACTAATGGGGATGCTCAAAGCGCTGTTTGAGAAAATCCATAAAAGGCTTGGTTCATTTTTGCTGATGCGATTGTTTTTGCTAACCATTTCAGCAGCTTCACAGAAAGAAAGAAAGAAAAAAAAGAAAGAAAGAAAGAAAGAAAGAAAGAAAGAAAGAAAGAAAGAGAGAGAGAGAGAGAGAGAGAGAGAGAGAGAGAGAGAGAGAGAGAGAGAGAGAGAGAGACAGCGAGAGCGAGAGACAGAGAGAGAGAGACAGCGAGAGCGAGAGACAGAGAGAGAGAGAGAGACAGCGAGAGCGAGAGACAGAGATTGAGACAGACAGAGAGACAGAGAGACAGAGAGAGAAACATTAACGTGCATACAAATACGAGGTGACACAGCAGAAAGAAAGACAGAGAATAACCTTGAGCTTAAGCCAGTAAAACACGACTGTTGTACAAGAAACAAGACTGTCATATGCCATATTTACATTTTCAACATTTAATTAACTTCCTTATCCCCCCTCCCCATCACGTGATGGTTTTCTTTTTCACATGAAATTATCGTCTTGATGTCTTAGCCTAAACACATTTGGTATTTTTATTTTTGTTATTGTCATTTCTTTTGTTTAGCTTCCATCTTTTAGATAACTTTAAAAAAAAATTGTCTGCGCTTATTTTGTGCAGATAATGTGCAATTGTTTTGCATGTGTTTGTTGATCGTCAATTCTCTTTCTCTGACTCTCTCTCTTTCTCTCTGTCTCTGTGTCTCTCTTGTCTCTGTCTCTCCCTATCTCTCTCTCTCACAGACAAACACAGAGACACAGGCATGCACATACACAGACACAGACACAGACACAGACACAGACACACACACACACACATATATATATCATATATATATATATATATATATATATATATATATATATATATATATATACATATATATATATATATATATATATATAATTATGTGTGTGTGTGTGTGTGTGTGTGTGTGTGTGTGTGTGTGTGTCTGTGTCTGTGTGTGTGTGTCTGTGTTGTGCAAACTGTTTTGGTGTTGGGAAGGGGCTACGAAATTGGGTGTCTGCCTTTATAAAAGCCCAAAATTGTATGTAACTGTGGTTAGACAAATGTATTTAGGATTCTATATGGTAAAAGTATGCCGTCAAGGCGACCCAGTATCTCCTTTTCTACATATTATGTTCGCCCATGTTGGAATTCTGGGGGCCTGTGAATATAAATAGCATCCTAGCCTTCTGGAAATTATTGGTTAGAATATCCCCCTTTTCTATCCTTTTCTTTGTTTCTGCCTTGTTTCTTCTCCTTCTGTCGCATGCTATTACGTTTATTTCTGCCTGTTTGGTCCATTATCCTGCTTTATTTTTTCTCCAAAAAAAGATTTCAAAGACAACAGACTCTCACCCATGCCGGTCAGATATGCTGGGCTGGACTTGTCAAGCGCTTATCGGCAGTGCAACACCTTTTCTCCCATAATTATGACAGACAACAACAGATGCTGCCGGACTGTTCGTTCGACAAACAACAACAACAAGAAGAAGGCAATAATCTCAGAGTGTTTGGCAGCTGTGAGTTTGACAAGCCCAACCTTCTTGAGTTTGGCTAATCTAGCGCTTTCATGCTAACGCTTGGCATCAGCTTCTGAGAAATTGCCAGTCTTAATTAGCATAATGGATCGTGCTCAGTTCTGCCTTCGGAATATTCCTGATTATTCCAGCGTCCCTTAGGAAAGAGAGAGTGGTGTTGGGAACATTTGCATACCTTGGAAAAGAAACGAACTGCATAGAACAGAGAAGTAGACATTTGAATAAAGGGGTATTGGCTGTGCTGACTTACAAAGTGGTGATTTGCGGCAATATGTGTCTTCCCTTATGCTTCAGAGCTAAGGCTGTTCCCGAATTGGGAATGCGGCCACTCAAATGGTGTTTAAAAAAAAGGTCGCATACATAACAAATCTTGCTGTTGGTGAATCTTATAGCCATAGCCGAAGAACATAAACACACTACGAGAACAAAAAAGCAAAAATCTGGAAAGAAAAGTGAACTGGAGAAAATGAGAAAGCAACAGAGAAATGGTAGTTATGAAAAAAAAAGTTTTGTGTCATATGGTACAGGACACAGAAAAAAAGAATATTTTTAAGTTGTAATTTTCATGTAAAAATTTTATACAGTAAAGTTGAAATATTGGTGAGAAAACAGTTTGTGTCCAGTTATATTCGCATTTCTTAACTTGTGTTAAATCTATTTATATACCCGTCTGTATTTTTTGTCTGTCTGACAGTTATGCTGCCCCATCATTACCACCACTACAACCATCACCACCATCACCACTACCACAGCAATCACCACCATCACCACTACCACAACAATCACCACCGCAATAACCATCACCACCACCTCCACCGCCACCACCACCACCACAACCCCATGAGCACTACAGCCTATCGGAAATCTGCTCTCATGGTCAGTGCAAGCCAATACATTCAGACCGACAAGACAGGCACGACTGTCAACATCAGACTATCTTTAGTTGGAAAAAAAAACAAAACAACCCCCCCCCTACTTTACACACATATTATATACTCACTAACTACTACATCAAGATCCCTCTTAATCTATGTAGCGACTGTTTTGAGCAAAGCTGTATTTCTCATGGGGCTGAAAGTGATGGACAATACTAACAGTGGTGCTGAGATGACCACGATAACGAGGTATTGATACTGATGGAGAGGAAGGGGAGGGGTGGAGGATGGCTGGTTAGTTATTGATGATGTAGCAAGCAATAAAAAAAAAACAAGACAAGAAAAAAAACCCAGGATGATGGAGGATGTTTTTGGTGGAGGTGAATGTCCAGGATTCGTGTTGTGTCTCGGTATATCCCCCTGTCTGTCTCTTTGTCTATGTATCTGTCTGTCTGCCCTTCTGACTGCCTGCCTGCCTCTAAATCTATCTATCTATCTATCTATCTATCTATCTATCTATCTATCTATCTATCTATCTATCTATCTATCTATCTATCTATCTATCTATCTATCTATCTATCTAACTATCTATCTGTCTGTCTGTCTGTCTGTCTGTCTGTCTGTCTGTCTGTCTGTCTGTCTGTCTGTCTATCTATCTATCTATATCTGTCGCTGTCTCTATCTCTATTCTTTCTTTCTGTTGTTGTCCCTGTCTCTGCCCATCTGTCTGCCTGTCTGCCTGCCTGTATGTCTGTTTGTTTGTATGTCTGTCTGCCTACCTGTATGTCTGTTTGTTTGTATGTCTGTCTGTCTCTCTATCTGTATGTCTGCCTGCCTGCCTGCCTGCCTGCCTGCCTGCCTGTCTGTCTGTCTGTCTGTCTGCCTACCTGCCTGCCTGCCTGCCTGTCTGTCTGTCTGTCTGTCTGTCTGTCTCTGTCTCTGTCTGTCTGTCTGTCTGTCTGTCTGTCTGTCTGTCTGTCTGTCTGTCTGTCTGTCTTCTCTCTCTCTCTCTCTCTCTCCTCTCTCTCTCTCTCTCTCTCGTCTTCTTTCTCTTTCTCTCTCCTCTCTTCTCTCTCTTCTCTTCTCTCGTCTTCTCTTCCTATCTCTACTTTTGCTTTGATCTGTCCCGCTAACTATTGCAATTATAGATTAATCAGATTGCTTCAGATTATGCTACATCTTCACCACCACCACCACCACCACCACCACCACCACCACCACCACCACCACCACCACATCATCATCATCATCATCATCATCATCATCATCATCATCATCATCATCATCATCATCATCATCATAACCACCACAACCACCACCACCACCACCACCACCACCACCACCACCACCACCACCACCACCACCACCATTCCATAAGCAATACGGCTGATCGTTAATCTGCTCCCATAGTTCATATAAAGTATTCAGTCAGACGAAAAGACAGGCACAGAAATCATCAGCACACTATCGGGAGACAGAAAGCCCCAATAGATATATGCTCGGCTTACTGGCTACTACATCAAGATCCCACTAGGCCTATGTTTTCCATCTGGCGAGTGTTTCCAGCAAAACGTTGTTTGTCATGGGACAGAGACTGATATACTGAAGATACCAACAGTTTTGCTGACATGAACGTCATCACGAGGACTGTTACTGATGGAGAGGTAAGAGATGGGAGGTAGATTGGTGGCTGGTTTATGATGGTTTTGGTGGGGTTTTTTTTAGAGAACAGTAAGCAAAAAAAAAAAGGGAGGAAAATGAATGAAGAGAAAGGGTCGTTTTTGGTTGAGGTGAGTGTCCAGGGTCTTGATTAAGCGTCTGTTTCTGTATGTGTGTCTGTTTGTTTGTTTGTCTCTCTGTCTATCTTTCTCTGTCTGTCTGTCTGTCTGTCTGTCTGTCTGTCTGTCTGTCTGTCTGTCTGTCTGTCTGTCTGTCTGTCTGTCTGTCTGTCTGTCTGTCTCTCTGTCCTGTCTGTCTGTCTGTCTGTCTCTCTCTCTCTCTCTCTCTCTCAGAACATTGCGCTGGCAATTTTGAAGATCCGGTTTCGAGTCCGGTCGAGGAAATTTTTTCTGGAGTTAACATCAGTGCTGACTCCACTTCCCCAAAAAGTCCTTCGGATGAGACTTTAAAACCGAGGCCCGTGTGCGAACGCACGCAGAACATCTTGCGCACACGTTAAATCCTGTTCCGCTTTTCGTAAGAGTGGGCCATCGTGTGCCGGTGGAACAGATGACAATATTTACAAAACTGCATACACACGGGGACCGATGAAAAAAAGCACGTGATTGCTTATTCTGTTATCCTCGATATAAAAGAATAAATAAATAAATAAATAAATCTCTCTCTCTCTCTCTCTCTCTCTCTCTCTCTCTTCTCTCTCTCCTCTCTCTCTCTCTCTCTCTCTCTCTCTCTCTCTCTCTCTCTCTCTCTCTCTCTCTCTCTCCTCAGTAGCAATTCGTTCTGTATAATTTATCCAGTACAGCTTCATGAATGAGAAGTCTCATGAGACGTCCAGGTTTTTGGATATTCAGAATACTTAAAATTACATTAAAAAAAAACAACAACACAAAATGACGATTATCAAAATGGACGAGCAAATTATAAAAGACAAGTCTGTAGAAAATGTTCCTTTCAGAATAACAAAGGTGGGAGAGGGGGTGATATGCTAGGTAGTAGGGTACTTTATTCATAGATTTACATGTACGGGAAGTCACTAAGTTGCTAAGATTCCAAAGGGAGAACACCAGGTCATTTCATTTCACTCTATTTTTCTTTATATCCTTCCACACTTTCATATCCACCTATCCAGTAGTGTTGTAGATCGCTGGAGCATCACTGAAGATTATGCAACCAGCTTCCCGCATTCTTTGCAGTTTTCAGTTTTTTCGCAGCAAGTCGTTCTACCCAAGGCCAGTCCGCTCTCTGATGTTGTCTTCTCATCGTCTTCTCTGTCTGTCTGCCTCTTTGTCAACCTCCTTGTAGTGATCCATGTATCCCTACCCACTGCAAGAGCGGCAGGTACAGGTACACTAAAATCAAACTGTTCAGAACATAAGCGCTAAGAATCCAGTATCTTTGATTGTTTTTCAAATCTTTGAAAGAAATTTGTGCCGAAAAGAATAAAAAAAAAAAAAGGTACAAGAGAAAGGTAGTACAGGAACGGATAAGACAGAGAGAGAGAGACAGACAGAGAGACAGAGAGACAGAGAAAGAGAACAGAGAGAGAGAGACATGGAGACAGGGAGAAAGTTCAGGTAATTATTTCTATCCTTGCTCTTGCCTGGCATTCTTTATCCATTGTCATGTATGGCATGATAGACTGGATCCATCTCCTTTTAATGCACAGTTCTCACGCTGCCCATAGCAATTGAACGCACTCTAGAGCAAAAAAACCATCGTATCAAAGTCATCAAATGATCTACAAGGATTACAATGTGTATGAAAGGCTACACTGGACTATACAACTTAATCCCTTCCTCCCTACACTAGGAGGGGGTTTGTTCAGCTTAGAGGGAGGTTTTCATGAGGTTGATTTTCATTATTGTTTTCGCGTTATGTATTGTATTATTGTCTATTCTCAGGGCTATGTTATGCCAAGTCATTACACTCACTGTATGAGACTGAGGTTAGGATGCTGTTCAGCAGCATCTATGTTCCTTTTCCTTAATACTGCTGCTTTATGAGTGGTTGTATCGTGTGTAGGATATTGTTTCTTCTTTACACTACTCATACCTTAGTTCACACTCATCCATTCTGGCTAGTTATTTGGCTGAAAGAAATTGTTCCCCGATGAAAACAACATGGCAGCAACACACATAGGTCAAGTACAACAAGCATAAGAATATGAAAAACTTTTTTTAAAGCTAGATGTTAAAAAATAGACTGCAGTTTAAGAACATCACATCATATTGGAAAAAAATACAGCAAAAACATGATATGTTTGTATCATGAAAGCATCGGAAAAAGAAAAGAAAAAAGAAATCGGAACTTTTTCTTAACCAACGATATCACGATAAGACCAGCCACGCATCATCGTCATAACACACAGTGCGACAAGGGTCCCCACTAGAAGATGATAGAACTACATCTCTCTCAATCTCTCTCTCTCTCTCTCTCTCTCTCTCTCTCTCTCTCTCTCTCTCTCTCTCTCTCTCTCTCTCTCTCTCTCTCTCTCTCTCTTGTGCAGTGTCTGGTATGTGTGTAACTGCGTGTGTACGAATGTAGTGAATTGAGGTACGGTGTAGACAGACTACACACGTTTAAGTCAAAGCAGGTAGGTAGAAGAAGCACAGCAATATAGAAAAAAAAAATGAATGCAAAATAAAACGCCCCACAGATGTAAAATGCTATGAGGTCTCAGTCTCAGGTGTGTTTTCTGTGTGAGTTCAGTGTCTTCGGTCCTTCTCTTCTTCAAACTACCATCCCTAGCATCGTAATCATTCCAACTAGCTAAGTATCTCCATCGATTATCTGTCATCATAAAGTCCGACTGTACGTAATAAACATGAAAAAAAATCGTTACCTTTTTCTTTGGTATGTGTGAACCAGGCCGGCCGAGATAATAATGCAATGAAGCTTTCTCTCTGTGGTTCATCTTTCTCTCTATGGAGACTGGAATTTGATAGTCTCTTGGGGTGTTA
>CM060318.1:63333857-63336357 GCA_030674155.1 Stramonita haemastoma | reverse complement strand
ACAAACAAACAAACAAACAACACAAACAAAAAAACAAACAAACAAACACACGCACATACACACACAAACACACGCACACACACACATACACAAACACACACAAACAAACACACACACATGCATACACATACACATGCGTGCATTCTCTCTCTCTGTGAGTCTCTATCTCTCTCTTTCTAACAAAATACTCCGACAGAAGAGAGAGAGAGAGAGAGAGGGAGAGAGAGAGAGAGAGAGAGAGGAGAGAGAGAGAGAGAGGAGAGAGAGAGAGAGAGAGAGAGAGAGAGAGAGAGAGAGAGAGAGAGAGAGAGAGAGAGAGAGAGAGAGAGAGAGAGAGAAGACAGACAGACAGACAGACAGAGACAGACAGACAGACAGACAGACAGACAGACAGACAGACAGACAGACAGACAGACAGACAGACAGACAGACAGACAGACAGACAGAAACAGCCAGCCAGACGGACAGATACAGAGACAGACAGAGACACACAGGCAGACATATACAGACAGAGATGAATTAAATAAATTCTGTAGCTTTATGAAGGAAAATAAGTTAGAACTATCTGCAGAAAAAACATGTCTTGTGCTCTTTAATAATGGTGAAAATCCATCAAAATTACCAACCCTAAAATTAGAAGGAACAGTGCTTAAGTATAAACCATATGTAAAATTCTTAGGCGTAATTTTAACTAGAAAGTTGAGCTGGAAGATGCACATCGACCACTTAATAACCGAGGCTAGAAAAAGACTGAACTTTTTAAAAGTAATAAGTTTTCAGGCATGGAGTCAAGATACTAAAACACTGATACATTTGGCTCAATCTTTAGTACGCTCAAAATTAATCTATGGACAAGAAGTTTATTTTTCTGCTGCAGATTATCTGCTTAAAAAATTACAAAGTTTAGACAGTAAAGCCATAAAGATAGCACTTGGTGTTCCAACACATGCTAACACAGCTAATACTTATAAAGAAGCACATTTGTTATCTCTTTCTGATCAACGAAGATTGGCGGTATCAAAGTACGTGATTCGGAGTCTATCTATTCCAAATTCAGTAAAAGATGAAATACTTATGGATCAAGACACTGATTATCCGAAACGAGCATGCGATATTTCATTTCTGCTGCCAATTAAAAATTATACTAATTCATTAATGAAAGAAATTGGCATTGACATAGCAACGATTCCAAATTTACCGATGGTTCCCCTAATGCCTCCGTGGGAACATATTTCAGCTAGCTTTGACATTGATTACACTGATGTAAAAAAGAATGAAGATCAAAATCTTCTCACTGTTGATGTAAAAAGCCACATTGAATGTAATTATTCCAATTATTTAAAAGTGTATACTGATGGATCTGTATTGGAATCAGGCAGAAGTGGCGCAGCATTTGTGATTCCTGCTTTAAAAGTACAAAAGTCGTTTCATTTAGGAGATCATTTTTCCATTTTTACGTCTGAATTATTTGCAATTTTTATGGCCTTGAAGTTTTTGTCTGATATGGCTCTTGATATTTGCCACATACTTTTTTGTGTTGATTCAAAAGCAGTATTGCAGGCACTAAATAATTGGCAAGGGAAAATAAGGACGGATATTATATTTGAGATTAAATTTTTGATACATTGTATTGCAAGTAGAGGGATTCAGATAACTTTATGTTGGGTACCTTCTCACTGTGGAATTTATTGGAATGAGTTGGTTGATTCATTAGCAAAACAAGGTGCCTCTGATCGTAGTATTGAAACGTTTGATTCCAATCTTGTATTGTCCTCGTATGAAATTTGTGCAAGATTGATGAATAGAATGCATTCCAAAATGAAGACATCACATTTTGAACGTATTTCATGTTCACGTAAACTAGAAATTTTAATGTATAAACTGAGGTTGAATGCATGGAATACCTTTTTTAGTATCTTGACTCCATGCCTGAAAACTTATTACTTTTAAAAAGTTCAGTCTTTTTCTAGCCTCGGTTATTAAGTGGTCGATGTGCATCTTCCAGCTCAACTTTCTAGTTAAAATTACGCCTAAGAATTTTACATATGGTTTATACTTAAGCACTGTTCCTTCTAATTTTAGGGTTGGTAATTTTGATGGATTTTCACCATTATTAAAGAGCACAAGACATGTTTTTTCTGCAGATAGTTCTAACTTATTTTCCTTCATAAAGCTACAGAATTTATTTAATTCATCTCTGTCTGTATATGTCTGCCTGTGTGTCTCTGTCTGTCTCTGTATCTGTCCGTCTGGCTGGCTGTTTCTCTCTCTCTGTTCTGTCTGTCTGTCTGTCTGTCTGTCTGTCTGTCTGTCTGTCTGTCTGTCTGTCTGTCTGTCTGTCTGTCTGTCTGTCTGTCTCTCTCTCTCTCTCTCTCTCTCTCTCTCTCTCTCTCTCTCTCTCTCTCTCTCTCTCTCTCTCTCTCTCTCTCTCTCTCTCTCTCTCTCTCTCTCTCTGTCGGAGTATTTTGTTAGAAAGAGAGAGATAGAGACTCACAGAGAG
>CM060318.1:63318857-63328857 GCA_030674155.1 Stramonita haemastoma | reverse complement strand
GAATGATTACGATGCTAGGGAAATCTGGTACTAAAGCTAGACGTCTCCCCAACCCCCCACCCCACCCACATGACTCAAGAGAGAAGGGTTCTTTGGTGCAAGTCTGAGAGCAGACGACAAACCACGATCCCCGTCTGGAACATGGTGAAGAATACATCAGTCCCGTGTATCGGTGGTCTAGAGGTAACGCACCTGCCTAGACAGCGAAAAGTTCATGTTTCAAGTGCCTCGTGGTTCAAGCATATTGTGCACATGTTAATACCCTCTCCTTTTTTCGGAAGAGTAAACCATTGTGTGAGTGGGAATGGATGACAAAATGTTCAAAATTGCATACACACGGGGACTGGATGTAGAAAGGCACATGAGTGTTTTTTTTCCATTATCCCTGATATAAAACAATCCATAAAATAAAATCCCTCTTTGTACCCAAAACTGTTCCCCCATTCACTAGATCACGAGTAGTGCTCTGGATAATAGTCTTTCGAATGAGACGATAAACTGAGGATCCGTGTGCAATTGTCATTCAGTGCTCGTAAAAGAACCTGCAGCAACAATAGCGTTATTCCTAGCAAAATTATGTAGAAAAGGCCACCCTGATAGAAAACCAAATACATACCTAGATAGGAAAAAAAATAGTAGTAGGTGGCACTACTCTTGTGGTGATGCACTCTCCCTGGGGAGAGCAGCCCAAATTCCGCGAGGATAAATCTCCCGCGACTAAAAGAGGTATACAATGCAGTATGATACAATGCACTGCACTGCAATACAGTACAATAAATACAATACAAAGAATATGCATTAATAAGAAATGTATTCTGTGTAGACTTTTGGAGGAAAAATAAGTCAGTGTAGTATGGAGAGAAAGTTCCACACCCTCCAATGGCAAAATAATAATATTGAAAATCAAACAAATGGGTTGCTGATACTCGTGAAGATGCCTTCTGCCCTTTGAGGGTATAGCGATATTTCTTTCTCTGCTTGATTACAAGTGTTACGTGATACAATGCACCACACTATGCTACACTTCACAATACTATTCTGCACTGCACTGTACTACGCTAAACTACACAACACTACACTGCACTACACTATACCATTCTACTCTGCATTACACTGCACTGCACTGCACTGGACTTCACTACACTGCACTACACAACACTACACTACACTACACTACACTACACTACACTACATTACGCTACCTACACTACACTACACTACACTACACTACACTACACTACACTACACTACACTACACTACACTACACTACACTACACTACACTACACTACACTACACTACACTACACTACACTACACTGCACAACACTATCTGAGTGCACATATTGGGTGACTACCAGATTGTTAAGCTGGGGAATGCACAACTTCAACGCAATATGTGCTCTCTGACCCATTCATTCCACCTGGGATTCACTGTAAAATTGTACACTGAATGCAAAGTTTGCCTGTATGACTGTTTTCTAAGTACCTTGCCATAAAGGCAAGCATGCTCCGACATCAGAGGATTTTTCGCCTTTAAAGAAGAGTGCAGGTTGTTTTGTAAAGAATTACATGGCTAAAGGCGATCTCAACTAAACATTTTACAACACATCAACATTTGAGTGTAGGCCTTGGTAATGAGCTGATATCATTAACTAACACAAGTTTTTGGCATGAGCCACAGAAGTACCAGATTACAGATGGTGAATAGTACAGTAACACTCTGCCTCAAAACATACAAACAAAAAAAACAGAAACAGCGGCAACAAAAAAGATCTACATAATCTCACACAGACAAGAAAAATACACTTTTCCCCCTACATTGTAAATCAGTTTGGAGCATTAGTTCACAGGGTCTGATAGCAAACAGACGAAAACAGACAGACAACAGACAAACAACAAAGGCAGAGATGCCCCTCCCCCATCCCCGTCGTTTTGTACCCCACCTAACCCCACCTCACCCCAAACCGAAATCACAATTCAGACACAAGAAATGAGAAGAAACAGATACTAATCACAAAAGAAGACAGATAAAGAGAACAAACAGGAAACAGGCGGACAGACAGAGGGAAAGACAGACAGGGGACAGTCAGATACAGCATACACACACGCACGCACGCACACACACAAACACACACACACACACAACACACACATGTACGCGCGTGGCACACACACACATACACACACACATCACACACATACATGCCACACAACTACACACACACAACATGCAGCACACACATACACCACGGCATGCATGCATGCACAAAAACATAGGCATGCACATTCACACAACACACACACATACAGAGAGAGAGAGAGAGAGAGAGAGAGAGAGAGAGAGAGAGAGAGAGAGAGAGAGAGAGAGAGAGAGAGAGGAGAGAGAGAGAGAGGAGAGAGAGAGAGAAGAGAGAGAGAGAGAGAGAGAGAGAGAGAGAGAGAGAGCAGAGAAGAGAGAAGAGACAGAGAGAGACAGACGAGAGAGACAGAGAGAGAAGCAGACACAGACAGAAAACACAAGACAGACAGACAGACAGAGACATAGACAGAGAGAAAACGAGACAGAGACAGAGAGACAGAAGCAGTAGATGTGGATATCATTGCCCCACAGAACTGACAGCTCCAGTCAGATCGCAAAGAATGGTCAGTATGGGCGGAAGGTCACCACGTCATCTTGCTGACGTGCACGTCACGTCAAGGAAAGGTGACGACTGACAGTTGAAGGAGAAAAAAAAGAATTATGAAGAAAGAAGAAGAAGAGAGAAGAGGGAATAGAGGGAGGAGGAGGAGGGGGTAGCTTAGTACGGTAGTTTTAGGAGGGAGAGAGGGAGGGATGGAGAGAGATAGAGAGAGAGACAGAGACAGAGAGTCAGAGAGACAGACAGACAGACAGACAGACAGACAGACAGACAGACAGCCAGACACGGCAGCAGCAGACAGCAGACAGACAACATTTAATAAGAAAGAAAAGACAGAATAGAAACAAGAAGACGAGAAGAGGAAAGAGAGAGAGAGAGTAGAGAGAGAGGAGAGAGGAGAGAGGGAGAGAGAGAGGAGAGGAGAGAGATGAGAGAGAGAGACAAGACAGACAGACAGACAGACAGAATTACAACAGACAGACAGACAGACAGACAGACAGACAGACAGACAGACAGACAGGAGAGACAGACAGACAGAGAGACTTAGAGACACAGATAGACATACACAGACACAGAGACAGAGCGAAACACAGAGAGAGACAGAGACAAAACCAGAGAAAGAGAGGGGGGGGGGGGGGGGGGGGGCGGAAGGGGCTAAAACTAATTCCCACCCAGAATCAACTCTGCGAGTCTCCTGATGAATACAAGCTGGGCTCAGCGTGAATGGAGGGGAGGGCTTCCCATCATTTCTCTTGGGAAGAAGCAAATGAGCTGCCAAAGAGGCTGGCTTGACAGAGCGACAAAGATGAGAGAAGGAGAGAGAGATAAGAGAGAGAAGAGAGATGAGGAGAGAGAGAGAGAGAGAGATGAGAGAGAGAGAGAGAGAGAGAGAGAGAGAGAGAGAGAGAGAGAGAGAGAGAGAGAGAGAGAGAGAGACAGGACAGACAGACAGAGAGGGAGACAGAGAGACAGAGAGAGAGAGACGAGAGATAAAAGAGAGACAGGGATACAGAGAGAGAGAGAGACAGAGAGATGGAGAGAGAGAGAGAGACAAGAGAGAGAGACGAGAGAGGACAGAGACAGAGACAGAGACGGGGGGCAGAGAGAGAGAGAGAGATGTGTGTGTATGTATGTGTGTGTGCGTGTGTGTATGTGTTGTGTGGTGTGCGTGCGTGTTAGTGTGTGTGGTGCAGAAAGAGAGAGAGGGAGAGAGGAGAGAGAGAGAGAGAGAGAGAGAGAGAGAGAGAGAGAGGAGAGAGAGAGAGAGAGAGAGAGAGAGGAGAGAGAGGAGAGAGAGAGACAGACAGACAGACAGACAGACAGACAGACAGACAGACAGACAGACAGAGACAGACAGACAGACAGAGGCAGAGACAGACAGCGCAGAGATACAGAGAGCAGAGACGTACAGACAGAGACAGGAGGCAGACAGACAGGCAGACAGTCAGACAGGCAGGCAGTTAGACATACGACACACAGACAAAGACAGGCAACAGACAGACAGAAGAAGACAGACAGACAGACAGAAGACAGACAGAGACAGACAGACAGACAGACGAGATAGGGACTGAGACAGTTAGTCAAAGAGACAGGCAGGCGAGATAATCAGAAAGCCTGATACACTGTGAATATGAATAATTATGTGGCTAGTGAACTCAGATCTAAGTCGACTGGTCACAGTCATATTCTGAATCAGAATACAAATTGTATGGGGGGGGTAGAGAGAGGAGAAGAGAGAGAGAGGAGAGAGAGAGAGAGAGGAGAGAGGAGAGAGAGAGAGAGAAGAGAGAGAGAGGAGGAGAGAGAGAGAGAGAGAGAGAGAGAGAGAGAGGGGAAAGAAGACAGGACAGACAGACAGACAACAGACAACACAGAAGACAGACAGACACACAAACAGACACACAACAACACAAGATAGACAACAGACGACACAACAGACAACACACAGACAGTCAGACAAATGGATAGACTGAAACAAAGACGGAGATAGAGAGACAGAGGTGCAAACAGAGATGAATGAGAGAGAGAGGCAGGAGAGAGACCGAGAGAAAAAAGACAGGAAACAAAGACAGAGAGATAGAGATTGCCAGATTAGACAGACCGACCGAAATATAAGTAGACAGACCACATGATATGATCAAAGTTGTGTTCTCCTTAAGGATTCAAGCACTGGTTTGAAAGTGTGATGCTACACAGATCAAAACACTGAATGATACAAGAAACCATCTCAGCTGTTGGTTGGATCAAGACCTTTGCTAGTCACTGCTTTCACACCATGGAAGTTAGTCCCACAGCATTGTGGAAGATCCGCACTAATGATACAGAAACCCTTCCACTTTTTCCAGAAAAAGAGATACTTGAAATAGACAACAACTACAGAAAGTGTTGCTGCTTTTCCCAATATGAAAAAAATAAAATCAAACAAAAAAAACGAATAATAAAATGTGTGTGTCTATCTGGAGAAGTGAATCTCCAAAAAATGGTGATCTATATAAATATAAGCAAATGAGTCAATAAAAATACCAAAGCATAATAAATTTTTGTTAAACGCTCATGCAGCAACTATTGTTGTCTGTCATTTGAGCGAAAATGCACTGCACATGCCGTTAAGTGCCTGACAAGTCAGGCCCAGCGCATCCAAACTCAGCGTGGGAGCGAACTGTCATATATTGAAGTCTCTCTGGACAGAAAATGGAGAAGAACGGACTAAGAAGGCAGAACATGGGCATACTTAATTATAAGCATGGTTCTAATGGTAATTACAGAATGTAAGTTTCTTGTTAGTGAAGAAACGTAACAGGAGCAAAGCTAAAACAGGATTTAAAGGCGTGAGCGTTTCACACACACCCCCAACCACCACACACGCACGCACACCACCACGACACCACACACACACCCTCTCCACACACACTCTCTCTCTCTCTCTCTCTCTCTCTCTCTCTCTCTCTCTCTCTCTCTCTCTCTCTCTCTCTCTCTCTCTCTCTCTCTCTCTCTCTCTCTCTCTCTCTTTCTGTGACAACAACCAATAACAAATCCTGACAGTAATGCCACATCCTTTTCACTTTCCTAGCTATACCCAGTTCTTTCCAGTTTTCAATAGCTTCACGCGTCGTCTCCTACTTAGCCATAGTAACAGTGTGAACCAGTCAATAACCCCTTTCTTAATCCCTCGGTGATTACAGTCGATTAAACGATCAGAATTGCGAAAGTAGTAGCAAAAACACACTAATTCCAGTCCCTGACAAAATACCCTCACCAAAGTTTCGCTTTGCAGGCAAAGTGGGATCTGAAATGCTTTCAGCCAGATTGTTGTGCTTTGGCCAAAGTAGGTAGTGTTTTTTTTCTGAATCCCAATCTCTTTGGCTGCTCTTTGGTTACAGTTGGTGCTTAACAATCAGAGTGGAAACTGAATCTTGGACTGTAGGAAAAGGGAGAGAAAAATGGCAATGCAAAAGAAACAAAAGTTAATGTGAAGGTCTTTACCTTTCTTCTGTGTATGGCTCCAGAAGAACCCTGCATTATTTTGTTCTCTCTGTCTTTGGTCTTTTGTCTGTCTATATGTCTGTCTTTCCAAAAATATATATATATATATATATATATATATTATATATATATATATATATATATATATATATATATATATATATATATATATATATATCACATACAAGCATTTGCTCATGTATCTGGGTTTCTTTTCAGCGACGTGTACAACCAATATACCATGAATCATCAGATCGTCATTATTGAAACGCTCCGCAATTATACCAATGTTTGTATGCATATTAATATGTAATCGTACATGTCCCTTTTGCCTAAGCATATGCATTAAATTACAATAAAAAACAAAGTGGAATATAACTTTTTCTTGAAGCCTTATCCTTATTCCTTATCCTTTGCCATGTGGATATTAGAAGTTTATCCTTTAACAAAAACACATCCCATTGGAATGATCATTTTATCAACATGTTTTCCTTAGGTACAGAGTTTATTCAATGATAAAAGTTCTTTAGGTTGTATACGATGGTGACGGACAGTTATTCTTCTGGTACACTGACTATTCTTCTCTTATCAATCAGATATTCTTCTACTCTGTGTGGGGATTCCCACTTTCTGGAAAATCCGTGCTAGAAATGTCCTGTTTTCTATCCTTCTCTTCGTTTCCGCCTTGTTCCTTTACTTCCTGTCACCCTCTAATCTTCTTTCTGCCTTCTTGGTTCATTTTTCTGCCTTGTTTTCCAGAAAGATTTACTGCATGTTCTCTCCCGTGCATAGTTGAATGTGCTGGGCCTGACTTGTCAGGCGCTTAACGGCAGTGCAACGTATTTTTCCTCATATGATAGACAGCAACAGTTGCTGTCTCTGAGCGTTTCACGAAGAAGAAGATATTCTTCTGCAAATGCACTTTGATGTGTGTACGATTTTCTGAAATGCTTTTAGACCTTAAAAATGTTTTAGGCAAGATCTATATACAGGCATACGTACGCAAATATCAGCATTCACTATATGTCCATGTTTCGACAAATGTATAAGTATACAAGCATGCATTTGTGTCCGGTTGCATCTTTGCAATTTAAACATGATATATTTTTTCAAACAAAACATACGTAAAAATGTGTTTTCTGCACATGCAACCTTTGAAACAGAAATTCATAGGAAAAGGTAAAAAGTCATGATATATTTTGTCCCAAAAAATATACTGTTCTACTTATTTTACAGGTCTGTAAAACACATTCAGTTTCTTCCAAACACGATCTTCAAGACACAAAAAGCGATTCCCAAATGTCAGCATTCAACATGGCAGGTCCAAACTACTTCTTGATAAACACTATCAACTGCTCGCTTCTCCTTTTGACGATAAATACAGATATCTTTTCAACAAAACTTGAACGATTTTTTTTTCAACTTTTCTTAGGAGTGGCTAATGTTTATCACTGGATGGCCGTTAACCTAGGTTTCCAAAACTTGTTGTTCCTGTACTATTTTTGACAACCTTTGTTGTTTGTGTGCTAGAGACTTGGTCTAACTTCCTGTAGCGTTTTCCTGGAAAATAGAACAAGCAGATCCTCGTGGGGGGTGTCAGGAGACTTCCAGTATGAATAGCATCCCCACCTTCAGGAAATTCTCTCCTAGGAATTCTATCTTTTCTATCCCTCACTTGGTTTTTCGCTTATCATTTTCTTCCTGTCTCTTCCTTCTAGTCTATTTTCTGTCTTTTTAGTACATTCTCTTGCCTTTCTTCAAGAGAGTCTTCAGCATTAACACATTTTCTCCCAAACTAAAGTCGTATGCGCCTGACTTGCCAGGCACTTAGTGGCAGAGCAATGCATATTTGCTCATATGGCAGACAATGATGAGTGCTGGTTAGGTGTTTGACGACACAAAGAAGAAGTAGAAGATGAGGAAGACGAAGACGAAGACGAGAGGGACGACGACGACGAAGAGAGAGAAGAAGAGAAGAAGAAGAAGAAGAAGAAGAAGAGAAGAAGAAGAGAGAAGAAGAAGAGAGAAGAAGAAGAAGAAGAAGAAGAAGAAGAAGAAGAAGAAGAAGAAGAAGAAGAAGAAGAAGAAGAAGAAGGAAAGAAGAAGAAGAAAAGAAGAAGAAGAAGAAGAAGAAGAAGAAGAAGAAGAAGAAGAAGAAGAAGAAGAAAAGAAGAAAAAGAACAAGAACAAGAACAAGAAGAAGAAGAAGAGAAGAAGAAGAAGAACAAGAACAAGAACAAGAACAAGAAGAACAAGAAGAACAAGAACAAGAAGAACAAGAACAAGAAGAACAAGAAGAACAAGAACAAGAAAAACAAGAAGAAGAAGAACAAGAAGAACAAGAACAAGAAGAAAAACAAGCAGAAGAACAAGAAGAAGAGCAAGAAGAACACGAAGAACAAGAAGAACAAGAATTGGAAGAGGAGAAATAAAAAGAACAAGAACAAGACGAAGAAGAACAATAATACGAACAAAAACAAATAGAAGAAGAAGAACAAGAACAAGAAAAAAGAAGGCAATAACAACAACAACACATACAACCCTAAAAAAAAATAAAAAAATCAGCAGTTGTATTTACGACGTGACGTAAAACGAAGATCATTTTCTTTCGATGCATTTACTTGTGCTATTTTTAGACGTTTTATTTTCTGTTTCGTGATTGCAAATGTAAATTATACTTTTTCTTCGTCTTTGTTTTTACTGTTGTTTGGTGTTGTGTGTGTGTGTGTGTGTGTGTGTGTGTGTGTGTGTGTGTGTGTGTGTGTGTGTGTGTGTGTGTGTGTGTGTGTGTTTTGTGTGTGTGTTTGTGTGTGTTGTGTGTGTGTGGGGGGGGGGGGGGGTAAGAAATACAAAACAAAACAGGTCTCTTTAATCTTGCCTTCTTAGTTATTTCTCCCGCTTCCCGCAAAGCACGTTTAGCGAAAAGAGAAGTCCAGAAATGAGAACAGAACTTATTTCATTTCCTCTTCTCTCTCTCTCTCTCTCTCTCTCTCTCTCTCTCTCTCTCTCTCTCTCTCTCTCTCTCTCTCTCTCTCTCTCTCATCTCTCTCTCTCTCTCTCTCTCTCTCTCTCTCTCTCTCTCTCTCTCTCTCTCTCTCTCTCTCTCTCTCTCTCTCTGTCTCTGTGTCTGTCTCTCTATTTCGCTATTTCTCTCTCTCCTCTCTCTCTCTCTCTCTCTCTCTCTCTCCTCTCTCTCTCTCTCTCTCTCTCTCTCTCTCTCTCTCTCTCTCTCTCTCTCTTCTTTTTTTTTTTCTTTCTCTCCATGTCTTTCTACCTCTGTTTCTATCTCTGTCTGTCTCTGTGAATATGTCTCTCTGTTTCTGTCTATCTTTGTCTCTCTTTTTATGTATCTCTTTTCTCTCTCTGTACCTATCTATCTCTGTTTGTTTATTTTATTTGTATCAGGGCAAGGAAAATTAACTAGTATCCATGAACTAGAACTAAGTGTATCTGTGCATGTATCATTGAGGGGAAAAAAGAGGAAATAGTCTTTTCGTTTCTTTTTGTTCGATTATTTTGTTGGGGTTTTTTTTGAAGAAAGGGGGTGGGGTTGTGGTAGATTGCAGAGAAAAGGGTAAAGCTTACGGATTTTGTTTTCTCTTTCCTTTATTTGTCGTTCATAAAGTGTAAATTCCAGACAGTTCTTATTATCATTGTCATTTGAAAGTCGATGAAAACCGGAGTTTCTCTCTGTCACTTACTTCGTCTGTCTCTCTGTTTCTCTGTTTCTCTGTCTGTCTGTCTGTCTGTCTGTCTGTTTGTCTGTCTGTCTGTCTGCCTGTCAGTAGAGAGAGAGAGAGAGAGAGAGAGAGAGAGAGAGAGAGAGAGGAGAGAGAGAGAGGAGAGAGAGAGAGGAGAGAGAGAGAGAGAGAGAGAG
>CM060318.1:63315587-63318757 GCA_030674155.1 Stramonita haemastoma | reverse complement strand
TGAGTTTGGGGTGTAGTGGGGGGTGTTGTGTGTGTAGTGTTGTGTAGTAGTGTTTTTTAATTTTTTTTTTTTTGAGTTTTTTTTTTTTGTAAATTTTGTTTTTTTTTTTGTTTTTTTTTTTTGTTTAGTAATTATAATGTTATTAAAGGATAATTGGATTTTTTTTATAAGGTTTTAAAAAAAAAAATTTTGGAAAAGTAAAATGGAAATGAATGGTTGTTTTTATAGTTTTTAGAAAGGGTTTGTACGTATTTATGTGTTTGTTTTTTGTAACGATTTTTTTTAAAAAGTTGGCTTTAAATAAAAGAAGAAGATTGCAATCCCACAGTTCCCTACGGATGCATCATTTCCGTCACTACGTTAGCTGAATGCACCTGAAAAAACTACTTCCATTACACATTTAAAATTTCCCAGCAAACAAGTTCTTTTGTCGATTTTTTTTTTCTCCGTTGTTTATCTTTTTTGTGTTTTTTCTATCTATCCTGTCTGGGGAAGGAAAAATCATTCCCGGGAAAAGCACTCGCTTTTTTCCAAACTACGATAAAGCAGGACCGAGCGTTACGTTTGGTTACTAAGGGATGGTGACCTTTGTGCACCTTGGTTTCGTACACCCCCAAGTTTAACGTAAAAAATGAGAAGTTCCCCTTTTTGGGTCGGGAAGGTAAAGCATGAGAGAGAGAGGAGAGGGGCGCCCCTCCCCTTTTCCCCTTTTCCCTTTTTACCCCCCCCTTCCCCCTTTTTTCCCCTTTACTTTACCCTCTCCCCCTCCCCCTTTCCCCCCCCTTCTCTCCCCTCCCCTCTCTCCCCCCTTTTCCCTCTCCCCTTTTTCCCTCTCCTTTTCTCTCCTTTCCCTTTTTTTCAATTTTTTTCCCCCCCCCCCTTGCCCCAAAATCAAAAAAAAAAATGGTCCTCGCAATTTTGGGTTCCTCTCTTTTTCGGGGGCAGACCCCATCTAACTTTCATAAATTCCATTTTTTTTTTCCCCCTTAATCTCTATTGGCCAACCAAAAGGCTGTATAAAAAAATATTTTCTTAAATTTTTTTAAATACCCCCAGCGCTGCCCAAAACTAAGGAATCGCACTTTAAAAAAAGGAAATTAACCCCCCCTTTTTTTTTTAAACAGAAATTAACCAAATTAAAAAAGTTCCAAAAAAATTCCCCCAAAAAAACCTTTTTCAAAAAAAATTATTTTTTAAAACCCGGTTCCCAACCCCTTCCCCCTTCTCTTCTTTTTTTTAAACCAACCTTTCCCCCCCCCTTTTTTCCCTCCCCTCCCAAAAATTTTTTGACCTCTGGGGCCCCCCCCTCTACCCTTTTATTCCCCTTCCCCTTTTTAAAAATTTTTTTAAGGGGGGGGGGGGTTTTTCTCCCTTAACCTTTTCCCCCCCTCTCCCCCCCTTTCCTCTAAAATTTTCCCCCCCCCTTTCTTTCCCCCCTTTTTTACCTTTCTCTCCTTCTCTCTCTCTCTCTCTCTCTCTCTCTCTCTCTCTCTCTCTCTCTCTTCTCTCTCTCTCTCTCTCTCTCTCTCTCTCTCCTCTCTCTCTCCTCTCTCTCTCTCTCTCTCTCTCTCTCTCTCTCTTTCTTTCTTTCAGTCTATTTCTCTCTGACTGAAGCCTTGCCCCAGACAGTGCAAAGACAACTACTGGTGCAAAAAACATCTGCATATTACAGGCAATAGATCACTTCTGCATTCTTCTACGGTAGTGCTGAGACCACAGTGACAGGTAACTATTCATCAACATTAGCCTATAGTCTTCTCTCGATTTTAAGGAACAGTAATAAAGTCTGCTATATGGCGAGGCAACCAAAAGGCAGTAGTATCAAAAAAATATGTTAGAACTTACGTTTTTTAAAGCTACCTCTAGCTGTCTGCTTTCCAAAACGATAAGGAAGGTCTGTCAGCTTATAAAAAAAGGTCATTAATCATGTACGAACTATATGTGTTTGGCAATCTAGAAATTGAGACCAACTTAAAACTGTGGTCAAAATGTGGTCAAATTACCAGGGATTTTATTTTTTGTTACCTGGCTGGTTTCGGAGATTTCAAATAGAGATATTTATTTGCTTGTACAACTGTTTTTGCCCAACACTTAGACAGCCAATTTCTGACTTCGTAAATGATGTCTAAACACAACACTTCTGAAGACCAGGCCATCGTGTGCCGATAGGAGCGGATAACAAAATTATTATATGACAACGTTCTGGTGGCTCCTGCGACGGTACTGGAACCATTCGTATAGGCCATTGCCTTTTCAATGGATCATTTCAGTGGTGTGGAGAGAGGGGGGGGGGGGGGTGTTGGTCTGCTGCATGGGTAACAGCTTTCCCTCCATACTTACCCAGGCTTTGCGCTCTAAAGACTAGAGCGCAACTCCATTGTCTTCTGAGACTGATGGGTGCCTTCTTGGTATATATAACTATATATAACTATATATAACTATATAACTATATAACTATATAACTATATAACTATATAACTATATAACTATATAAATATATATATATATATATATATTCTCTCGCTCTCTCTCTCTCTCTGTCTGTCTCTCTCTCTGTCTCTGTCTCTGTCTCTCTCTCTCTATATATATATATTGATTATATGTATGTATATATAGAGAGAGATAGACATACAGACAGACAGACAGACAGATAGATAGATAGATAGATAGATAGATAGATAGATAGATAGATAGATAGATAGATAGATAGATAGATAGATAGATAGATAGATAGATAGATAGATAGATAGATAGATAGATAGATAGATAGATTTGCCGTATTATTTCAGTAAGGTTAAATAACGTGATAAATATAATGCGCGAGCTGCTTTTCATTCCTGATTTGTTGGGAAACAACCGTAACAGCATTCTCAAAATTGGTGGAATGGGACAGGGGGAGAAAGGCTATGGAGCTTTAGACATGCTAGCTTTGAATTATAATCCAAATAATCACTTAGCTTAGGGACATCTGCCACACCTTAGGCTCTATTAATCATGCTGGATTGTTTACAAGAAAGCACACTTCATGTCCGGACATAACATGCTGACATTTGAACATTATCTTGATCCTATGGATTATTCTGCGGATAAAAACACCAACGCTTTAGTTTTGTGTTCGTCTTGTTTTTATTTCTTTATATACAAATGTGTTTTTTTATATAAACTCACAG
>CM060318.1:63310587-63313087 GCA_030674155.1 Stramonita haemastoma | reverse complement strand
ACATACACACATCACACACACAAATACACACATACACACACATCACACACACAATACACACATCATACACACACATACACACATAAACACATACACATCCCACCGCCCTTTCCTGTCATTCATTCATACATGACGAAGCAGTCACCCACTGCAGCCCAGGACACGGAAGGAAGCGATCTTTTTAGCGGCGAACTAAAAAAAGCGGTTTGCTAATTTGAAAAGCCGGAGCACGACTGAACGACCATGGCACGTCCGATCAAAGGGGAAGCATCGCTGCTCGAGTTCCACTCCGTGCGTTGAGTGGATTCCTAGCAGTTATCTTCCTTGGAGGCTGGGGGCTTCTGGGAGCTCTGAAGTCCCAGCCCATCAATATTAATTAAACGGATGATATGATGGCACTTGGGCCAGAGACGTTGAAGGCGAACTAAGCCCCTTTCCCGACAGAAGATGAAAATCGACATACTGCTTGGGAGATTCCTCTTTGAATAATTGTGATGGAGTAGAATTTCGTTCTGCTTTCCAGGGTGTGTGGTGTGTGGTGTGTGGGGATGGGGTGGGTAAAGATTCTGTGTGGGGTTGTGTGTGTGTGTGTGGGGGTGGGTGGGTAGGTGTGTGTGTGTGTGCGCGTGTGTGTGTGTGTGTGTGTGTGCGTGTGTGTGTGTGCGTGTGTGTGTGTGTGTGTGTGTGTGTGTGTGTGTGTGTGTGGTGTGTGTGTGTGTGAGTGTGTGTTTGTGTGGGTGTGGGTGTGGGTGTGGGTGTGGGTGTCTCTCTGCCTGTCTGTCTGTCTGTCTGTCTGTCTGTCTATCTGTCTGTGTCTGCGTATGTGTAACTGTGCGCGCTTGCGTGCGTGTGAGTGAGTGTGTTTGTGTGTGTGTGTGTTTGTGTGTGTGTGTTGGGGGGGGGGGTATGTGAGTGAGTGTGTGGAGGGGTGGGGGGTGTTGTGTTTTTTTGTGGGTGTTTATGTGGGGGAAGGGATATATGTGCTTGTGCATTTGTGTCTCTGTATGTGTGTGCATGTGCGTCACATGTGTATGTGTGTGTATGCGTGCATGTGTGTGTATGTGTGTATGTGTGTTTGTGTTTGTGTGTGTTTGTGTGTGTTTGTGTATGTGTGTGTTTATTTATTTTTTTCATTTTTTAAAATTCTTTTATAACGAGGATAATGGGATAAGCACTCTCGTGCTTTTTTTTACATCCAGTCCCCGTGTGTATGCAGTTTTGTAAGTGTCATCTATTCCCATCGGCACACGATGGCCTACTCTTACGAAAAGCGGAACAGGATTTAACGTGTGCGCAAGATGTTCTGCGTGCGTTCACACACGGGGCCTCGGTTTATAGTCTCATCCGAAGGATGTTTGTGTGTGTGCGCGCGCGTGTGTGTGTGTATGTGTGTGTGTGTGTGTGTGTGTATGTGTGTGTGTGTGTGTCTGTGTGTTTGTGCGCGCGCGCACGCGCGCGCGCGTATGTGTGTGTGTGTGTGTGTGTGTGTGTGTGTGTGTGTGTGTGTGTGTGTGTGTGGAGAGAGGTTGGTAAAGGGGTAAGTAGGTTAGCAATGGTGGTGGTTGTACCGATGATGATTAAGTGAAAAAAGAAAAGGAATGGGCATATATAGGTGCACTGAATAAGACTTAGAAGGAGTCAGTAGAGCGAAAGGAAAAAAGGGATAAGGATGGAAAACAGAATTTCTGAAGGATGGTCAATAGTTTTCGAAATATGTGCGCTTGGATGATGTTTCGTTTTCTTTTATATTGAGTTTCATTTTCTTATTTCAATTACAGCTTCTATATCGACATATATGCCTGTATGCTTATCCTTATGTTTGTGTCTGCCTTGCTGTCTCTGACTGTATGTCTGTCAGCCTGTCTGCCTC
Source organism: Stramonita haemastoma (assembly GCA_030674155.1). Lineage (NCBI taxonomy): Eukaryota > Metazoa > Mollusca > Gastropoda > Neogastropoda > Muricidae > Stramonita > Stramonita haemastoma. Next base: position 63,311,217 of record CM060318.1, on the reverse strand, counting down.
TGTCTCTCTGTCTTTCTGTCCGTCTGTCTGCCAGTCTTTTTCTATCTGTTTCTCTGTCTGTCCGTCTGTCTGTCTATCTGTCTCTCTGTCTCTTTCTCTCTCTGTCTCTGCCTCTGTCTCTCTGTGTGTCTCTCTATCTTTCTCGCTGTGTCTCTGTCTCTGTCTCTCTGTGTCTGTCTGTCTGTCTGTCTGTCTGTCTGTATGTATGTTTGTTTGTCTGTCTCGCTGTCTGTCTGTCTGCCTGTTAATCTGTCTGTCTTTCTCTCTGTGTCTCTGTGTCTCTGTCTTTGTCTTGTGTCTGTCTGTCTCTCTCTTTGTCTCTCTCTGTGTCTCTCTTTCTGTTTCTCTGTGTTTATGTGTCTCTGTGTCTGTCTGTCTGTCTGTCTGTCTGTCTCTCTGTCTGTCTGTCTGTCTCTCCGTCTCTGTCTCTGTCTCTGTCTCTGTCTCTGTCTCTCTTCTCTCTCTCTCTCTCTCTCTCTCTTCTCTCTCTCTCTCTCTCTCTCTCTCTCTCTCTCTCTCTCTCTCTCTTTCTCTCTCTCTGTCTCATTCCCTTTTTTTGATGCATGATTGTGCCTCACCTTCTGTTACGTTCTGATCTGTCACTTTCATGCCGCTAATTTCAATACTCAT
>CM060318.1:63300587-63305587 GCA_030674155.1 Stramonita haemastoma | reverse complement strand
GTACTTGTGGCGACGCGCTCTCCCCGGGGAGAGCAGCCCGAATTTCACGCAGAGAAATCTGCTGTGAGATAAAGTGGTATAAAATAAAAAATTAGAAAAAAAAATTCGACTTCACGGATATCCTTTTGTTTCAATCAGATATTATCATCTTTATTGAAGTTGCAGATGCATTTTGTATGTCATAGTTTTCGTTCGGCTGCTTGTTTTCTTTTTTTCTGTGGCTGTTGTTATTCAAGCTGCTTTATGCTGTTTTTTTTTTTTTTCTTTCTCAATCAGTATTAATGGGCTAAGGATTCGTATTTGCAGTCTTGAGATTGTATTGCGTATGCCATCTGTTGTCATTTTTTGTAAAGTCATCTTTTTTGCGTAAAAAGTTGAACACGGCATATATGAATAAGGAAATTTTAATATGATTTTTCAAAATAGTTGCGCACATGGCTGCTTTTGTAATAAGCTACAAACTAGGAAGCCTCTGCTTTGTAAAAAAAAAAAAAAAAAAAAAGACTTTCGCTTACTTTTTTCCGTTTCGAGGATAGAGCTCTAAAGGAAATTTTGCGCACACAACGTTTTGCGCAAACATGAAGATAGCCGCATTCTGACTTCGGGGAGCGATGGATGTCACAGTCACTTCATCACTCAAGACAGGCACACACATAGGTACTCACATTGTCTTTTCAAAGGCGAAATTTTATTCAGTAGGAAAATTTGTGGATTAGGAAAAATAAATTATCAGTAAACAACATCAACGACAATAACACAAATATACACACGATTCGTTTTCAGGCACACTTAAAAGCTAGGACTTCCAACCCCAGTTTGCTTTGATAGTTGTAAATCTCATGCGAATAAAATGTATAAATAGAATTAGATCACACATAATAAACGCAGACATACACGCACGCACGCGCGTACGCATACGCATGCACACATACACACACACATACACGCATGCACGCACGTATACACACATACACGTATACACACACACACACACACACACACACACACACACACACACACGCACGCACACATACACACAAATACACACACAAACACACACACACACATACACACACACAAACACACATGCCTTACCTTAATGCTAAAGTCATACTCTCGTAGAAAAACAACAACAACAACAAAATAAACAATCAACACAGTACAATATCAAACAAACCGCAAAGGTGTATATGATTATAGTAGCACACACCCACACACAGAAACTTTCAAAAAGGGAATAAGCTTGAACCGCTTCGCCCTAATCAGTTTTCGGTCACACGCTTAACAACACACGGTGTTGAGCTGTTTCGGAGACATAGTTAGCACACGTAACGTACACATCCTGAACTGTGGAAAGGTTTTGGTTTCAGGATGTACCGAATACTAGTGTCTCTGCCACGTTAAGTTGCACTTTCTTTAGTGGATCTTGCTTTCAGAATAATCCGTATGCAGTATATTGTCTATCAAACTGTTTATATACAAGATACATATATATATATATATATATATATATATATATATATATATATATATATATATATATATATATATATATATATATATATGATATATATATATATACACACACACATATATATACACACACAGACAGACAGATACAGAAACAGACATACAGACAGACAGAGGCAGACACAGAGAGATGCAGAGACAGATACAGACAGACAGAGACAGAAAGACATACAGAGACAGAGAGACAGACAGAGACAGAGACAGAGAGTTATTTATATACAAAAGAAAGAGCGGGGAAAGAGAGAGAGAGAGAGAGAGAGAGAGAGAGAGAGAGAGAGAGAGAGAGAGAGAGAGAGAGAGAGAGAGAGAGACAGAGAGACAGAGAGACAGAGAGACAGAGAGACAGAGACAGAGACAGAGAGAGAGAGGGAGGGAGGGAGGGAGGGGGGCAGCGTATGAATATAAAAGTAAAGGCCAAGCTTGAGTCTCCAGAAAATCGTTCCGCGCCTTAAACTTCGAGGTTTACGATTGATGAGATTTTGCGCGAATGATCGTTTTGTCCACGGTTAATGTTTCCACATTCTGGCTTCAGGGCTAAATAATGTGCTTTATTGCAGAAACTCTGCAAGCACAACAGGAAAAAAGAAGACAGGAGTAAAACGTTAAGAGAGTGTTTATGTGTGTCTGATGTGTAGTTATTCGTGAATCAAAACCTCGGATTATTTCTTTCTACTGTGTTGTTTTTCGTGACTTAAGAGTGTTGTTTATTTTTGTATTTTAATTTGTATTGTTATAAGTATGTTGTTTTATTTACTGAACAGTATCGTCAGCAAAGGTATGCGACCATTTATTATTGCTCAAACACATCATGAGGTTGTCCAATGTCATTCTGAGCTTAGACTGCAATCAAACAGGACATGCATTCACATGAAGAGTGTGTTCTTGTTTATCAAGTTGGTTACAAACACACATGTTGAGCTTAGTCGCAACAAATCGAGTTATAAAAGTCATTTTGAGAATAGTAGTGTCATGACAAACGACTGACACAGTTAAAATATTGTGCATCACTCCTTGTTCAATGATCAGAAAAATCCTTCTCCTTCACTTTCAATCATCAGACATGTATGCCCAACGACAACACAACAACCACTGAAGCTTATTACAAGTCACCTACCACCCGTTCATATGAACACAACCTAATTTCCACGATTTCCTCTTCTCCTTCTTTTCTCTCTTTCACTTTTCTCTTTCACTTTTCAAGTCAAAACATCCATCAAAGGCATTGACAATTTTTCTCACAAAAAAACAACCTTATTTCCACGAATTTCTATTCTCCTTCTTTTCTCCCTTTCACTTTTCAAGTCAAAACATCCCATCAAACGCATTGACAATTTTCTTCACTAAAAATAAAATTCTTATTTCCACGAATTTCTCCTCTCCTTTTCTCTCTTTCACTTTTCAAGTCAAAACATCCCATCAAAGGCATTGACAATTTTCCTCACTAAAAAAAACACAAAAAACAACCTTATTTCCACGAATTCCTCTTCTCCTTCTTTTCTCTGTTTCCACTTTTCAAGTCAAACCTTTTTTTTTAAACCATCCCATCAAAGGCAAAAAACAGTTTTTCCTCACTGAAAAAACCAACAACCTAATTTCCACGAATTCCTCTTCTCCATCTTTTCTCTCTTTCGCTTTTCAAGTCAAAACATTCCATCAAACGCATTGACAATTTTCCTCACTAAAAAACAAAACAAAAAAATCCTTATTTCCACGAATCCCTCTTCTCCTTCTTTTCTCTTTTTCACTTTTCAAGTCAAAACATCCCATCAAAGGCATTGACAATTTTCCTCATTGAAAAAAAAAACCCAAAAACCCCTGATTTTAACGAATTCCTCTTCTCCTTCTTTTCTCTCTTTCCACTTTTCAACTCAAAACTTTTTTTTTAAACCATCCCATCAAAGGCAAAGACAATTTTTCCTCACCAAAAAAAACAAAAACACCAACGCCACACCCCCAAAAAAAAATCTTCCCCAAGCCTCACGAAAACACGGCCGGGTTCTGAATGCCACAGCGGCTCTGGTACAGCAGACTGGGGTCCACCTTCTCCTCCAGGCCCGGGATGATGCGGATCATCTCCTCCACCCTCTCGTAGCGCTTCAGGAAGAGCGTGACCCCCACCACGGCCGCCATCTCCGAGGCCAGGAAGGCCAGGCCGGCGGTGAAGAAGGACCAGCCGTATCTGTAGCTGAAGCCACCCTCTTCCTGCATCGTGCTGCTGCGGTACCCCACCTCGTCATTGACTGCGGAGATGTAGAGGATCATGCCCACTGCTAGTGCCAGACCTGTGGGAGGGGAGAGAGAAGTAGACAGGGGAAAGGTTTGGGTTAGAAAAAGTGATGTTGTGTGTTGGTATTGAAGTTATGGGAGTGCTTAGGAATAAAAAATCGTGACAATTGTTAATTTAAAAAAAAAAGATTTTCTTGCTGTTGTTGTTGCTGTTGTTGTTGTTTTTGTTGTTGTTGCTGTTGTTGTTGTTCTTCTTCTTCTTCTTTTTTTCTTCTTCTTCTTTTTTTTTTCTTCTTCTTCTTCTTCTTCTTCTTCGAATTCTTCTTCTTCTTCTTCTTCTTCTTCTTCTTCTTCTTCTTCTTCTTCTTCTTCGAAATTCTTCTTCTTCGAATTTCTTCTTCTTCGAATTTCTTCTTCTTCGAAATTCTTGAAATACTTCTTTGAAATTCTTCTTTGCAATTCTTCTTTGCAAATCGTCTTTGCAATATTTCTTCGCAATTCTTCTTCGCAATTATGTTGCACAATTCCTTTCTCCACGTTCTACTCACTTCGCAATTCTTTTTCTTTAAACTCCCCCCCCCCCCCCGCCCCCTTCTTTCTTTCAGTTGCACAGCATACAAAGCAAAGACAGAAAACTGTGTGAGTGCACACTTGTTATGCATATGCATGTCACCACCAACACAATACCAACTCTCATTTCTATCTTGCCTCTCTACGCATAGCTCCTCTCTTTCCTGCCCCCCACCTCCCTCCACCAACTATCCTGACTCCCCCTCAACTCCCAAACTCTTTGTTTGAGTACAAAGCGCCCTCCCTGGACCCCTTCAGACTACAAAGCCTAGCCGCACTTGTTGGTACTCAGAAGTTAACGGTGCTAACCACGACAGCTGATGGGACATTAGAATATGGACATGAGGTCAAACTCCCCTACATGCAAATTGAAACGACTTGCCCCTCCATCCCTCCCATCCCCACCTTGCTGTGAAATGGATACCACTTTTCTCTAGCATCCAGTCGAGGGCAGCCAGGGAATAGCATGGCAGCCGTACCACTGAGAGATGTGTCACTTTCCGGACAGCCTTCCTAACTGCTGATAAGGCGCTGACTCATTATGGAGATGAAGTCTTAGAAGTTTACCCCCCCACCCCCACCCCCGTGGGCTGCCGGGGAGCCTGCTGGTATGAATAGCACCCTTGCCTTCTGGAAAGTATCTGCAATGAATGCACTCTGTTCTATCCCTCTCT
>CM060318.1:63277730-63285230 GCA_030674155.1 Stramonita haemastoma | reverse complement strand
GCTTGATGTCCTGTATCAGTGACAATCAAAGAGGAGCAGAAGACATTTTTCCATTGCTTGTCCATATTACAGTCCATTAGAAGCACCGTTAGCAGAAAACTGGTGTTTTCTTTTAGGTGATAATGTCCAGTGATTATCCCTTCAAACAGCACGCGCAGGACTGTAATTTCAAAATGAAGGAAACGAGGAATCGATGAAAATGGCTGAAGAAAGTGCGCACTAATTTTGGTGACATATTAGATATAGAAAATACCGCACTGTGCAAAAATGCATTGTGTAAGACTGAATCGAAGCTGTATGTTTTAGAATGCTGGTCTGGCTATGTGTGCAATGGTATAGGAACCTAGGGACGTATGGCTCAAAATAATTTGGTTCAGGGCCTAGTTTTTTCCATTTTGTTTGACATTGATCGCAGTTAGGAAGACTGTTTTTCACTAAATATTAAGACAAGGCTGTGCTTGCTTCAAGGTCTCTGGTACACGCAAAAGAATAACCAGCAGCAAGAAATCTTGATCAGTCAAATAAGTAAAATACGATTTGTTGCAGATGTATTAAGGACGAGGCAACATGTAAGGAGACAAATACTTTATCTAAATGCGTTTTACTCTTTTCTGTTCTGTCTTGGTTTCTTTCCCTGACTGCACATGTCAAGAACAGTGTCCTCCTTCCCCGCGGGGATACCGGGGGCCTGTTAGAGCAGATAACATCCCACCTTCTGGAAAATGTGTGCCAGAAACTCCCTCATTTTTATCCCTCTCTTTGTCTCTGTCTTATACCTTTTCTCCTGTCAATTTCCTCTTGTCTATTTTTTACCTTCTTGGTCCATTTTTCTGTTGTTGTTGTTTTTATTTTTTCAGAAAGGTAAAATCATAACCATTATTCCCATACCGAGTCGGGTGTGCTGGGCCTGACTTGTCAGACGCTTAACGGCAATGCAACGCATTTTCGCCCATATGAGAGACAACTATTATAGTTGCTGTCTGGGCAATCAACAAAGAAGAAGAAAAAGAAAGAAATGTTTGGGTATTTTTTTCTTTTCTTAGTTTTACATTCCAACAAGGGGTGCAGGATGTTTTAATAGTTAGAGCCTGGAGCTCATAATCCGATAATCAGGCTTGGTACCACCATAGAGACACCTATTCCAGTGAACTTTCTCCCTAAGGCTCACATCAGTACCTACTTCACTCCATCCAAAGTCCTTCAGAAGACATTATAAACCAAGACCACAGCTCGTGTACAAACACACGCACGACATCTCGCAGACATGTTATGATCCATTCAGTCTTTTGAAAAAGTAGGCCTAACATGCCCGTAAGAACATATAAACAGTAAAAATCATATGCACCGTAGTGTATGAAATGTTTATAAATCCTTCCAAAAATCACAATGCACAACCCTTAATGTTTATCAAACTGTCACATTTGCCTGACAAAAAACCCCACAGTAGTGAACTTCATAGCATTAGCCTAGGAATAAAAACAAGACAAAAAAAACCCGACTTAAACACTAAACAAAAAAAAGATTGCAGAAAAAAGAAATTGCAAAGAAATGATGCTCTCAAAATAGTAGTGTACTTATTCTACGACCCTTAGTAAATAAAATCTCTCTCTCTCTCTCTCTCTCTCTCTCTCTCTCTCTCTCTCTCTCTCTCTCTCTCTCTCTCTCTCTCTCTCTCTCTCTCTCTCTCTCTCTCTCTCTCTCTCTTAGTGCTTATCTATTATCCTCGAATAAAATACTTTCCCTTGCCTTGCCTTGCCTTGTCTCTCTCTCTCTGTGTCTGTGTCTGTCTCTGTCTGTCTGTCTGTCTGTCTGTCTGTCTGTCTGTCTGTCTGTCTGTCTGTCTGTCTTCTCTCTCTTCTTCTCTCTCTCTCTCTCTCTCTCTCTCTCTCTCTCTCTCTCTCTCTCTCTCTCTCTCTCTCTCTCTCTCTCTCTCTTTGTTTTTGTTGGGAATTTGTTGTTTGGGTTTTTTTGGGTTTTTTTTTTTTTTGGGGGGGGGGTTCCTCTCTCTCCTTTTCTTTATAAGATTGTTTTAAAGTAAGGAAGATTCGTCATATTTTAATACAAATCGTTTTTGTTCGGGCTGTTCTCTTCTCTGCTGTCACGTCTCAATATTAATACATTTAATTGTATTATAACCAGTGTATCTCTTGACATGAATGTTCCGGTGGTTAGGGAGTGTGTGTTTGTTGAATGTATACTATCTCTTTTGTCTTAAACAAGTATTACTGTACTTTATAGGAATTGTACATTTGTTGAATGTATAGCTATCTCCTTTTTACAATCTCGGTGATGGTGATGTTTTTCCTTCTTGTTTTTGCATTGTGCTTCATCTTTGCTTTTTGACTTTTCTCCTGTTTTGGTAGGGGTCAATTCTATTTTCCCCTCCCTAATCAGGGCAAGGGCCGGATGAAAAAAAAAAGCATGTAAATGCTTACTCTGTTACCCTTGAAAAATAAAGATTATTCATTCATTCATTCATTCAATCAATCATTCATTCATTCATTCATTCATTCATTCATTCATTCATTCATTCATTCATTCATCCATTCTCTCTCTCTCACTTCATTTGGTGACGGTAGCAACGGAGGCTGTAGAACACTTGCCGCAATCTGTTTCTTGGAACTGATTGCTGCTGTGCGTGTTTCCTTGTTGATCATGGGGAAACGTTGCATGTGTGTGTGTGTGTGTGTGTGTGTGTGTGTGTGTGTGTGTGTGTGTGTGTGTGTGTGTGTGTGTGTGTGGTGCGTGCGTGCGTCGTGGTGTGTGTGTGTGTGTGTGTGTGTGTGTGTGTGTGTGTGTGTGTGACAGTGTGTGTGTATGTGTGTGTGTGTGTATGTGTGTGTGCGTGTGTGTGGTGTGTGTGTGTGTGTGTGTGTGGTGTGTGTGTGTGTGTGTGTGTGTGTGTGTGTGTGTGTGTGTTGTTTGGAATTGACAGCAGAGAGAAAAGGCCAAATGTTTTCTCTATTTTACTCTTTCCTTGTTTAATCTCCGTTTGAAAGATATATGTCGGAAAATCGTTCCAACACTGCATGTTGATAAAAAGCATCCTTAAACGTGTGCATGCGTTTATTAGTCCCCCCCCCCCCCACACATAAACACATAGACACACACACTGTCACACGCACACAAACACATAGACACATTGTCACACTCACACACAAACACATAGACGCAAACAGACACAGACACAGACACAACACACACACACACACACACACACACACACACACACACACACACACACACACACACACACACACATAGGGAGTGCATTAGTCTGATCTTGGGGTTGAGTGAAATATTTTTATTTTTCCAGATGGTGTTCAGTTTTGACAGAGCTGTTACTGTCTTTCAATTCTGCACACTACCTCTGGCTTGGACCCCTTGTCTGAAACATGGACGATAGCAGTAGACTTTTTAAAATGGATACAAAAAATGGAGATGTGATGCTTTAGCAAACAGTTTGGTATCTCATTCAGAGATCACAAAACTAACAAAGAAGGAAAAAGCAAAAAGAAGCTGATATCCTGGTCTACTTTATCTAAAATAGATCTAAACCATCGTCTCCAGTCTTCTATCCAAATGTATACATAGCCAAGCCAACATTCTAAAAAAATTAGAATGTCTTAGAAAATTTTTAATGACTTTCTGTTTTAGGTAGGCCTGCCAATAAAACAAGCTTGCCCATTATCTATGTCAGAGCAAACTTCACATCCAACTTGTACAACGAATCCCGACTCTTTTAAAATTATTCTTTTTGTTTTTTTGTTCTAACATCTTTTAGACAATTGACCTGAAAATGCAGTTGCTAAACTTTAACAATGTCTGCATTAAAGTATGATAGAAGAATGCTATGTAAGAAGACAAGACAGAAGACTGCTTACATGAAGTAACATGGGCTCGCTTTTCTGACTTTTCAAACATCAACTTCTTTAGCTCAGAAACAGTGACAGAAGTTGGACATTGCTGCAAAAAAAGAGAAAACAAAAAAGAAAAAAAGAGGTACGTGCTAATATGAAAACAGTGAAGACAAAAAATACAGGTTTCCTTATGTACACCTTTCATAACATTATACAATTGATTTATGAAGAATCAGTTGAAACAAAATAGAGAGCAGACTCTTCAAATGAGAACATTTGAGACATTATTGTTTAAGGACCATGCCTTAGGCATGACGTGACGCGCGTTTTGTTTACATCCATTGTACAATCAGTCTCTGCCTAGAAGGGCTGTATCTCAGACAGCTTAAGCATGCTTGACATAGCCTGGGAGCACATTCCGTCAAATCATTTAGCAAAATCTCACCCTGGGAGCTTTCTATAAATAATTGAATAGAACCTTTCCACTAAGTTCAAGAGCACTACAGATGTAACAATATACACTCCGGGGTATCCTATCAAGAACGTCAATGTTTGGAATAGCAGATTTGGCGGGTAGTTTTACCCTGTCTAAAGGCATTATCTATCTACGACAAGTTACACGGCAGATTTGATCACTATGCATTAAAGAAAGAAAAGAAAACAAGATAGTGATGCATAGTATACTAGAAAAGAAAACAAAAGAGCAGAGTACTGGAGAGTAGTATGCTAATAAAAGCAAAAGAAGACAGAATGATCCCGAAAGAATGTTGTGTTGAAGCGTAAGAGGGAAACATAGCGGAAAACTGAACCGTTTTATGGGAAATGAAATATCGAAAAACCTTACTTCAGGTCAGAAATGTTTTCTTTGTTGTTTTCCAATGTTTCTGAAAAAGGAACGTATGAGACTACCGGTGCTCTAGATCTAAGCAAACTAGTTCATGGTTAATATGACAAAAGCAAATGTGATCTATATTTAAAAAAAAACAACTTAGACAAATATAAATTTAAGAAGTTAGTGTATTCATGGTGGAACAAAAGTATCTAAACAAGGCCAGACAGTTCACCTTCACCACCAGTAAATAGCAAAACAAAGCAGATGAATAAACAGTTCTTGTTTAAGGGAAATAAATTGTCATTGAAGGGAGACGAGTTTTAGAAGAAAAAAAGACTCAAAAGATAGGCATGTTGAAGCAAAATGTCCTTTACAATATGGTTAAGCCTTGTATAACACCTATAAAGCAAATGTTATGGTAATCTGTCTTAGGTCAGAATAACAATTATAATATTCCTTTTGAGATCAGAATAGCTCTATACTATTACAAACAACATGATCTGTTTAAGGTAAGGAAAGCTCTATTTACAAAAAATAGGACACTTTTTTTTAGATGAGAAAAGCTCAATAACAAAAAAATTGCAAAGCATATGTCAGAAGTATGGAACAGTTCTAAAGAAAACAAATCATGCCTAAACCCATTGGGGCTGTATCAAAATACCAAGGAAAAATACCTATGTCTGAGGCCAGGAGTGTTATGATTAATTTTTTTAAAAATAGGGTGAACAATGTCTAGGCCAAATTAGTTCAACATAAGAAATCTGTCTGAGTTTAGAAATTTTGAATTATTTTTTTAATGTAATAACTCTATTGCATAGATACAAGATTTTACAATACAAAAAAGCAGCACATGCATACATGGGTACAAAATCTGTTAACATACCGGAACAGGTCATTTTGTATTTCTTCAAGCAAAACACAACGAAATAAGACAAAAAGTTAAACCAAAACAAAACCAAAGCAAAACAGAAATAAGGTAATAATATTTTGAGAAGAGAATATAAAAAATCCCAAACATTCTTTTAGATGTAAAGCTATGACGCACATGAGCATCTAAAAACAGGTATGAGCTTCCCAGTAACAACGATGATTATTACACTTTTATGAATTTTATGTAATAGAACGTTACTGAGACAGGTAAAAAGCAGGCAATGAAATTAGCTACTTAAATATTGGTACAGCCATGCAAAGAAAGCTTAGGTAGCTGAACATGTTAAAAGGAACACATTTAAAATAAGTTCATTAAGAGGAAGTTCAACGCGCGCACGTGTGTGTCTGTATGCACAAATTCATTCAACGTCTTTTCACAAGTTGCGATACCAGACCAAGTGTGTATATGTGTGTGTGCGTGCGCGCGTGCGCATGTGTGTGTATATCTGTTTATGTGTGTATGCATATGTGCGTGCGTGCGTCAGTGCATACGAACATGTTTGTGTGCGTGTGTGTTTGTGTATGTATGTCTGCGTGTGTGTGTGTGTGTGTGTGTGTGTGTGTGTGTGTGTGTGTGTGTGTGTGTGTGTGTGTGTGTGTAACTATGCCGTTTGTGCCGTTGTAGGTACAACGGTATGATTGTACGAATACATCTCTACCTCCTCCCATTTAGCATAAACTTTCTGTAATTTTTCAAGATGAAGTTACTGACATGCATAGATAAAAGTACACACAATGTGGGTAAATCTAACAAATCCAGGCAATTTTTCGCAGACAGTACGGGATTACCAAACGACAGTGCACATTATCTGCAATAACAACCCCACCCCCTGACCACCACTACCACCCCACAACCCCCTTCATCTGCATTGTAAATTGGCTTTACTCTGGCCAACAGCTGCAAGTGAAGGAAACAGCCCAGACCTGGGTATCACTAAAGTAGTTACAGGTCAGAGTCTTCACGAAGACAAACTGCAGGTCTGTGTCTCTTTCCTCAATTTATGGAAAGCATTTCAACTATTGGATTTGTTTGAATCAGCCACAGAGTCTCCATGATACGCCTGGGATAGATGGTCAAGTAGATTCAGAGTGGAAGCAGACACACGTTTCGAAATGCTCCATCCAACCTGTTATATGTTGAAAACCTCAGTTGCTCTCATCTCTTGGTGTAAAGATACACCTAGTAAAATCCACCAGGTTTAAAATCTATCCATCTCCTTGTATGTTTTTAAGTCCATGGCTAGAGCTTCAAGGCTCAGCAATGGTAAAAGTTTTGCATACATGCAACTGTTTTTATTTCAACAACGAAGGTAGCTGTGATCCGACTTTGGGGGTCTGTTCAGTATTACAGGCAAGACAAGTATGACCTGTGGTATACATGGAAAATGCGCACATAGGGTCCAGTTTGTGACTTGAAGAAATGCAGATGCTTAGATCCAATTTGCCCAAGACTCACTACATAGGTGTCCGTGTTTGGCTCAAACGAATCCACAGGGAAATGAAAGGCAATGACATGAAATAATTCAGAGACTTTTGGGCGAGTTTTTGATATGCAGAGCCTATTTCTTGGTGCCATGCTGGATATATCCACAAATAAAAAAAACAAGATTTATGAACTTGTATGCCGCAATGACGACGAGAAGAACAATACTATGGCTTTTGTTCTGTAGTGAGGAAGAGTGGGGATGAATTTTCTGTAGGGATAAAGCCATAACAACAAAAAAAACTCTTGTGTGTCCCGTGAAGTCGATTAAAATGCATGGTGATGCATTTGGATTTACTGCCAATATACAGAGAGGTGGTGTTGTGTTCAATAGTTATGGTGGCATTTTCTGGGCATGGGGATGCAAGAACACTATCTTTTTTTTTGAAAATGAC
>CM060318.1:63270230-63272730 GCA_030674155.1 Stramonita haemastoma | reverse complement strand
TAGAACCTCGAATCAGTAGATAAGCTCGGTGCGTCTTGAAAGTGATAAATCAAATTCCAATCAAAGAAAACTCCCTTGCCTTTAATCAAATTATGAATATGAGCTGTTTGGTAGTCTTTTCTTCTTCTTCATCGTTGAAAGCTCAGACAGCAATTATTGTTGTCTGTTATGGAGCAAAAATGCATTGCGCCGTACAGCGCATGACAAGTTAGGCCCAGTGCATGTAGCATCAGAACGAGAGAGAATCGTTATATTTTAAACCTTTTGGGAAAAAAGACAGGATCATGGTCCAAAAGTGCAGAAAAAAGACGAGAAAAGTAACAAGAAGAAAATGAATATGGCAGAAAGAATGAGAAAGACAGTAAAGAGGAAAATCCTTGTAGAGAGTTTCCAGAAGGTGGAATGCTATTTATACTGACAGGACCTCTGGCTTCCCCACGAAGAAGCTAGTCTTGTAAATAAGAATAAATTGTAGTCTTGTATGCAACATGCGTTCAGAGCATATATAAATGCCTACAGCAGCACAAACAATTCTAGAAAATTTAAACTATCTATCTGTGTAGAAAAAAACATACACACACATACATATACCACACACTTTCCTCTTTAATATCACTTCTTTGTGGAAGGAGGTTAAACTAAAAAACTAACACACACACACACACACACACACACACACACACACACACACACACACACACACACACACACATTTCCTAGTAACAATGTGCTCTCTGTAGGAAAGAAAATACTCTCAAATGACACGTAGCAGAGCCTGCAGTGACTATGAATGCAGCATAGATCGATGCACAGCCCTATTCTTTAAAGCTATCTTCTGACACTAACGTCTGACCTGCACCATAGACATATACGATATCCAAGCTTGGAATCTCATGCGTTGGGTCACCCTAAGGTCAACGTAAAAGGGGACAAAAATGCATAACAGCCTTTGAGTTCTTCCATTGTCAATACCACTTCTTTAGACATCTCCCAAAAAAAGTAAAACAGATAATATTTATCCACCAAGAAATAATAAGTGCCTGGTCATGAACGAGATAACTAGGACGATGTTGGGAGAGGAGATGACTACCTACTTTGATACAAACACAACACAAAAATAGAAGCCAAAAGCTAGAGTGGTAGTTTTGCTGAGAGCGCGAATACTGTGCGGCTCTGCAATTTCCCCCAACTATGTATATTCTCAAAGGGATCGATGGGATAGTGTGGCTGGTTTTGAAAGAATAGGGAGACTTTTCCTACTTCTCTGCGCTGATTCTGTATCAGGCTGTCAAGGCTGGCTTTCAGCAAAGTCAGTAACTATTAGCTTGAATTATTTTGGGTGCTGTGTGAGATTTTGATTACCACATAAAAATATGCCACGTATCTGTCACCTGTAGGAAAGCAGTCAGTATTCATAATAGTATTTATAAGTGATACCTCAGTCCTTAGATTAGGGTGTTTCTGAGTAGTGAAAATGCTGTTCTTGTTATTATTATTTACGAAAACTATTTTGAAAATGTTATAATATTGCTCTTCTCCCTCTCCTGTCTTTTCAATCTTTCTCTTTTTTTTTCCTCGCAGGTGCTGGATGCGCAGTCACACACAGTGTGCATATGCATTATTCATGGACATGTGCGCACATGCTGTTTTTATGTGCACGGTGTGTGTGTGTGTGTTGTGTGTGTTGTGTCTGTTGTGGCTGCCTGTTGTCTGTCTGTCTGTGGGCACAGTCATGCACGGCATGTGCTGTATGAATTTAGTGTGTGTGTGTGTGTTGTGGGGGAGGGGGGGGGGGCTGGGAGTTAAACGACAGAGAAATAGAAAACGATTAATGCATAAATGAACATACAAATGTAAATGCAAAATTGTTAAATCAGTGATTTAATGAATGAATTTAATGAGTAATGAATGAATGAATGAATGAATGAATGAATGAATGAATGAATGAATGAATGAATAATGAATGAATGAATGATCTAGACCTATTCTTCTTTATAAACGAGTTTATGAAACATAGGAATAAGTAGCCACACTTTTAAAGTATGTTTAAACATAACATACTGACACGTGAACACAATACGATTCATGGTTTAAAAGGCCTGATTGAAAAACAAATAATAAAGAAGAAAACCTACCACCTTTTGGTTTGCAAAGGACGTCCACATAAGTAAAAGGCTTTTCCATTCCTTGACTGGATATTCTAAAATACTTCTTGAGAAATGGGCAAGCAGAAAATAGAAATCTCTTTTATTAAGTGCTATCTGAAAGTAAAGCAGCAAGCATTCACTTTACATCTTCCTGAGATGATAGAGCAGGCACAACATTAAACTTTCTTGGTTAAGAGCCGTTTATGTACCCAATTCGTATATGTTCTTGCTTCTTTCAAATTCAGTTTTTTAGTAGGTCATTGAGAGAGATTTTTTAAAAATCTATTTATTCTTCTATACCAAGGATAATAGAACAAGCCCTCATGTGTTGTTTTCTTTACATCCAGCCCCTG
>CM060318.1:63262730-63265230 GCA_030674155.1 Stramonita haemastoma | reverse complement strand
TTCCTACATAATTATGCATTTGATTTCATATAAACAGCAAGGCAACTATTTACAACTATCCTGAGTAAACACTAACAAGTATTGTCTAAAATCACTTTTCAGTGGATAGACGTTAAAATGAAGACACACTAACAAGTAGCAGTCATCTTCTGTAACATCTTAGAAAACATCTTGGACACAGTCCGGCATCACATGTTATGTGGACAATCCTATTATTACCATAAAACGTCTTACATGTCTATCCAACAGTCCCTCTTTTTCCCCACATCCTGATTACATAGGGCACATCCATCTGTTACATGACCTGGCTTCGGGTTGGGCAAGCTGGGCAAGGGTAACTTGCAGAAGAGGGTTTTGCATTGCTGCCTAGTTCTCCACTGCTGTGGATACCTCAGTGCATTTTCAGGAAAGGAGTTTTCTGTCAGTCCATCCACAACTTCAAACTTGAACTAATACCAGTTGAGGTTTTAGCCTGCTGCTGCTCTTTCTTTCTTATTTTGTCATATATTATGAACATGTTCAGGATAACACTCCAAAAGAAGGAAGAGGCCACCTTCCTGAAATACATCGATTTAAGATACGATAGGATTGTAAAAGTTTTTTAAAATTTAATTCTTGTTGTTATTGTTGTTGTGGCTCGTTGCCCACGTTAACACCTTGGGGGGTCCACTGAATGTGAATACTGATTCCTTCATCCCACATTGTGTCTATGACTATCTTAAATGTATTGCCATAAAGGAATCCATACTTTGACTTTAGAGGATTTTTAACTCCTTATAATAAAAAAAGTGCAGGTTCTTATGTTCAAGGCAATTCCAACTTAACATTTTACAAAAAAATCAACAACACTTTTTAATGTAAGCCTTGGCATTACCTTACAAAATCAATTGGTAAGAAAGCTTTTTGGCATAAGCCAGTTTTTAGCAATTGATTCATGTGTTCTTTCTACTTCATTGATTGATAGCCTTGCTGCACAACTTATCAGCATCTCTTTTTTAGCGATTATATCTAGCTCAGATGCCGCACTTAGCATTATTAAGTAGGTCTCGGCTGACGGGTCATCTCTGATGTATGAGAAAGCTGGGGGAGTTTAGTGTCTGGCCATTGTCCCCTTGTGCTGTCCTGTCCATCGCTTCTAATCGCCTTGGTCTGCATTACCCGGGTCTGTATGGAGCAGATTATATCGTTATCCTTTTTTCGTATCATTCCTGTGGGATAGAGGGTGGAATGTCTCTACCTCTTTCTGTCTGTTTGTCAGTGTCTGTTTCTGTTGCTGTATCTTTGTCTACCTTCATTCCTTGTCTCTGCGTGTGCTGCGTGCAACTGTTTCTGCTTATGTACTTTTTCTCTTCCACCTTTTATCTCTCTGTCTATGTCTTTCTCTCTGTTTTTATGTGTGCAAGTGAGAGAGAGAGAGAGAGAAGAGAGAGAGAGAGAGAGGAGAGAGAGAGAGGAGAGAGTGAACGAGAAGGAGAAGAGAGAGAGAGAGAGAGAGTAGAAAAAGAATGGAAGAGAAGAGATTAACGATGAGAATGGGAAAATTATATATATATATATATTCATACATATATATTGTATGAAAACTACCATGCAACTAATATCAGCACTAATCATGTTATCCATCCGTCCACCAATAAATCTGACCCCCATTCCCTGCAACCAATCCACCCTACCCTCCCTCCCTCCAGCCGCTCATCCATCCGCTGAGCTTTCATTCATTTACCCATTAGTTAGTTATCTATTCCTCAGCTTGTTCAAGAATTCATTTACTCATTTACCACACTATTCATCTGTGTGTTTGTTTTTTGTTTGGTATTTTTCTCGTTGTTGTGGTTGTCAAGTCTTCAACGGGTGCCCCCACGGTCGCCAGACTAATAGATGATAGATATTGTTGATAGATAGATTAGATAGATAGATAGATAGATAGATAGATAGATAGATAGATAGATAGATAGATAGAGAGAGTGAGAGATAGAGAGATAGATGGAGATAGAGAGAGAGATAGAGAGGCAGATAGATAGATAGAAGACAGACAGACAGACAGAAGACAGACAGACAGACAGAAGATAGATAGATAGATAGATATAGATAGATAGATAGATAGATAGATAGATAGATAGATAGATAGATAGATAGATAGATAGATAGATAGATAGATAGATAGATAGATAAATTTTGTGTTGGGGGTATCTTCTCAATGCTGTACATTTCATACTACACCAGACCACACCTCATGGATCCAGATGGCTTAGTAGTCTGATTCCGACCATAGCTTTTTCATCTGCTCCGTGACAGCAGCTCTGCTGGAGTGTTGCAGATTGTGACACGTACTTTTACTCTCTCTCTTCTGTCTCTTCTGTCTCTCTTCTCGTCTCTGTCTCTGTCTGTCTCTTCTCTCTCTGCTCTCTCTCTCTCTCCTCTCTCTCTCTCCTCTCCTCTCTCTCTCTCTCTCTCTCTCTCTCTCTCTGTGTCTCTCTCTTCTCTTCTCTCTCTCTCTCCT
>CM060318.1:63255230-63257730 GCA_030674155.1 Stramonita haemastoma | reverse complement strand
TTAGCATTTCATTGAAGAAGATCACTAAAGGGACATTGAAGGATGATCTGCGAGCACTCACATCCGGACATCGGCTTATA
This sequence comes from Stramonita haemastoma, assembly GCA_030674155.1. Taxonomy (NCBI): domain Eukaryota; kingdom Metazoa; phylum Mollusca; class Gastropoda; order Neogastropoda; family Muricidae; genus Stramonita; species Stramonita haemastoma. The sequence goes on along the minus strand of CM060318.1, from coordinate 63,257,650 downwards.
CCCTCAACCGAAGGATAAAGACGTTGTAGGGACATGCTGGTGGCTATCATCCCTGGTGGATGTCTCACTGGGCCTGTAGTCAATAGAGAAATGAGTAGAGGGTGTCCCCTGTATATTGGCTCAGAACAGGCACCAAGCGCCATCGGAGTGCCCCAGGAGCAATTCAGTGCGCGTTTGGTTGGTGACCTCACGATACAAGCTAACGCTAACAAAGTCCATAGTCTGTTGTCCGTTCGGTTATGGCATAGCAAACCTCAACATCTATGAAACGCCGAGGTCACTTTAAGCCTTCCAAGAACCGTACAACATAAACAACATCAAAACATGAGGCATCAAAGATGTATAACTAAAAAAACCACAATAGGTTTGAAGTCTAGGAAGTCAAAGAGGATTTTCATTTCAGACTCTAGACAAATACAGTGCCATTCGGGTATTGTTTAGTTGTGTTATGTCAATCGTCCTTATCGGAAAGACTTTCTAGAGTAAATGGGAAGGGAAACGCGGGTGATAGGGACAGATATTGATATGAAGAAGCTTGAACTTAGTTGTAACAGTGGTATTATATTCTGTTAATTGTGTTTGAAATGAACAATATCAAGTGAGATCAGCGGTCGAAAGCTTAGTCTACACAATATGCAATATGAACAGTTCTTGTGGAAATTGTGATTAAACAATGCGAGGAGGGGGATTGGATCAAGAAAAAAAAAGAAACAAACAACGACCCTAAGATTCAAAACCAGGCCTCTTATTTAAGCAATGACTTTTCTAAATAAATGTGTTTCATGATACATATTTTGAAGTTAATCCGTCAAGCCCGAGTAGAAAATCCATATGCTTAGTATATATATACGCATGATAAAACAGTTTCTACGGAAAAAAAAGTAGAAAACGATAATTTTAGAAATGCGAATAAAAGGAACATAAGACTAAACAATACACATTGAGAGAGGAAGGTTTTAAGGACACAAAACAACCCTATATCTTTTTGGCAGCATAGGTGAAATTTGTCTGAACTGAGTTTGATCATCCCTCAACTTGGTTTCTTTTTCTGCAGAAATCCCATCTCTTCCCTCCACAAAATGTTCTCTGACCACCACCACCACGATGACTACCGTAACAACAATAATGACAGCCGTGATCAGCTTCGTGGAGATGCCTCAGCCATACCGATTTCAAGCTGGTGAAAGTCTGATTAACGTGGTATATGTTTTTTTCCATTGTCCCGTCCCTTGACTATTGATTGCTTGCTGACTAAATTACTGCTATCAAGAGAGTGGACAGACGGCCTGAACAAAGCACTAGTCCTTATAAAACCAGAAAAAAAATCTTTAGAAGAGACATTGTGATAATCAACGTAGCCACAAAAATTGCTTTAAAACTAGTTCATTCTGTCCAGAATGCGTCCAAATCGACCATCACATCTTTTGTTAGCCATTTTGCCCCCACAGTAATACGATTGAACTACTGAAAGAGCAAATTATACAGTGCACTGAAATCGGAAGACAGTGGAACTGTTAGGTTTCAAAAGAAAAGGTCCAAATTCGAGGAAGGGTGGATGGATTGTCTAATAAGATAAAGGTTTGCTCTAGTTCCAAATATCATTTAAACACACACGGGTTGTATCGGATAGAGGCACAGGTTTCGTCAACAGAGAAAATACCGCAAAAAAGAAAGAAAGAGGTAATACAGACAGGGACACAGACAAACTGACAAACAGACAGATGCTCTAACATCCATACATGCAAACAGACAGACAGAAAAAGTCATTCAAAAAAGGAGACAGACGAATGAAAATACAACACTGGTATTGATCCCAACCTTTCCCACGAAGCAACCATATAGGGCAAATGATAATGGACGCTAGTGGTATAAAAACCCAGTTACTGTGGTCTGTGTACAACAAAAATAATATCCCAACAGAGTAGGTGTGGAACTGGAATCAGAGCATTCCATTGTAAAGTGTACACAAGTTAGTTTGAAGTCGTTTCTGTTAGGTGTTCCCCAGCTTATCACCATGGGGTCAGCTAGGGTTAGCTAATTGATTACACTTAAGATGTTTACCAGCTTCATTTCATAGAAATATAACTTTTGTATGTTGTCATTTTCTACAAATATCTTAACATATGTGTGCAGAATACAAAGCCATGTTTGTCATTAAGTCATTTCCATTCTTCATGGTCATTCAACACAGCTGTTTTTCACCAATTTGTTTGAAAAGGGTGTGGAGGGGGTGGCACTGAAGGAGGAGGCTTTTAGGCATTGGGTGGGTGGGTGAGTGGTGGTTGTCGTGGTGATGGTGATATCCTTTTGATTCTATTCATTTTATTTTGTATAGCAGTTCAAGTAAAACAAAACAGATTGAAGGAAAAAGAAACAAAAGATATTAAGATTTAAGAGATGCACAGAAAGCATGATTAACA
>CM060318.1:63240230-63245230 GCA_030674155.1 Stramonita haemastoma | reverse complement strand
GCAGACAGACAGACAGACAGACAGACAGACAGACAGACAGACAGACAGACAGACAGACAGACAGACAAAAGACAGACAGACTGACTGACTGACAGAGAGACAGACAGATAGACAGACAGGCAGACAGGCAGGCAGACAGACAGACAGACAGACAGAGGGAGGGAGGGAGAGAGGGAGAAAGAGAGAAAGAGACAGCGAGAGACAGAGAGAAAGACAGTGAGACAGATATAGGGTAGAATGGCAGACATACCGACCAGATAGGAAAGACAGAGACAGACAGAAAAAACAAACCAGAAGGGACACCGGAAAACCAGGCCCAAGCAACTCAAAAGCCAAAAAGCCCTCAAAATACCCCCCCAACCCCCCAAAGCAAACAAACAACACACTCTCTGTTCTACAATCAGACAAAATCAGCATACCCAATGGACCGCAAGAACCAGAGTGACGAAGACTCGCTTTTCTCTCTCTCTTCTAAAAGTAGACTAGTGACAGAACCTAGACCACGAAAACAGCTTACACCCTGATCAGCTTAAGGCGTGTAAGGATCTAGAGAAGATTGATTTATCACAGTCACAAGAGAGAACAAAAACAAAAAAATTGAAGAAGGATGGTGATTTTTGTCTCTATAGAATTAATGGATCATGTGTTCCATTTACTGTGTGTCTATGTGTTTGTCTGTCTTGTGTCTGTGTGTTTATCTGTCTCGGCCTCGGAATCTAGTTTTCTCTCTCTCTCTCTCTCTCTCTTCTCCTCTCTCTCTCTCTCTCTCTCTCTCTCTCTCTCTCTCTCTATCTCCTCTCTCTCTCTCTCTCTCTCTCTCTCTCTCTCTCTCTCTCTCTCTCTCTCTCTCTCTCTCTGTATTATTATACATTTCAATTTATTATAAATCATTTTTCGATTCCACCTGGGGGCTGTCAGTAAATGTTATAAGGAAAATCCTAAGGCCAATATCAAAACTTGTTCAGGTTAGTTAGGTTTTAATTGTTAACAGCCATAACAAGCGTTTAGCATCACAAAAAACATCCTCTGAAGGGAAAATATGGCTGTTAATATAGCGAGATGTTAAGAAAGCTTTTTTTTTGCTTTTTACACACAAACAACTCATCTGTACGTTATCATAATTTTCACGATAATTCTCAAGTGGGATGTTAGAGAGAAAGCATATTGTGGCTGACCCATAACCCCTTACCCCCCACAGGGTTATCATAGGGTGAGTGCGACAAACAACAAAATACACCATCAGCTACACCTTACATAATAACATATTCTTACTTTTACACAAAACGCATATAAAAAGCACACATTTCACTACCTAAAACGTATTTATCAAACTTCAGCCATAACTATCAAGACTGGAAATAAGCAAGGTTTAGGTGGTACATGAAAATTTTGCAATGTAAGTTTTTAAAAACAAAAATAACACAAACAAAACGTGTTGTACAGTTACTAAATTAACCTCAAAATCTGCAAAGAGAGTATCATGTTTTTATGGACGAAACCAAGATTTACACATCAGACACTTCTTGACACGAGCAGAAATAAATCACAATAACTATAGAATAAAATCAGATAGAGTCGATACGAGACCCAAACCGTTGGGACTTAATCTATCTAGCAGAAAGTTTATTTGGCCCATTTTGTTTCTCTCTTTTTCCTTGAAACACAAGATAAGCTGTTTGGGGACTGTTAGAACATGATTTGTCAGTGTGAAACAAGAGGATGAGTGAAGACAAACAATGCAAACCAAAACAAATGCAACATCAAATAGTAACAATGGGGTGTAATGGAAAGTTTACACAATGTTGTAGAAGCAAAAGCTATCGATTTGTCCCATGTACTAATGCAGTCGAATTTCCCAGCGGAAGGTCAGTTAGTGCTTGTCTGTCTGTCTGCTTGTCTGTCTGTCTGTCTATCGTCTGTCTATCTACCTGTCTGTCTGCCTGCCTGTCTGTGTGTCTGTCTTTCTGTGTGTATGTAGGTTTGCTAGTCCATCTTTCTGTCAATGTCAGAACATCCCTCTAACGGGATTATCTGTCTGTCTGTATATCTGTCTGTCGGTCGGTCTGTGAGTCAATCTATCTTTCTCTGTCTTCGTTTGTCTGTCTGTCTCTGTATGTTTGCCTGTATCACTGCTGGCTGTCTGTCTGTCTCTGTGTATGAATGTTTTGTCTGAATGTTTGTCTGTCTCTTTCTCTATCACTGTATCTCTGACTCTCCGTCTCTGTCTCTCCCCTCTCTCTCTCTCCCTCTCTCTTTCTTCTCTCTCTGTCTGTCTGTCTGTCTGTCTCGTCTCCCTCCCTCTCTCGCTGCCCTCCTTCTCTATCTCTCTCTGTCTCTGTCTCTGTCTTGTCTCTGTCTTTCTCTGTGTCTATCTATCTTTCTCTCTGAATCTCTCTTCTCTTTCTGTCTCTGTCTGTCTCATGTCTCTCTGTCTGTCTGTCTGTCTCTCATATTTTTATATTATTATGTATTTTTTTATTTTTAAATATATATATATATCTTGTATCTCTATTTCTATCTATCTCGTGTATGTGTGGTGTGCATGCGTGCGTGCGTGCGAGCGTGCGCGTGTGTGTGTGTTCTCATTATTTTCCATATACGTAAGTGCATTATTTTGCAAGCATACATGCTGCAAGTGTATATGCATACCTGCATATATTTCATGTAAATTATAGTTGAGTACGTGTAGCATAACAAAGTCTGTAGACCTTTACGAAAAACAGAAGAACAGAAAGCAAGAAAGAACGTGAAAAAATCATTATAATAATATGTTGACTTTGTTGTCTGTCTGCTGTTTCCCTGCCTGCCTGCCTCCTGACTGCCTGCCTGCCTGCCTGTCTGTCTGTCTGTCTGTCTGTCTGTCTGTCTGTCTGTCTGTCTGTCTGTCTTATGTCCCTGTCTCTATTTTGCCTGTCTGTCTGTCTGTTTCTCTCTCTCTGCCCCCATCTCTCCCAATCAAAACAGAACAGAAACTAACCAAAAAACAAACAAAAACAAACGCCTTTCCATCAACGTCAACCTTTTTTTCCTGTTAACCCCATCATGTCTGTTTTCTGGCCTTCATGGTTCATTTCTTGCCTGGTCCCTTCCTGAAAAGATTTAACAGATGACAGTTCTTTCCCTCGCCAAAGTGTCTGCACTGGGTCCTGATTTGTCAGGCGCTCAACGGCGCGTAACGTATGTTTGCTCATACGGCAGACAGCAATAGTTACTGTCTAAAAGTTCGAGAAAGAAAAAGAAGAAAAAATGTTTCTCCTGCGGCTATGCTATTCGTCATTTTTTTCAAGTCTTTCTGTTGATCGTTTCCAAACAACCCTTCATCAACGCTACTGATTCCTTTGTCTAAATACCTTTTACCTAAACACACCATTCTTTCTCGGGAATAAAAAAAAACCCAAGAGTCTGTTAATGCATGACAGTCCTTAGAAGGAATGATAGAAACCTAGAAGAATTAAACCAAAAGCACCTGTGATTGCAAATCCGATAACACAAGTATCAAATAGACCATCGATACATTTTTTTATGAGAGAGACTTCTTTTGCTGAAAATAATTTAACTTTTCAACAGATCATGTTGTGTAACAGGAGTGGACATTGATTTACCCGAGACAGAGCTAGCTCACTATGTATTCATCAGAAACACATCAAAAAAGAAATGGAAAGATAATCATTTTCATGTTTTGATCTATGCTAATCTATATCAGTTTTTTTTTATCTCCCTGTCTCTGTATGTCAGTGTGTTAATGTGTCTGACTGTGTGTCAGTTTTTCCGTCTGTTTGTATGCATGGAGTGTGTGTGCGTGCGTGCGTGTGTGCGTGCATGCGTGCGTGTGTGCGTGCATGTGTACGTGTGTGTACTCTTGCTTGCGTGTGCGTACTCAGGCGCGCGCGTGTGTGTATTTGTTTTTGTGTTAATCATTATCTTCTAGTTTATTTCGGAGATAATTGAATAAGCCCCTATGTGCTTTTTACGTCAAGTCTCCGTGTGTCAATTTAACCATCCATTCCCAACGGCAGACAAGATACCACTCTTCCAGAGGCAGAACACGTTTTAACGTGTACGCAAGATGTTGTGCGTGTTCGCACAAGGGATCTCGATTTATAGTCTCATGTGTGTGTGTGTGTGTGTGTGTGTGTGTGTGTGTGTGTGTGTGTGTGTGTGTGTGTGTGTGTGTGTGTGTGTGAAGTGTGCTGGTGCTAGTACAGATGTGTGCCTGTGTACCTTAAAACTTTTGTATGTATACATGCATGCATGCAAAAAAAAAAACCCACTTTGTGGACACTTGCGTCATTATGTGCGTGACTGTAGGTACGGCATGTATTTTGGTGGGTGAGTATAATATGCAGAATGATAGAAAGTCTCTAAAGCCTGCCACACTAAGTACAGGGAAGGCATTAAGAAAACCTAGAAAACATTCCTATAAGTATACAAATCTGTAACTCCTGCAGCATCTCTCTACCTCGCTTCTTCCAATCTTCCTGGTCTCCATTTTGTAACAGTCCTCTACGCCGTCACGACCAACTCATTGCCTGAATGATATCTAGTCATACACTCGTGTCTTTTTTTCTTTTTCTCCAAAAAAATAAGAATGGAAACTATTACTGTGTTAACCTTCCTTGAAGATCTGAGGTTCAGCCATTAAGAAATTACGCGTATGCGGTCGTCTGCCCTCAGTTAAGATAGCCACAGGGGACGGGTTAGCTATGTGGTCAGAACGCTCGCTTCCCCCCCCCCCCCTCCCCAAGTCAAAGTTAAAAAAAAATAATGCGTGGTTACCAGTTGAATGGGTAACCGTTTGCGTGCCTTGGCTTCGGGACTGTACCCTGCTGTAAATGGTACCTGCCCTCTTTTGTGTCAGGGAAGGTAAGGCAGGGAGGGAAGGAAATGGGCACCGCCCTAAACATACTGGCCCTAGAGAAGCTGTGGTCTCTGACGCCTTGCTCCCCTACGACGACAAGGTTATGGGAGACATTTACCTTTGCCTGTACATTCTAAGTTGC
>CM060318.1:63235230-63237730 GCA_030674155.1 Stramonita haemastoma | reverse complement strand
ACTCGATTCAAATACACTGAATGCCCTGTAAAAACAAGAGATGTCTCTGTTTGGTGAAGGGTGGTGTGCGTTGTTTTGTTGATCTTTTTTTTCTTTTTACAAGACACAAAGTATGCTGCTTGGGATATGGGGAAAAAGCTTTCTGTCAGTTGATCAAGAAGTATATGGTGAAGGCGAAGGGACAAAAACAAGACAAAAGGCAAAGGGAAAACAAAACAAAAAGAATGATAGATCTAGTATATGAAGTGAGGCAAAAACAAAAACGTGCTATTTCATTCATTAATGATCTAGATTGCCCTGTATGAGGTTCGTTAGTGTATTCTTTCTGTGTAGGATCATGTGAGGGAACCCTATGATGTGCGGCTTGTGATGTGCAAGTAACCGTCAAGCGTCTGCTTTAGATTTGTGGAGATCTCCAGGATACTAAGGCACAAGCATTTTACTGCAAACTCTCTAAACATCTTTTTTCGTGATATTCAACCGGAGAGCATTTTAACCTTTAGAGAATCGTGTTTTTTTCCCGTCTGATATGAGGGAAAGTGTCCAGACACGTAGAAAAGGGGTTATTTTATGAAATTTGGTTGGTTTCATCTCGTTATATTTATGGTTGATATGAATTGTCATGTAACACGGTGACCGCACTTGACCGCAATGTTCTCATAGACGCCCTCGCAATCGTGCGTTAACATCAGTTGATCTGTATTTTCGTTAACTTTTTGCTTTTAACGAAAAACAAATGCCATTCATAGCACCGTCATCTTACGACGATTATTTTTTTGTGAGCCAAAAAGCTACGGTTGAATAATTGACTAGTTTAGAAGCAGAGACATGGAAAAAAGCGAACAAATACATGTAAAACTAAAACGACCTTTAATAAAGAAAAAACCCCTCCAATGGAAGAAAGCTAACAAATAAAATTAATGTAAAACAAAAGACCTTTAATAAAAAAGATCCCTTCCCTACAAACATCCTCCCCCCGAACCAAACCTTAAAAAAAAAAAGTGATTTATTTCGTATAATGTACCCACAACACATTAAAGCCAAAAGCATGTAACAAATGTATTAGGGTTTTTTTTTTCTGTGCAGACATTCTAAAAGGATCTGCAGCATGGAGCAGTTTACCTCAATGAATGTGGACAAGAACAAATGACATGAATTATGGATGCGCACAATTTTAACAAAATAAAAAAAGCAATTTCGCTCATTAGGGAGACAAATGTATGCAGATTGGACAACAGGGTGAAACTGAGTGATGTATAAGAGAAAACAAAGCAGCAGAGAGATATAGACAGAGACAAACAACGATCTGAGTGGAAATAAAGAGGTGGGGGGAGAGAGAAAAGGGGAAATAAAAAGGGCAATTAGGAATAAAGAAAAGAGAGAGAGAGAGAGAGAGAGAGAGAGAGAGAGAGAGAGAGAGAGAGAGAGAGAGAGAGAGAGAGAGAGAGAGAGAGAGAGAAGAGAGACAGAGAGACAGAGAGAGAGAGACGAGAGAGACAGAGAAGAGAGACAGAGAGAGAGACAGAGACAGAGAGACAGAGACAGAGACAGACAGAGACAGAGACAGACGAGACAGACAGACAGAGACAGAGAGACAGACAGACAGACAGACAGAGACAGACAGACAGACAAAGAATGACAGACACAAAGAGACAGACACAGACAAGAGACAGACAAACAGAGAGACAGACAGGCATGCATACAGACAGACAGAGACAGACAGACAGTTTGACAGAGAGAGAGAGAGAGAGAGAGAGAGAGAGAGAGAGAGAGAGAGAGAGAGAGAGAGAGAGAGAGAGACAGAGAGAGAGAGAGAGAGAGAGAGAGAGAGAGAGAGAGTGACAGAAGGATAGAAGGATAGACAGAAAGTCAGAAATAGAGTACGAGAGAGAGACAGACAGAGACAGACAGACAGAAAGACAGAGAAATCGAGTGAGACAGAGACAGACAGACAGAGACCCAGACAAACACAAAGATAGACAGACAGACAGATAAACTGACAGACGGACATAGACAGAGACAGACGGTTAAAAGGGATAGAAATATATACAGAAAATACGGAGACACATAGACTATTTGAAAGAGATACATAGTCAAAAAGAAAGATGCAAACGATAATTTATGCACGTGTGGATTTGCATGACCACCTCAGAACACACACACACACACACACACACACACACACACACACACACACACACACACACACACACACACACATACACACTTACACACGTATGCACACACATTCATACGTGCATGGGCATGTGCGCTCGCACATACGTGCACCCACACATACACACGCCATGCACACAAGCACATACACAAAAACACACACATACAAACACACACGCGCGCGCGTGCGTGTGAACGCATAAATGTACACACACATACACACGCGTATGCATGCACAAACACACACACACGCACACACGCACACACACACACACACACACACACACACACACACACACACACACCACACACACACACACACACA
>CM060318.1:63220230-63230230 GCA_030674155.1 Stramonita haemastoma | reverse complement strand
TTGTTGAATGTTTCTGCATTTCTTGTAACTCGAGCTTTCCTATTCACAAATTGTATTTTGCTTAATTGACAGCATCTTATTTCTAGGAGATTTATATGCTATTGTTTTACATGTTTGTTTCCAAGCTGGCTCGCCGCGGAGAGAGGTAAAAGCTATTAGCCTGCGGCTAGTTTGATCTGTTTGGAGCTTGATTAACTTATGATGGGAATAGCTACAGGCAGGCTTGAATTTCAATGGCGTCACAACCTAGGTCTCGTATATTTGTTACAGTTAGCATATTCAAAGGATTAATGTTGTTGTTCTGTTGTTGTAAAATTCAACTTTTATTTTAAAGGAATTCCGGGTTTTTTTTCAGATAATGCATTCAAACAGCATAAGTTTTTACTGAATGTTGCGGCAAATTGTATTACACTTGTTCGTTTTGCTTCCACTCAGAACTATCTCAATTTACGTGATATTCTGTCTTTCGTTCTATGTACGTACATGCACGCATCTGTAAGTGCATGATTGTGTGCGTGGAAGCATTGTGTGACTCTGTTTTGTGTGTGTGTGTGTGTGTGTGTGTGTGTGTGTGTGTGTGTGTGTGTGTGTGTGTGTGTGTGTGTGTGTGTGTGTGTGTGTGAATTTCATGTGTTATGTCTGCGAGTGTTTGCGAGTAAAATATATGAATCTGTATGCATGCATGCTTAAGCGTGTTTGTGTTTGCGTTTGCATGCATGCTAAGAGAAGTTTATTATACTTATGCTCTGCAATCGGTTGAAATAGCGCAAAACCTTTAATAAGAGGTATAATAAAAAAAATACTGTTTTGGAAACACACAAACCTAGCCTGTTAACTCCGTCCCGTAGATTACAAATTTTTTTTAGCAAAAACAAACAACGGACACTAACCCTGGGTGGTTGTTCAAGGGAAGAAAGATAAAACATATTAGAATAACGAGGCAGCTGGTTCTTCCTATGAAAATACGCTAAAAGACTAGGAAGACAGGAGAAAGCACACGAAGAAACCTGAATTAACAAAAGCCAAAGACGGGACAGCTCAGTCTTCAGAACACTAACTTCCCCAAGTCAAGGTAAAGCAGCATCGAGCGTGGTAGACAATTGGATGGGTGACCGTTTGTGATCATTGGCTTCAGTATAGTCTCCCAGTTCACCCAGCTGTAAATGGGCACCTGCCCTCTTTAGAGTCAGGGAAGATAAAGAGAGAGATGAAAATACAGAAATGTAGACAGAGGAGCAGCAACGTAGAAGCTGTGAGGAAAGACACACATTTCATTCAATTACCAGTCTTTTTGAAAGAGAAACAGAGGCCTCGGCAGACATATATGATTGTGAAAGGCAGACAGAAGAGATGAACAGTGACAGATGAAAATGGAGAAAAGTAGGTGGAGGTGTAAAAACATAGAAGCTGTGAGGAGAGACACGCTTTTTAATCAATGACAATCTCTGGAAAGATATACAGAGACAGACGCTGAGGCGGGGGGTTTATCAACTGAAAACGAAAGCTCCATGTTGAAAGCACCATGACACAAAGCTTTTGGGATGAACAATGTTAGTTTAAAAAAAAAATTGGAGGGGCAGAAATAAGTCAACATTTTGAAAGAAAAAAAATATCAACGTATCTGTTAAGAGACACAACCATGTTATTGACTGTATGTATATAATGTCAGACAACCCACTAAGCAAAGCAGACACAAAAAGGCAGGATTGTTGAATATATATATATATATATATATATATATATATATATATATATATATATATATATATATATATATATATATATATATATATATGCTCTCTGTTTCTCTACCCTTCTCTTTCGCTTTATTCTTATTTGTTTCTTTAAGTCATACATTTTTCCTCAGAGCCTGTACTATGCTTTTTAAGTCTTTTATTTCTCTTACGGAGCAAAAGACGCGCTGACCGAGCACACATTATCTTCCATCCACATAAAACAAGAGCAAATAAGACTAATCTTTGCCAAACCACACGCTCACAGTCAGACTGTGTTCTCTTATCACCAGTCTTCAGCTGGACACCTCGTACAATCGTGGCCACGTGCCGTCAAGATAAGTTTATATAAGTCTGGGAAGAAGAATCGCTGAGGTGCCTTATGTACCCAAAGAATCTACACAGGAAGCAAGGGGGGGCACAAAGAAAGACGTGTTCTGAAGCAGTTCCCTAGAATAATGAAGTCAGAAGGTGATTTGGTTTGTGTTGTTTTTTTATAACTAGCTAGATTGCCTTTGTGGGTTTCTTACTTGCCTTTTTTCATTAGGAAAATGTTGAACAATGTGTAGATGAATTCATTTCCTGAGTAGCAGGCAGGCAAGGGTAGTTGTGTTTTTTTATGATTAAGCTATTACTATAGGATGTTTTAGTCTATTGAGTATAGACGATGTTCACTAAGATTCGATTTAGTTAATTTCCTAATGATGCTAGCAAAGGATATGTAATATATATATATATATATATATATATATATATATATATATATATATAATATTAAAATATAAGTTAGTGTATATTAAGGAACGTCATACCGTTGTAAAGATCAATGACCCCTAAAATTGTTGTTTTTTTTCTGCCCCTGCAACGTTGCACGTGTCAGTATGTCTGTGTACATTTGTATATAATATATTCATATGGAGTGTGTGTGTGTTGTTGTGTGTGTGTGTGTGTGTGTGGTGGTGTGTGTGTGTGTGTGTGTAACTTTCGCGGTGTGTGCTGTAGGTAGGTGCGTGTGAGGTGACATTCGACGGAGTGTGCAGAGAGAGAGAGAGAGAGAGAGAGAGAGAGAGAGAGAGAGAGAGAGAGAGAGAGAGAGAGAGAGAGAGAGAGAGAGAGAGAGAGAGAGAGAGAGGCAGGCAGTAATACAGACACACAGGCGCACATAGACATGGACAGAGAGCAAAGTGGGAGAAACAGAATTAGAGATGACAGAAATAAAGAGAGACAGAGAGAAAGAGATTGCCAGGGTTTGATAGATATTTTTAATTAAGAAATAGAAGAGTACAACAAAGTGAACAGGCCACAAGACAATACAATATTTGTCAAGAAAGATTCAAATCGGGCATGCAACATGACTTTTATTCTCTTAAGTCGACATGTTTCCTTTTCCCAAACCAGAAAAAAATACCCAACAGTTTTTTGTTTTCCAGAATAAATGTCAACATGACAATTTCCAGGGCAAATACAGACTCCATGCCTCAACACAGACAAAAATGAAGCAATACGAACCAAATTTGAAACCAAGACAACGATTGCCAGAAGTGATTGAATTTTTTTTTTTTATCATGTTCTTTTACCTGCTAAGATTGACAACGTGTCTCTCTTGACGTCACAGGAACAAGTTTGCTTCATCAAACTGCTTAATCTGCAGTCATGATAACGAGCTGTGGTTGTGGGAATAATGATCTTACCCAGCTTGAAACAAAGGAGGAAAACAAAGCAACAATGAAGCAACACATGGCAACACACACACACACACCTCCTGATTTCAAATTCGAAATTCATTAAGTTCTTTATATTTCACACAGAGAAATTCACGCAGTTAAAAGAAAATGATTTAAACATCAAAGGATAAAAAGCGCGCAGAGGTGTGTGTGTGTGTTTGTGTGTGTTTGTGTGTGTGTGTGTGTGTGTGTGTGTGGTGTTGTGTGTGTTGTGTGTGTGTGTGTGTGTGTGTGTGTGTGTGTGTGTGTGTGTTGTGTGTGTGTGTGTGTGTGGTGTGTGTGTGTTGGTGTCTGTGTCTTGCTGTCTGTGTCTTGGTGTTTCGTTTCCAATCTAAAGTTCACATTTTACATTGGTGAAGGGCTTTTTGTAGAGGACTTTGCTTTATTTTAGGGATAGTTTTTTTCTCGTTTCCTTGGGATAGGCAGCCGTTTTTCATCATTAAAATGTCCCATTCCTTCTTCAGGGATGTCTAATCAGAAGACCAGTGTGTGAGCGGTTTTTTTTTCATTGTATTTTTTTTTTTAAAAAAGCCTGAAAGATGGAGCAGGCTTTAATATGTGTGCAAGGCTGTCGATGCTTGTATTCAGGCACAGAATCTCATTTAGTTTCCACCCTCCTCCCCCTCTTTCATAGAATAAAAAAGAAACAAAACCACGGAACTGTGATGGAGTCTGATGAAGGTCAAGCTCCCCCCCCCTCCCCCTGCCGCCCCATCCTTCTCCCACACGCCCAGAAAAAAAAGTTATTTTCAACCTTTAGTACACGTGAAATTCGTTGGTGGTGATATCAATGACGTTGTTGCTGTTGTTGAAATTACTGTTGTCTTTTATGCTTTGAGCATTTTTTCAGCTTCTCGGAACCTTGAGAGGTCTTGTGTGATATTCTTTCGGTCTCAGTCCATTATGCCTTAAAATCTGTAAACGTATACACAGGATGAGATGCCAACGCATGTAATACGTATGGCTGTTTAAAAAACAGAGCAAAAACACTCCTCTCCAAGGCAGTCATGTTTCAACCTTACAGGTTTTTTCTCCTTTCCTTGAACGAATGATGGAGGTATTTTGCTATACATTTGTCATATTTTTTATATGAAGGCAATCATGATCAAACATTTCAGGTAATCAGACACATAACACACACACACACGCGCACACACACACCACGTACTCACGTACACACACACACACACACACACACACACACACACACACACACACACACACACACACACACACACACACACACACACACACACGCACACACGCACGACACAATAGGATCAGAAAAACTCATCTATACACACAGTAAGGTAAGAACAACTACACATCACATCAGACGCTGATAGAATTTTCCTCTGTGTGGATACCAGGGACGTATCAGTATAATAATACTCCCATCTTCTGGGAATTCTGAACAAGAAAATCCCTCTTTTCTATCCCTCTCTTTATTTCCACCTTTAATACCCGTCACTACCTTCTTGTCTATTTCGAACTTTCTGAACCGTTCTCCACCCTGTGTTGTTGTTTTTTTTCAAAAAAGACTTTTAAAAGATAACAATTCCTTTTAATGCCGAAGTCTATGCTTTGGGCTTAATAGGAGTGCAAAAGCATTTTCGCCAGTAAAACAGACAATAGTAGCTCCTGTCTTAGCGTTCGATGACAAAGAAAAGAAAAAGACGAGACTGTCAGGGAAGACATTCAGATGACGGCGGATCATACGATAAACTAGGAAGAAAAGGAGAGCAGAGGAAAGAACAGATGGTAAAGTGTGGCAAAAGCACTTTAGCACAAGGGTAGGAGAGAGCTTTAGAATGTATGTGACAAAAAATGTGATGTTTGTTTGTTTGTTTGTTTGTTCTGTTTTTCTTTTCGGTTCCCACTTTTCATTTTGTTTTGCATTTGCCGTTACAATTGCAACAGGACTGCACGATCACAGCATTTGCAGCAACTCTTAAGAGACAGCAGCCGTTGAGAAAAATCCATTTTCTTTCAAAACAAATGGACGAGCACGCACAAGCCAGCGGCTGGACGCGCAAACACACACACACACACACACCACACACACACACACACACAACACACAACACACACACACACACACACACACACACACACACACACACACCGCGCCAACACACACACAAACACCCACACCACACACGACACACACACAACACACAACACACACACACACACACACACAACACACACACACACACACACACACACACACACAAACACACACACATATGCAAACGTGCGCACTCGCATAACACAACACACACAGCACACACATCGCACGCACGCACGCACGCACGCACGCACGCACACACACACATGCAAACGCGCGCACTCGCATACAAACACCCCCACCCGCATACACACACTCTCTCTCTGTCTCTGTCTCTGTTTCTCTCTGTCTCTGTCTCTTTTTCTCTGCCTCTCTGTCTGTCTGTCTGTCTGTCTGTCTGTCTGTCTGTCTGTCTGTCTGTCTGTCTGTCTGTCTGTCTCTCTCTCTCTCTCTCTCTCTCTCTCTCTCTCTCTCTCTCTCTCTCTCTCCCCTCTCTCTCTCTCTCTCTCTCTCTCTGCTGGTTTTTCTGTCGATTTCTTTAAAGCCTTTGCTTTGCTTTTAGTTTTCAGTCTTTTATTTTCTCTTCTTTTCTTATTTTTGTTATATTTTATACATTGTTTCCCACCAACATAAAACAGCATCACATAAGACTGATCTGTGCAGAGACCATCCCCCACACACACACACACAGAAGACTGTAATCTCTGATGGTCTAGCAATCAGCTGGCTGCCTCATCCAATCATATCCATGTGCCATCAGTGATTTCTATACATACGTCTGAGAAGAAGAATCACTGAGGTGCCCTATGCACCAAAAACATGTGTACAGGAAACAAAAGGGACACAAAGACAGACGTGTTTTATAACAGTTCCAGAGAATGGTGAAGGAAAAAGGTGATTTTTTTTTTGTTTTTTATTTTATTTTATTTTTATTTTATTTATTTTTTTTTTTGGGGGGGGGCTAACTGATTAAGCTCCCTTTGGACTTTATTTTTTTTTTGTTTTTTTTGTTGTTGTTGATTTTTGCTTTTTCTAGAGAAAAGGTGAGAAAAATGTGTTGACACATTCTTTGCCGAGTAGCAGCACACGAAAGTGGTTGATGTGCCTTTACTGAATCACGACTATTTCTTATCATGAAGGATGTCCCGCTCCGTCTTCAGAGAGGTCTGATCAGAAGACAGTGTGCAGGTGTTTTTCATCTATTTTTTTATCTGCTTCTGCAGGCTGACTGAAAGACGGAGCGACTTTAACATGTGTGCAAGGCTGTCAAGGCTTGTGTTCAGGCACATAACCTCTAGTTAGTTTAAAGTCTGATGAAGGTTAACGCCTCCCCCTCCCCTTCACCTTGCCAACAAAATCCCTCCAAAAAGCACTTCATTTTAATTCTGGTCACCACAAGTAGGACTCACCGGATACGGTGTTGATGATGTGTGTTGTTGCTTCTGTTACTCTTTTAATTTGGCTTTTCTAGCCTTTAGAAATCTTTCAGGTTATGATTGCATGCTATGCGCTCGGTGTCTCGCGTTATAGGTGAGAATCACTTTGGGAATATGCGCTGGATGAGAAATGAATATATATATTTCATCTATTCATTAATATTTATTTATTCGTTATTTATTATCTATTATTTCTCTATTTATTCATTCATACTTTTATTTCAAGGATAATGAAATACGTACTCATTAACCTTTTTTTTCACACCCAGTCCCAATGTGCATGTAGTTTTGTAAATTTTGTCATCTGCTCCCACAGGCACAGAATGGCCGGCCCTTCAAGGAGCGGAACAGGCTTTAACGTGTGTGCAAGGGGCGGTATGTAATGTGAAGCTGTTTTCAAGTAACATGCCTTTCCCCCAAGTCAAAATGCAGTTACCTCAATGGTTGACAAAACCGGTCCAGTCCTCCTCCCAAAACTGTCACCATTGATGCACTCAGAGCATTAGCCAAGGAACCCAAACAAAGAAAACAAGCAAAACAAAACCATTTGTCCTACTGTTAGTCACCCTCCGACCTCAGAGGAAAACACCATCCCTTTTCCTGGTATTGAGGATATATTGGTTTTGCTAGAAACTTGACACACGTGCAATGATCTTCACATAAAATGTTCACATGAGAAAAATGTATGCAGGGCTTAATATTTCGCTTACTGCGCTAGCTGTGAAAGCTTTTATTTCCCTGAGGCAAACAAAATGAAAAAAAAATAAAATGTTTCACTTGCATTGCAGTTGTCTGTTTCATATCTAAAGGGTGCGTTACAGTAGTAACATGTTGTAAGTTTCTTTTTTTGTGTTCCTAGCATATGCACAATGTTCATAGCTGTTTTGGAAAAAAAAATGATGCGTATGTTAGCAAAACGAAAAGAAAACAATTTTCAAAGATTCTAAACATGGATACATACAAAAAAGCAAAACAAAAAACAGTAGCTAGAAAATAACCCAACAAATACATGCATACTGTTCTGTTCACATCTATTTTCACTGCTTTAAAGTGTTGTAAATACATTCGCAACATTATGGAAGCGAAACAAAAACATAACATAACAAAACTCAGACTTTCATTTCTGTTTATTACATAATGGATAATGACCATGAGAATGATGTAATGCTGCTGCTATGGAAATGCATTTGGTATGAGAATACTTGACAGAGTTGTACTCCTTACTACTCGTCATAGCGAAGAAGAAGAAGAAGAAGAAGAAGAAGAAGAAGAAGAAGAAGAAGAAGAAGAAGAAGAAGAAGAAAAAGAAGAAGAAGAAGAAGAAGAAAAGAAGAAGAAAAGAAGAAGAAGAAGAAAGAAAACGAAGAAGAAGAAAACGAAGAAGAAGAACAACAAGAAAAGACACTGACAAAGAAGACTTTTAGGAGATTGATTAAGAGACAGTTGAAAGGAAAGAAAGTATGGGGAAAGAACAGATGGCAAAGTGCGGGAAACGCACTCCAGCACAAATGCAAAAGAAAATTCAAGACAGCATGTGGCAAGAAACGATTTTTTGTTTGTTTATTGTTTGCTTCTTTTTTTATTACTTTTCTCCATTTTTTGCTTTTTTACTTTTTGTCATCAGAAAAAAAAAGATTGTACAGCCATTTTTGACCACACATAAGAGGTGGTAACCATAAAGCAAAATCATTTTCGTTCAAGACAAATGGACAAGCACACACGGCCGCGCGTGCGGACGCACAAACACGCAAAGAAACAAAGACTTAAACACACAAACGCACACACACACATGCACGCGGACTTGCACACACACGCACGCCCACATACATGCGCACACACATAAACTCTCTCTCTCTCACACACACAAACACACACACGCACGCACAAACACAGCAAGCATCCCCCCCCCCCCCCTTCTATCCTTTATTCCACCTTTAACTCTACCTCCTCCCCATTGCCCACACAGCCCTCTCATGACAATGCTTTTATAACAACTAAAGTAGAAAAGGGGCTATTGTGGTTTTGTGTTATTCTGTGACACGTTTTCTAGCATGATGTTCTCACAAGAATTAAACATATAAACTTATTTTTATGAGCTTTTGCAGTGCCTTGGCTGTATTTTTGTATCTTTGTCACTGACGGCCTGTGTTGTTCCCTGTGTTTTTTTTGTTCTCTGTGTGTCTCTTTCTGTGTGGTGTGGTGTGTGTGTGTGTGTGTGTGTGTGTGTGTGTGTGTGTGTGTGTGTGTCTGTCTGTTTCATTGTTACGCAGTAACGTAATTTTCCACATACACGATTTAATTTTGCCTCTAATTAAGAGCTGTGACATGCATATTACCCTTGACACATGCCTGGCCTCGCTTCCCTCAAAGTGTGCGTAACACTGATTTCTTTACTGCGCTGGTAGGATCCACTATTGTTGATAATAATGTCAAAAAATGTCAGGGACCACGAGCAAGAGATCCAATATCGCAGTATTCTTGTTTGTGTATGTGTACCCTACGGGGCGCTTCCAACAAATTCGCGACGCTCTTGAATTGTCTCCCCCTGATAAAGAACGCCTTTGTCTTCTTTGGGATGACTAAAAATCATAAAGGCTCGTTGTATCATGGGAGGTAATTTATGCGCATGCGCAGAGCTTCCAAGTTCTTTCCCTTTATAAAGGAATACTGTTGTCTTCTTTTGGGCTACAAATAATAATTACGGATCGTTGGAAAAATAAACAAGCAAAGGGACCAAGCAGGAAAAAGAAAGAAAACAATCTTTTGCCCAAATTATCATGAAAACAGAATCCATTTATTGGCGTCTTGAAAAGTAATTTAATTGAAAAGAAAACCATACGTACGTAATACTCTGTTGACGACTGTTAAGCAATGATGTGCGAGCATTTTGTCACTTTATGAGAAAATGATACTGTTCAGGTCGACAAAAATAATGATCGAAAAAATCAGTACGGTATAAAGAATGACGGAACAATGATGAAAACATCTCTGGGCAAAACAGTTTCAATATCTGTCCCGTCACTTGTTTTCAAAACT
>CM060318.1:63212730-63215230 GCA_030674155.1 Stramonita haemastoma | reverse complement strand
GTTCCTCTTGCACAAAGAACGCTAACGAAGTTACTGATACACAGTTTTGATCTGAGTCGGCTTGTTTTCTTTCAGAAATAGCGCACATTTTTGACGTCTGCTTTATTTTTCAAAATCCTCTGTCCCTGTCAAGCCGTTTAATGGCTCTCTGTTTGTAGCAAATTGTGTTTGGAATTCCGCATGTTGTCATTGACACGGTTCATTGGGAGCAAACATGTGGACTGGTGGCTACTAGGTGTGTGTGTGTGTGTGTGTGTGTGTGTGTGTGTGTGTGTGTGTGTGTGTGTGTGTGTGTGTGTGTGTGTGTGCGTGTTTGTGGTGTGTGTGTGTGTGTGTGTGTGTGTGTGTGTGTGTGTAAGGCCGTGGGTTTGTGCGTTAATGAGTGAGTGAGTGAGTGTGATAAGAGACAGAGAAAAAGAGAGGGACAGAGAGAGAGAGAGACAGAGAGAGAGAGAGAGAGAGAGAGAGAGAGAGAGAGAGAGAGAGAGAGAGAGAGGGAGAGAGAGAGAGGAGAGAGAGAGAGAGAGAGAGAGAGAGAGGAGAGAGAGAGAGGAGAGACAGACAGACAGACAGACAGACAGACAGACAGACAGACAGACAGACAGACAGACAGACAGACAGAGACAGATAGAACAGACAGACAGAGACAGAGAGGCAGAGACAGAGAGAGAGAGCAAGAGAGAGAGTGTGTGTGTGTGTGTGTATGTGTGTGTGTGTGTTTGTGAGAGCTAGACAGACAGACAGACACAGAGAGACATACACATTTAGTCAGACAGGTAGACGTAAATACAGTGAGATAACAAGACATACAGACACCCAGACCGACAGATAACCAGCCAGTCAACAATCCAGCTAAACAGACAGACAATCAAAACATCCATGCATGCATACATACAGACAGACAGACAGACAGACAGACAGACAGACAGACAGACAGACAGACAGACAGACAGAAACAAAGAGAGAGAGAAAACAGCAGGAATTTAGCGAGGGATAGAAGGAGTCAGACAGCCCGCTATGCAGCAAGAGAGAGAAAGGAATGTCCGGTAACATAATCTGTTATAGAGCCATTGACAAACGCAGAAAGAACTATTTTGAAGACAGGAAGAGATCACACGCACGCACACACACATACACACACATGTACGCACACACAAACAAACAAACACACACACCTACGCATGCACACACACAAACACATACACACACAAACACACACGTACGCACGCGCGCACGCACACACACATACACACACATACACACACACAGACACATGCACACACATACACACACATACACACACATACACACACATACACACACATACACACACACACACACACACACACACACACACACACACACACACACGTACCATCATCACCACCGCCATTTGCACCACCACTCCCACAGACACCACCGCTACCCGACTGTTTAATCCACCAACGCACTCAACTCTGATATTTGCATTTATCCCCCCCCCCACACACACACACACAGACACACACTCTCACAGACACAGACACAGACACACAGAGACACAGACACACACACACACACCTACACACACACCACTTCACCAACCCCACCCTCACCCACCCCCACCACCCACACACCCACCCCTATCCCCCACCCACCAACAACCTCACCTCCACCCCAAACCACCCCAATCCCTCCACCCCCACACACACACACACCCCTACCCACATTCACCATCCCACCCCCCTCCCCACACTTCAAAACTCACCATTTCCAGACTTGAGGTTCATGGTACAGACGTTCCACAGCCCGGAGCGGAGGTAAACCATGACGTTGGTCTCCACAGGACCTGTCAGGTTCCACTTGGCCAACTCCTCAGCGGGCACTCGGTAAGGCTCGTGCATTAGCAGCCAGAAATCCGTACTGACCGCCAAGGCCAAGGTCACCAAGGTCACGGCCCCAGAGAACAAAGCGGCACTGGTGAGCATGAAGGTGGAACATCGCGACGTGCTCACCACGTGTTGGTCTTGGTGAAAGGGAGGGTGAGGCGGGACAGGGAGAGGGTGAGGGTGATCTTCGAGTTGGTGATCGTAGTCGTGAGGGTGGTGGTGGTGGTGGTGGTGATGGTGGTGGCTGAGGTTGTAGTAAGGGTCTTCTTGGGCTTGTTGGTCGTAGAGGGCGAGGTGTGGGGGAGGGTTCGGGGATAGGAAACGGTGGTCGATGGGTTGCAGTTCTCGTTCGTATCTGCTGGAGGAGGGTTGATGGGGAGGTGCGTGAATCTTGGGGGTCTCTTGAAGGCGGTAGTCTGGTAGACAAAATGAAAACATGAAAGAATCAATGGTAACATGGTTAGAATTTGCTTCTGGAATAGAAAACCACACAGGTGCTTAAACAGACTTGGTTTTGCATCGATAGAAAAGCCATTGCGATGGTTAAAAAAGGGTGCATGTGCAAGAATCTCATTAGATAAAAAAACAGGCATTACGTAGATGTTTGACTGATAGAAGTACATACGGGTAGG
>CM060318.1:63197730-63202730 GCA_030674155.1 Stramonita haemastoma | reverse complement strand
CAGCATCTCCCTTGGCGGTGACAGTCTTTCCTGGCTGTTATTTCTTTTGCCAACTGTACTGTTCTGCATATGACTGGTGATGACTGAAGAGGAAGAGAGAGAGAGAGAGAGAGAGAGAGAGAGAGGAGAGAGAGAGAGAGAGAGAGAGAGAGAGAGAGAGAGAGAGAGAGAGAGAGAGAGAGAGAGAGAGAAGAGAAGAGAAAACAGAGAAGAGAAGAAACAGACAGACAGAGACAGAGACAGAGAGAGACAGAGAGAGACAGAGAGCATCAGCGTCATACACAGACAGACATGCAAGCCGATAAAGAGATATATACATTGAATTGAAACAGTATAAATGTGAGATATGTATAAATGCATAGCAAACAACAAGCACAGGTTAACAGCTAAGTTTGAGTTCCACAAATTGTGTGCAATTACATTTTTTGTCAGTCGATTTCTCTTTTATTACTGATTGCATAGCTTAGTTTCATTATTCACCGGATTCCTCTTCTTTATTTTTCATTTTGTTTTAACTTTGATACACTGATTCATTTCTTTCACACATTACTGAAACGCATCTTGCGTGAATGAGCGTTAAAGAGACGCGATAGAGAGAGAGGGAGGGGGAGGGGGATGTAGCGAGGGAAGAGGTAGGGGAAGATAAAGGGGAGTTGGGAAGAGAGTGGGGAGAGAGAGAGAGAGAGAGAGAGAGAGAGAGAGAGAGAGAGAGAGAGAGAGAGGAGAGAGAGAGAGAGAGAGAGAGAGAGAGAGAGAGAGAGAGAGAGAGAGAGAGAGAGACAGACAGACAGACAGACAGAAGACGGACAGACAGACAGACAGACAGACAGACGACAGACAGACAGACAGACGACAGACGGACGAGACGGACGGACGGACGGACGGACGGACGTACGGACGTACGGACGGACGGGCGGACAGGACGGACAGACAGACAGACAGACAGAGACAGAGTGATGTGTTTGTGTGGCTCTGAGTGTACTGAGTGTGTGTGTGTGAGGGGTGTGTGTTGTGTGTGTGTGTGTGTGTGTTGTGTGTGTGCGCGCGTGCGTGCGTGCGTGCGTGCGTGCGTGCGTGGTGGTGGTGTGTGTGTGTGTGTGTGTGTGTGTGTGTGTGTGTGTGTGTGTAATTGGAGCAAAATGAGAAAAGCGACAAGAGAAACACCTCACCCCCTTTCCCAGGGCTGTTTCATCAAATCGTGTGGTTTTAACTAATGCTCGTGATTGCGAAACGCTCTGTACAAATGTTCCCTTGTTTGTTCTCGTTTATTTTGCTTGCTGATCAACCTGCATTTCTATTTTGTTTTGTGTAAACTGCTTTACGTTTCTTTTTTTCTTTGAATGTGTTTGCTGCAAAAAATGTACAATTGATGATGATAAAAAAAGAATTGGAGATGGAGGTAGCGGGGTTTTATAAACAGATAGTGTGCATGTGTGTATCCATTCTTTTATCTATTCTTTTATTTCGAGAATGCTGGAATAAGTACTCGTGTGCTTTTTTACATCTTATCCCCGTGTTTATACAGTTTGTCAATATTGCCATCCGTCCTACCAGCACACATTGGCCTACTCTTCCGAAAAGCGGATCCGGCTGTAACATGAGCTGAAGATACGTTGCATGCGTTTGAACACGGGACCTCTGTTTATAGGATCATCCAAAAGACTTTTTGGGGTTGTAGAGCTGCCACTAATGATAACTCCGGAATAAAAGTCCTCTTGAGCACGATTCAAACCGGGTAAGCAGATCACTGTTACCACCATGGTATCCCGTGTGTGGTATGTGCGTATGTATGTGTGGTTTTGGTGTGTGTGTGTGTGTGTGGTGTGTGTGTGTGTGTGTGTGTGTGTGTGTGTTGTGTGTTGTGCATGTGTGTGTTTATTCTATTCATTTATTCTTTTGTATCGAGGATAATGGAATAAGCACTGAGGTGCTTTTTTACGTCCAGTCCCTGTGTGTATGCAGTTTTGTAAATCTTGATATCTGTTGCCACTGCGTACGGCACACAATGACCTACTCTTACAAAAGGCAGATCAGGATTTAACCTGTGCGCAAGATGTTCTGCAAGTGTTCGGTTTATAATCTTATCCGAAGGATTTGTGGGGATAGCAAAGTTAGCACTGATGTTAACTCAGGGGAAAGAACCTCGAACGGAAATAGAACCCGAGTCGTCAGATTGCAAGCGCAATGATCTGACCACATGGCTGTCCTGTCCCTGCGCGCACGCGTGTGCGTGCGTGCGTACGTGCGTGTGTGTGTGTGTGTGTGTGTGTGTGTGTGTGCTTGTATGTGTCTATGGGAGGTGGGAGGGGGAGAAGAGGGGGAGACAGAGAGAGATAGAGACGGAGACAAAGAGAGACAGAAACAGAGATAGAGAGAAAGAGTGACAGAGAGAGACAGAGAGACAGAAAGACAGAAAGACAGACACACATATACACAGACAAACAGACAGACAGACAGACAGACAGAAACAGAGACAAAAGATAGAAAGAGAAAGGAATATGCCCCTTAGCTATAGTGTCAGAGTAGCTGGGGGCAGGCAGAAGCAGGTGTTAGAGGGGGTCTCTCTCTTTACTAAGAAGAGAGACTCGTGTTTTAATGAGGATATCAAGAGGCCGTGTTTGATTTTATCCTGCTGCCGGAGGCAAAGTTTAAGCGGAGTATCAATGGAATCAGAACTCTGAGATCATTGAAATGATGATGATGATGACAGGCCTTCTCCACTTTTTGTGTGCATTTGAGCTCACTCATGAATAGAATGTATTATGAATGTTATCAGAACATCATCATTTTGAAATGTTAGGCTATGTAGTTTTTTTTATTGTTATTGCAAAGAATGGTGATTGACTATGAATGAAAAACATAAATTTGATAATGTAATTAAGTGGGGATAAGAAGAATGATTGGGCAAACATACACAGAGATAAAGAGAAAGAGAGAGAGAGAGAGAGAGAGAGAGAGAGAGAGAGAGAGAGAGAGAGAGAGAGAGGAGAGAGAGAGAGAGAGAGAGAGAGAGAGAGAGAGAGAGTGAGACAGACAGACATACAGACAGAGACAGGCAGACAGACAGACAGAGACAGAAAAATGGATAAACATTCAGAAAAAGCAGACATACAGGCAGACAGATGGTGACAGACATATACAGACAGACAGAGAGACAGAGACAGAAAAATGGATAAACATTTAGAAAATGCACACATACAGCCAGAGAGATGGTGGCAAAAACCAACGTTATAAAAATCTTTGCACAGTTTTTAGGGACGTCAATGTTAAAGTTGAGTATGTGCAAATGTGTATTTAAAAGGTTAAAAAACTAAACGTGTCTCATAACTAGTGTAGCGAGAGCGAGGTATCATTAGCTTCTCCAGGGCCAGCACTATTGAGGGCGGCGCCCATCTTTCCAGCTGCTTTACCTTTCCTGACCCTAATAGAGAGGCAGGCACCTATTTACAGCTGGGTGAACTGGGGGAGTATACTAAAGCCAAGGGGCACAAACGGTCATCCATCCAATTAGTAACCATGCTCGATGCTGCTTAACCTTAGCTGGGGGAAAGCGAGTGCTCTGACCACTGAGCTTTTCCAACCACAAGGAGAATTTACGTTAATTAAAAAAGAAAAATTCCAAACACACTATAGCTTTTTTTAATCTTGCAGAATGCTAAGGATAAAACAGGAAAATGGAGTAGACTGTATTCTTCATTTCTAGGAGAAAGATTTAAAAGCAGACCCAAAAAACAAAATCGAAACAAAAAGTAACAACAACAAATACTGTAAAAACATAACAAAAAAGACATTAAGCACATGGAAACTTCATCGGTAACGGCGAGGGCGACTATTTGGATTCAAACAAGATTGCCGGACACCTCTGGAAACTAATTCGAATTTGCTCGGCAGATCGACCGAGCAGCCCAAAAGTAAACACAATTTTACTTCAGTCTGTGTCACCTCCTAGGGTGCAAAGCTGAGACATCCCTCCTGGAATTCTCTCGGCAAACTCCCTAGCTTCCAATGTGCTCTGCTGCTGTGGTACACAATTCTCTCTCGCTGCTTTTTCTCTGTGTGTGTGTGTGCGTGTGTGTGTGTGTGTGTGTGTGTCAGTGTGTGTGTGTGTGTGTGTTGTGTGTGTGTGTTGTGTGGTGTGTGTGTGTGTGTGTGTGTGTGTGTGTGTGTGTGTCGTGTGTGTGTGTGTGTGTGGTGTGTAGTGTGTGTGTGTGTGTGTGTGTGTGTGTGTGTTGTGTGTGTGTGTGTGTTCGTGTGTGTGTGTGTTGTGTGTGTGTGTGTGTGGTGCGTGCGTGCGCGTGTGTGTGTGTGTATGAACGTGTTCAAAAGTTTTACTGTGAATAAAGTTTTAGTGTCGTGTTTCTGCAATATATGTACCTGTACATCCTATCTGTCTAGCGTCATTTTGCAGCATGAGTGAAATACTGATACAATTTCTTCCGCATTTAGCCGACTAAAACTGATTTGTTTTGCCTTTCACTCACAGAAAAAACAAGACACTTAGGTGTCAGTTTGTGAAAAAGTAGGGTTTTAGGACAATGATTCACAACATCAATTTATAGTATATCATAGTATAACAGAGTACACTGCTTTCAGTAGACCATAGAATCCAGACACCGAGCAGTTGTCTGTCCGATTTGGGAGATAGGGAACATAATAATCATTGTTGTATTTCAATGTGTCACAATATTAAGTTAGAAACGTTAACTTGTAGTTATCATATGATATTTCTACACTGAGTAACGACTGATGTTTCGAAGTAAAATTTGAGCTGTTCTGCCAAAAAGACCATCGTCAAACAAGAGCAGCGTCTCTCACTTGTTTTTTTTTAATCCATTAACTGTACATTGATTTTTTTTCTGATGCCAGTGGGTCATTTTTTGCATTTTTTTTATAAGACAAATCTTGTTGCCATGGGATTTAATGTGCATACAATGTGCATTATACATGGTGCCTCTGTTTCTCATCGTTTCCAAAAGACTCTCACCCAGACTACCTATCAA
>CM060318.1:63182730-63185230 GCA_030674155.1 Stramonita haemastoma | reverse complement strand
TCATTTTATTCTTTCTTTTTTTTATCGAGGATAACAGAATAAGCAATCATTTGCTTTTTTTCATCCGGTCCCCGTGTGTATGCAGTTTTTGTAAATCTTGTCATCTGTTCCCACCGGCACACGATGGCCTACTCTTACGAAAAGCGGAACAGGATTTAACGTGTGCGCAAGATGTTCTGCGTGCGTTCGCACACGGGGCCTCGGTTTAAAGTCTCATCCGAAGGACTTTGGGGGAGAGTGGAGTCGGCACTGATGTTAACTCCAGGAGAAAAATTTCCTCAACCGGACTCGAACCCGGGTCTTCAAATTGCCAGCGCAATGTTCTGACCACTAGGCTATCCGTCCCCCCTAGGCTATCCGTCCCCCCTCACGCATGCGTGCGTGAGCCTCACGCACGTACTTGTGCGTCTACATATATCAATGTACACAGTGTAGTAGCTGCAGTGTACGTGCGTAACCAGGTCACTGTGCATGTGCGCACTGGCATAGACCTGATGCATGCTCAACGCGTGTAACATGTTATGCAAGCATCAATAAAACAACAAGACAATTGATATCTCCCTCATGAGTCTGTGGCAAAACCTTAATTTCTAGACTGAATGACAAGGAACACACACAAAAAGAAAAGAAAACCTAATATACAGACAGTTCAATCACAAAGACGTCCGCAAACCAGTGATAAATAGTTGTGCCTCGGTGGGGGACTAGCATGCAATCAGCGAACCCAGAACCAACCTTTATCTCCCTGGAGAATGTCAAAAATCTGACAGCCAGCAATTGTGTATGTAAATACAGTGTTCTGCTGCTCATTCGCGTCAGTGACGATGCAATCGGCCGGCTTGGAATTAATAAGGATGAATACAAGCAAAATGAAAAGAAGTAAAAATACAAAAACTGAGACAAACAAAATGAGGCAATTTCAATCAAAGGAACGGGACATGATGACTTTGATGTAGTGTGTGTGTGTGTGTGTGTGTGTGTGTGTGTGTGTGTGGTGTGTGTGTGTGTGTGTGTGTGTGTGTTTGTGAGTGTGTGTGTGCGCGCGTGTGTGTGTGTGTGTGTGTGTGCGCGCGTGCATGTGTGTGTGGGTGAGTTTAGGGTGGGGCGGTGTGTGTGTGTGTCTGTGTGTGTGTGGTGTGTGTGTGTGTGTGTGTGTGTGTGTGTGTGTGTGTGTGTGTGTGTGTGTGTTTACTCCTCCATGTGTACGTAATTATGTGTTTGTGGTGTTTTTTTTTTTTTGTGTGTGTGTGTGTGTGTGTTGTGTGTGTGTGTGTGTGTGTGTGTGTGTTGTGTGTGTGTGTTGTGTTATATATATATGTATTTGTGTGTGTGAGTGTGTGTCATTACAATGTTCTGACATTCTTGCTTGGGCAATAATGAGGCAGTTGACTTGCTTGGAATTGCGGCAGATATGACAAAAAGAGCTGAATCGAAACCAGGAAAATCAAAATTGATTATTCTCTGACAGAAACGGGACATGAGGATTTCAAGGTGGTGTTTCTCTGTGTGTGTGTGTGTGTGTGTGTGTGTGTGGTGTGTGTGTGTGTGTGTGTGTGTGTGTGTGTGTGTGTGTGTGTGTGTATGTGTGTGTGTATGTATGTGTGTGTGTGTGTGTGTGAACTTACGTCTGTTTGCATTTGCTTTGACAACTCTGTGCAGACATGTCTGCATGTATTCAGATAATCATGTGTGAATACCCGTGCACATGCACATGTACGTTTGCGACCACACGCATGCCAGCGGTGTGTAGATATTTTACATTATGTGAATACTTGTGCATGAATCTGTTGTATACAATCTAAACTTCTTTAAAATATTTGTGCCATAAATCAATATATTAACCTAAGAATCATCATTTTTTACATGATCCATTTGTGGAACAAAAAGATATCATTTCATAACAAATAACATAGAACACAAACACACATACACACACAACAACAACAACAACGACAACAGCAACAACAACAACAACAACAACAAAATGAGAGAATGTATAAAAAGCATACCCCTGAAAGTTGAATCATAAACAAGTATACGATGAATAATAAAGAGCTTCGTCTCAATTAGTGAAAAGCCAAGGTACATTCCCTCCCTGGAATGTCCAGTTCTGACACAGACGGCAATGTCTCCTTAACCCTGCATGTGAATAGGATTCTCTTAATAATTGTGTTTGTCAGAATGATCAGACCGTCACTTTGTTTAAAATTTATAAAGATGGATAAAAATGAATGAAAAAAAGAACAGTTTTGTCTGTAAAAGATGACGGATGGTATACTAAGTGTTTAAAAGCATTTGACTTCAATCCCATTGATCAATAAAGCGATGTGATGTCAAATCGCAGGGGCATCTATTAATTCAAGCATGGGGATGTTATGGCATCCCGGGTCAACTTCAATTGCAGACCAGCCAGTGCCTTAGTTCCCTTTTCGCATATACGGAAAGAGAAGATCAAACATGCACGTTGAAAATCGCATATTTTATATTAGCATTCAGTCGG
>CM060318.1:63147730-63177730 GCA_030674155.1 Stramonita haemastoma | reverse complement strand
GTGAGTGTCTGTGTGTGAGAAAATAGTTATTGATGTATACAAGTGTTATACATGAAGTGTGTTTGTGGGCACGGCACCGGTATGTGTGTATGACTGTCTGTGGTGTTCTGTGTCTGTACGCTGTGTTTAAATGCTCCTATGCTACTCAACAAGGTGTTGGAATTGCTCACTTCAAAGAGTTATAACGCAAAGCAGTGTTACTAAAGTGGGACACACCAGAAGACTGTGTGGTGCTGCTTTTTTTTTTTTTTTCTTGGATGGTAGCTTTAGCTCCTTCCGTGGTAACTCGTAATAATTCAAAAGTTTCGTAACCTATTTAACTTTGAACCAATACCATTTACTGAGCTAAATACCTTGAAATAACCAGCCGACATGGTGCAGTGGTTAGCGCCTTGGATTTCGGACTGGAAGGGGCAGGTTCGAATCCCAGAAGATTCATAGAGATTTCTAGGACTCTGGCCCTTTCCTACCTAGAGTGAGAGTGATGTGGGCTCAGTGGGGAGACTAGGACCATACAGTCGAGCTTCATCCACTTTATGGATACGAATTTGAGAGTATTGTCCAAATTACCTGACCAACACTGCAGGTTTCTGTATTTCTCGGGCCTGGTTGACGCATGGAAATACTATGACGGTAAGCGTAGGTTACAGCCCCGTCAAGAAGTCTCAAAGCAGATGCACTTCCATAGCAGCAGCATTATCCTCCTCATCACCATTGATAATCATGCTATAATAACAATTGCCTCTAATTCGATAGCCCCCGTTGCTCTGGCCTCATGGTGACTTCAAATTCGGTTTCTCCATACACTTCTGTGCCTGTTGTGTGTTTGTGTCAAAGCCTGAGGGGTTGGGGGTTCAAGGGGAATGGTCGTTGGAGGGACGTTGTGGTGGTCATCACCTTAAGTGGGCGACTCACTCAGTCTGGCTCCGCGACTGAGCTAATACTGTCGTTAGTAGGGGCTTAGTAGATGGTGTCCTGCGTGTGTTAGCTCAGAACAAGCACCACTGAACACTACCAAAGTGACCCACCAGAAGTGCAGGGCACTTTTGGCTAGTAGCCCCACGGCGGCTTAATATTGATGGGCTCCCTCTGGACTACCGACGCCGAGGATGAGACATGACAAGTCTGGGTATGGCTGTGGCGGGGAGCTTGCAATGAGCGGCGTTGGAACAGTCGGTAGGCCATTACAAAAGATGAGGCAGCAAAACAAAACAAAAAAAACCACCAAAAAACCCATAAAACTTTGAAATAAAACCGGAGAACCAATCTAATGCATCAGCATCTTGTACCACCTTGAAATTAGACCCGACTGTCAATCTGAAGCATTAGCACTTTATAACGCTATAGTCTTCAGATATGATTCTTTTTTTCGTTCTACGTGGAGAGCCTAGGTATAGTATGACAATCGGCCTCTCAAACGTATTTTGACACCTCCCTGTGGGGTCATTAAAGATGGCACATACTGCTTTTCTATACAATAACAAGATATAATATGTATCTTAGGCATAGAAAGCTTTTGCATTTTAAAGGCCACGATAGTAACCTAGTATTTTGAATAAGTGATCTGACTTTTCACGATAACTTACGAAGCACAATTGACACTTTATGGATAAAGATATATAATATTGTGTTACTGTTCCTTATTGTACAGTATAATCTCTCCTCTCTCTCTCTCTCCTCTCCTCTCTCTCTCTCTCTCTCTCTCTCTCTCTCTCTCTCTCTCTCTCTCTCTCTCTCTCTCTCTCTCTCTCTCTCTCTCTCTCTCTCATCCAAAACATCTTATGCACACGATAAAGTGGTGTTTTTTTCAGATTAACACTGCATGTACACACGCGGACTAGATGTAAAAGAAATAATAGGCGAAAGAGTGTGTAGCCCATCAGCCTCAAAATAACGGAACATTAAGCGTGTATGGGCACAGACACAAGGAGGGACAGCGAAACCAGGCCATTAACCTGCCGTCCTATTTTGTCTGCAACAACTGAGGCAGCCACTGTCTCCTGAGACAGAAGGAGTCTCTGTCTGTCTGTCTGTCTGTCCGTCTGTCCTGTCTGTCGTCTGTCTGTCTGTCTGTCTGTCTGTCTGTCTGTCTGTCTGTCTGTCTGTCTGTCTCTCTCTCTCTCTCTCTCTCTCTCTCTCTCTCTCTCTCTCTCTCTCTCTCTCTCTCTCTCTCTCTCTCTCTCTCTCTCTCTCTCTCTCTCTCTCTCTCTCTCTCCACACATCACATAATCTAATATATATTTTATATATTATATATATACATACAATATACATATACATACAACATACAATAAACAACATCACACGAACACATCTCAGAGGCTGCCATCTCAAAGTCTAGTGAAAAACAATATACGGCATCACTACACGATGTGAAGAAAAGAAAAGCACCCTGTGTCTCTAATCATAAACTTTTTACCCTCAGAGCAGGTGCTGTGTATATCGCTTACCATTTCACTCACGGCAGCTTATGATTTCCCTCCCTATGGAGAGGGAACACTGCCTTAAGTGCTCTGCCAAGCGCTTCCAACAGCTGTCGACTTATCTGAAATTAATATTAGTCCTCAGCGCTGCTACTCATGTTTTAGTAACAGGAGAAGAACGTTGGAGGGCAAAGTTACAGTCAAACCTGCTTCCCCGTGATGATGCTTGGCACCTGTTGGTACAGAGAGAATCTTCACTTTTTGAAAATGGTAAGAACTTTCTTTTTTATACCTCTGTTCGATTCTTCCCTGTCTCGTGTCTTCATGCCACCTCCTTCTTTTCTACTTTCTAACTTCCTGGTTCAGTACTCCCCCGCCTGTTGTTCAGAATGACTTAAAATGAACAATTTTCTCCCCGCACCGAAGTAAAAATGCGCGGCATAATCATATCAGGCGCTTAATTTAACGGCATCGCGAGGCATCATCTCTCATAGGAAAGACAACAATAGTTTTTGATTGAATGTTCAACAAAGGGGAGAAGAAGAACCGAACCCAAGTGTTCTTGCTCTTTGCATTGGCGTACTGCTTCTACTACACCTTTGCTACAAACCGTCATAATAATGTTGAACTGTATAACATTTCTCGCATTTCTAAAATCACTTCCAAAAATAGGTTTTAAATTTAAAAAAAAACAAACAACAACAGAAAACCAGCAAACGATGCGTTCTGGCCATCGCGATGGAATGACATCAGCCTTTTTCATTTTATATGGGGTGTGATGATTCCCTGTCACAAAAATGGCGACGCGGCGATCTTTGTTGTCTGTGCTGCTACAGTAGGTTGAAAACAGACGGCTGCAGGGGCCACTGAAACTGGAACCACACTGTTAGCTGCCAGAGGGCTAATGTCGGCACTAGGATGATTTAATGGACGGTTTTGTCTCGCCACTACCCCACCCCCTACCCTCCCTCTCCTCCCGCTCTCCACCCCATCCCGCAATCCGTCACACACCCAACTCCTAGCCCCATTCACTCTAAAAGGCTCTTTCTCATCGCTCTTGAGGGAAATGGTTCGTGTTCATATACTTCCTATGGTATTGTTATGGATGATGACGAGGAAGATGATATTGACGATGAAGGTAATGATGATGAGGAGGAGGAAGAGGAAAAATAAGAGGGAGAGGAGGAAAAGGATCTGTATTTGTTACAAAAAGTTGCCACCTTTTCGTTGTGTTTTTTTAAGATAGTGTGCGTTTTGGATTGCTGTTGTCTTGGAGTGCTTCTCTTGTCGTCTCTGTTCTGTGTCGTCTGTCCTCTGTCTGTGTCTGTCGTCTGTCTCCTCTGTCTCTGTCTGTCTCTGTCTCTGTCTCTGTCTCTCTCTGTGTCTCTGTCTCTGTCTGTCTCTGTCTTGTCTCTGTCTCTCTCTGTGTCTCTGTCTCTGTCTCTGTCTCTGTCTTGCTCTGTCTCTGCTGTCTCTGTCTCTCTCTGTCTCTCTCTGTCTCTCGTCTCTCTCTCTGTCCTCTCTCTGTCTCTGTCTCTGTCTCTGTCTCTTCTCTCTCTCTCTCTCTCTCTCTCTCTCTCTCTCTCTCTCTCTCTCTCTCTCTCTCTCTCTCTGACATAAGCGTCAGGAGTAGTAGTAGTAGTAGTAGGCAGCAGCAGCAGCAGCAGCAGTAGTAGTAGTAGTAGTAGTAGTAGTAGTAGTAGTAGTAGTAGTAGTAGTAGTAGTAGTAGTAGTAGTGTGGTGGTGGTGGTGGTGGTGTTTGTATTTTCTATTTGTTTGAGTGCTTTAGGGTCACATAAACAACTCGTAGCCACAATATGGGCTGCTGTTATTTTGCCATTTTTCTCATGATTTGTGTAACTGATACTGTTGATGTTGTCTTATACATTTACATATTCTGTCTTGTGCTAACAGGAAAATCAGCAGTTTATTGTGACCTTTTTTGAGATAGGAATAGAAGTTATTGAGAGCATAGTAGTGAAGGAAAACAGGTACAGATAACCTTTACAACTTGTCCATCATTTGAAAATGAATATTAAAGAATCCTGCAACCCCTGCAACACCTCCTACTAGCCACACAGGATCGTGAAGCATGGAAAAAGATCTCTGTTGCGTCTTCTCTCATGTCCCCCCTACGTCCTTTGGGACATGGGACTGAGTGAGTGTTTAAAGAATCAACCACAAGTAGAGCGAGAATAGAAAAATAATGGCTTGCAAAGACAGCATTTTAAACAATTTTGAGTAAAGACCGCGCCTCTAGCTTGACCTGGCTGGGTTTCGGCTCCTGGATGAGCCTTCCTCATAGGTTCTAGCGGTGATGAAAATGTCATCATCAGTGATTCCCTTACAACGAGACACTTTTCATGGTTTAGAAATGTCAATCATATTTACAAGAATATTTTGTATTTTTGTGGCCAATGTAAGCTGCCATCGAAAGACGAGAATAAAAAAAAAACACCTGAAAATAAGCTTTGACTGTAAGCTGCACAAAAAAGCAAACATAAATTGGAGAAAATAAACACCTAGAAATATATGTTGTGGTTTGGGTTTTGAGTGTACGAAATAAACGGAATGAGATAATGAATTACGTGAAAAGAAAGGAAAATAATTGTGCACCAATGATTTTCTAGCAAACCTAGGCTGATAGCCTTACACACGAATACCTATATATTTGTAATCTATGTAGCATGTAATTATCGTGTTATCTATATTTATCTATGCGTCTTTCTATGTATATTAGTATGCAATTCTCTATGTATGTATCTAACGATATGTGTGTGTAGGCATGGAGCTATATGTTTATGTGCAGCATAATTAATCAGTATCAGTTGTAGTGTGTCATTCACTACACCTACCATACTCCAAAAGCAAAATTCGAAAATGGCTTTTTCTACCGAATATCAGTATACAACGTCAAACATATGTCTCCATTTGTCTACAAAGCCGGAAGTGTCTATTTGTGTTTGTGTTTTCTTTTCAGTGATGGCAATTTTCTCCCTGTGAAAGACCACCTGCTGTCTTCAGAGAGATTGTGTGGTCTCAAAAGCAGTGCAGTGTATTACGTTTATTTCTGTTTGTTTCCTTGTCGTTTCTTGGCTAGATCTTTAACGTTCACCGATGTGCATGAAGCTAATTTTGCCCATCAGTGACGTATCTGCATGTTTCAGTTTAAAAATCATGTCTGCTAAACGCAACCTTTTTGCCTCATCTAAGATATCCGCATTAAATCATTTAAGAAAAAAATACATGTTGCACGTAAAATTAACTTCTTGAATAGGTAGCTATTATTATTTCTTTTACTTATTTTTATTCAGGATAACGTTCTTGTAGTCGTGGATTTCTTGGTACACAGGACCTGTTTTGTTGTGTCATCCGAAAACACTTGCATCCAAAAAAAAAAACCCAAATGTCTCGTGGATAAAGATGGTGTATTAGTGGTTTAGAGGTAACACACTTGCCTAGAAAGCGAGAAGTTTGGGTTCAAGACCTGTTTGTGCTCAAATATCCCCCATCCACTACGCCTTGAATGATGGTCTCGGTTGTAGTATTTTATACGAGACAATAAACCTACGTTTTGTGTGCAACACACATTCAGTTCACGTAAAAGAACCCATAGAATAACTTATCCCTTACAAAATTCTGAAAAAAAACATACTGATAGAAGAAGTATTACGCATGCCCACAGGAGAACAAAGAAAAATAGGTGGCGCTGCTTTTGTGGCGACGCACTCTCGGCTTGGGAAAGGCTCCAATTTCCATACAGTGAAATACCCGTGGCTTAAGTAACATTTTAAATCAGTTCAATTCAAAAGCATGGGCCAATGTCTGTATGCAACAAAGACTTAGCGCTTTCTAGACGGTTGTGCTACTTCTGAGCAAGCACTCCCCTAGATAATATGCAGACTTTATAGATCTCTGAAAGCTGAAATGTAAACGACTTATTTGGGAAAGTTTAAACAACTCATCCCTTGAAAACTTTGTTGATAATATCATGACTGCAGAAAACACTTGGCTGCTGTACAAAATTATACATACAACCACACACACACACACACACACACACACACACACACACACACACACACACACACACGCACACATGCACACACACACGCGCACATGCACACGCACACACACACACACGCACACATGCACACACACACGCGCGCACACATGCGCACACACACACACACACACACACACACACACATATATATATATATATATATATATATATATATATATATATATATATATATATATATATATATATATATATATATGTATGTATGTATGTATGTATGTATGTATGTATGTATGTATGTATGTATGTAGTATGTATGTATGTATGTATGTATGTATGTATGTATGTATGTATGCATGTATGTATACACCCTCATGCGTTCGTGCGCGCACATACACACACAAACACACACACACACACACACACACACACACACACACACACACACACACACACACACACACACACAACACACACACGCCACACACGCGCACCCCCCCCCCCCCCCCACCATGCGTGCGTGCTAACACACACATACACACACAAGCACACACACACAGACACACACACACACACACACACATGCACACACACACGTATGCACACACACGCATGCACACATGCCCGCGCACGCGCGCACGTGCACACACACGGCAACTTCAAGGTTGTCCCGGGAAAAAAACGGGATAATCACTAATGTGCTTTTTTACATCCCCTAAATGAAAAAAGCAGCAACCCCAAAATATTTTTAAAAATCCATATTGTTCAAAATAATGCAGTTCTATAATTTGAGTTAAGTCTCTATGTACAATCTTTAAGAAATATTATTTGGAAAGGATAGCAGTAGTAGGAGCCTTAAAGCAGACACAAAACAATAGAACCAACTGTTAGCAGCAGAAATGTTATATATACCATTGTACGTACTGGACCTACTTCAAGTATACAGTCTACAAGACACCTCATCTCTTAACAGATAAAAAATACCAACAGCAACAACAACAATTGCAGCAACAGCACCAACAACAGCGACAACAGCGATGACGACAACAATAGTAACAACACTAGGTATCTATATATGTATAGTCAGTCCAAACTAGAGAGAGAGAGAGAGAGAGAGAGAGAGAGAGAGAGAGAGAAGAGAGAGAGAGAGAGAGAGAGAGAGAGAGAGAGAGAGAGAGAGAGAGAGAGAGAGAGAGAGAGAGAAGAGAGAGAGAGAGAGAGAGAGAGAGAGAGAGAGAGAGAGAGAGAGAGAGAGAGAGAGACAGACAGACAGACAGACAGACAGACAGACAGACAGACAGACAGATAGAGACAGAGACAGACAGAGAGACAGAGACAGACAGAGAGACAAAGAGACAAAGAGACAAAAAAACAAAGAGACAGACAGAGACAGACAGAGACAGACAGAGACAGACAAACAGACAGACAAACAGACAGAAACAGATAGACAGAGAGACAGAAACGGACACAGAGAGAAACAATGAGACAGAGAGAGCCAAAGAGAAGAACAAAAATAGGCAGAGACAGATAGAGACAAAAAGAGAGACACAGAAGGACAGATAAACTCAAAGACAAGACAAAGACAGACAGAGATAGACAAAGGCAGAGAAAGACAAATAGCGACAGATACACAGATAGACAGACAGACAGATATTGACAAAGACACAGCGGTAAATCAACAGACAGAGACGTACAGAGACACAGAGATGGAGAAACAATGAGTTATTTGACATATTCCGATAGTGCTAGGCTCAATGGATACGTAGTTATCTAGTGATTCCGCTTTGCCTAGCATCGACCCTCACGCAAAGTCCCACAATTTTAGCCTCACAAACAGTACTGTTGTATGGGGAAAAGACTGAAGCAGATGAGGAATGCAACAAGTAGGCCTAGCAAGGAAAGCGCAGGCCTGTGAGGTTTAACCTAGAGAGAGAGAGAGGGGTGGGGGGGGGGGGGGGGGGTGTGAGAGAGAGAGATGGGGGGGCGGGTGAGAGATAATACGAATACGAACACGAAATTTTATTCATGAAAGGCCTTCGCCCCATATGAAGGGGTGTGTGTGTGTGTGTATATGGAGACATGCACAATTTGAACATTCTTAGTTCTTAGAAAAAAATAGTAATGACATTACGATACTGCTATTTCTCTTATCTGAAATGCTTTATACAGGTATATGGACAAATTTTTCACAGTTTCCGGGTTTGTTGCAGACATTAGTAATCTAAATCTGAACAAATTTGGGTCTCTGAAAAACTTCATTGCAATAAACTCTTTCCTGATTTCTGCTAAAGAGAGAGAGAGAGAGAGAGAGAGAGGAGAGAGAGAGAGAGAGAGAGAGAGAGAGAGAGAGAGAGAGAAGAGAGAGAGAGAGAGAGAGAGGAGAGAGAGAGAGACAGACAGACAGACAGACAGACAGACAGACAGACAGACAGACAGACAGACAGACAGACAGACAGACAGACAGACAGAGACAGAGACAGACAGAGAGGCAGACAGAGAGAAAGACAGGCAGACAGGCAGACAGTCATACCGACAGAAAGAGAAATTCGTTTTCAAAAACAGAAGAATAGACAAGAAAAGACAAACAAGATTAAAAAAAAAAACCATGTTTGGTGATGATGTTGGTAGTCATTTTTCTTAACGGCAGCATCAACTCAGCATAAGTCATATTTTTCTCCTTTCTCATTCGCTCGTACTCATCCTTCGGATGAGACTTTAAACCGAAGCCCCGTGTGCGAACGCACGCAGAACATCTTGCGCACACGTTAAATCCTGTTCCGCTTTTCGTAAGAGTAGGCCATCGTGTGCCGGTGGGAACAGATGACAAGATTTACAAAACTGCATACACACGGGGACTGGACGTAAAAAAGCACAGGAGTGCTTATTCCATTATCCTCGATATAAAATAATAATAAATAAATAAATAAATAAATAAATAATAAATTAGATTTGTGAAACAATTTCGAAGAACGGTAGCTTAGGTAGAAATACCCTCTCCCGACACCCACCCTCAAAGAAAAAGAAAACAAGAAAAAAAGAAACAAAATATAAAAGCCCGAAAAAGGTCAAATTTAATACGATGGTAGCGTTTGTAGCTAAAATGGAACTATGCATGTATATGCTTTCCTGCGTCATGGATGGGTACAAAGTAAAAAAAAAAATGTAATGAACTGAAAGCGGGAGAACACGGGAACAGCATTATATAGTATAAAGATGTTCCTTTAAAATGAGGAGTACACTAATAAAGTAAAAAAAACGTCAGTACGGAACACAGTTATGCATGCATGCATTTAAGGGTGTGATTGTTTAAAAGAATGTACGGGAGGAGATATGAGAGAGAGAGAGAGAGAGAGAGAGAGAGAGAGAGAGAGAGAGAGAGAGAGAGAGAGAGAGAGAGAGAGAGAGAGAGACAGAGAAGAGAGAGAGACAGAGAGAGAGAGAGACAGAGAAGAAGACAGACAGACAGAGACAGACAGACAGACAGACAGAGACCAGAGGACAAGAGACAGAGACAGACAGACAGACACAACACACACACACACGCACACGCACACACACGTACACACACACAAACACACACCACAAATTTAAGTAAAGGGAAGAAAAGCACTGTAAGCCTATTGATCGTTTCACAGAAAACCGCTGCATACTGACCTTACACTTTTCGTTTTTGTAGATCCTAATATGTTTATGTCGCTCTCAAAGGCTTACTCGCCTCGATTCACATTACACTCGTGAACAACAGCACTGCTATTCTCCTCCGCTTATGGAACACTTCATCTATAACACGCAGTTATTCCAGAAATAGCACTTTTGAAAATGTCTTTCTAAATTCGAATTGTTAGAAACAAACCATTCAAAAAAAACGAGGAAAAAAATCAACGTAAATTTTACTGAATTAGATCACTTGCAATATTTTTTTAATATACTTTTTGGTTTCAAATCACAAAAGTATACATTCTCTGCTAGTTTTTGTCCCATTTGATTAACATCCTCACGTAGTCTTTAAATTCAGACACAGGTTCCAACGTGCATTCAGCACACACGTTACACATACACGTACACACACTATATATATATATATACACACACAGAGAACACTTTGGCACCAATATCAAACAACGTCGCTCTCACAAGTGAAACATCACATCGAGAAATATTCGCGTAAACTCCGGGTGGCCACGCCATAAAAGCTTCTAGGAATTGTAACGAAAGCCGCACACGCTGTAACGATCAATGTCCAGCAAGCAACACCCTCGCCCACCCTCTCTCACTGGCCCCCTCTCTCTCTCCTCTCTCTCTCTCTCTCTCTCTCTCTCTCTCTCTCTCTCTCTCTCTCTCTCTCTCTCTCTCTCTCTCTCCTTCCTCCTTCTTCTTCCTCCTCATCTCCTCCTTCTCCTCCTCCTCTTCCTCTCCTTCCCTGTCTCTCTCTCTCTCTCTGCAGGCTAACAGTTCCAGCAGCGACAGGTGACGGGGATGGGTTTGCTTTTGGCGAGGTTGGGTGACACTTGTCGCAACAATGTTCTTCCTCTTGCCAGCATTCACGTACAGTACAGTCTCTTGTTTGGTTTTTTTGTTGGTAGGTTGATAAGCCTGTTTTCCTTTCTTTTCTTTCTTTCTCTCTCCTTTTCTTTTTTTTTTTCTTTCTTACTTTCTTTCTTTCTTTCCGCCCTTAAAGTTTGTCTCGTTAAACTGTTTTGGCTGTGGTGTAGGTGGTGGTGGTGGTGGTGGTTGTGGTTGTTGGGGTTTGTGTGCATGTGTGTGTGTGTGTGGTGGTGTGTGTGTGGTGGTGTGCGTCGGCGTATGTATGTGTGTGTGTTTGGGTTTGTTTAAGATAGGGTTTATATTGCTTTGTGTTTAGTGTACTTTGTGTGTGTGTGTGTGTGTGTGAGAGAGAGAGAGAGGAGAGAGAGAGAGAGAGAGAGAGAGAGAGAGAGAAGAGAGGAGAGAGAGAGAGAGAGAGAGAGAGAGAGAGAGAGGAGAGAGAGAAGAGAGAGAGAGAGAGAGAGAGGTGATCCAAAATCATTTAATCAGGAAGAAGAGCTTGTTGGTTACTGCATAGAAACTGCAATAGTTTTTTTTGTCGGTTTTGTTTTGCGTGTGCGTCTTTGTATGTCTGTTGTTTTCACGTGTGTCTTGGAGGGGTGGTGGTATCGTTTTTAGGAGCTTAGGAAGGGGGCGAGAGTATTGTGGCTCGTAGACAACAATTGGTATTCTATGCGTTGCTTATTTGTTGGTGGGTGTTTTGTCCTCTTTTGTATTGAACGTTTGTCTCTTTTTATTGCCTGTATCTGTTGTGTTGTGTAATTCTGTTTTTTTTTAAATTTGTGACGCTCCACCACGGGATAAGTGGTTTTGCACCTGAATTACTTTTGCGCTAGAAGCCATTTTATTCAGGTGGCGGTCAGGATTTTGGTATTGATATGTTGATTGGTTATAAAACTATTACCGTTATCATACCTTGTAAAGAAATATCAAAGTGTCATCTTAATTCCTATTGCTTTAAAACGTGTTTTTGTTGATATTCAAACCCCATTTTGACTTTCTGTTACGATGCTAAACTATTCAATTTATGACTTTGTTACATCTTGCAGTGTATCATTTCAATGTGTCATAACTTCTTATAGAATTATTCGATTTTTTTTCAATCGTTTATGTATTGAATACCTGTTTTATTGCAAATTGATATCATGTCAATAGCTAAAAAAAACAACCTCTGATGCAATGCAACTTCTTATGTTGTGGAGTGTCACCTTATTTGTTTGTAATTTCGAATGTTATGCTTTCGTTCTGTTTGTCATTGTTTGTGTTGTGTTTTGGGCCATTCTGACTGTTGATGTTTTGTTTCAGTTTGTTTCTTTAAATTTGTCATTTTTGTGTTGTATGTTTTGTCTTGTTTGTTTTTGCTGCTGTTTTGTTGCATATTAGGCCTTTTCTGTTATGTTCATCATTGTTTGTATTATCTGTTAGGATATTTTATTTGCTGATTGCTGTTTTGTTGTAAGTTGTGCTTCTTTATGTTTTCACTGTGTTGTTTAACTGTTTGTATATTTTTGCTGATGCATTTTATGGTTGTTTATATTTGTCATTGTCTATGTTTTATGTCATTTTTGTATGTTTTTGCTGTATTGCATTTTTTTCTAGCTTTTATCTAAGTTGTTTGGCATGCTTGTCTTTTTGTGTGCACGCGTGTACATAGTCCGACGCGCCGACAGACAGACAGTACAGACAGAGAGACAGACAGACAACACACACACACACACATAAAACACATACATACACCCATCCACCGCCCCCTCCACACACACAACTCACACAACACACAACACACACACACACACACACACACACACACACACACACACACACACACACACACACACACACACACACAACGCGCGTGTGCGCGCGCGAACGTGCGCGTAGGCAATATCTTTACACTTCAATCTCATACACAAGTTATGTGAACATACGCACGAACACACGAGCACACAAACAGCTATCGCCATAAATTTAGACACACACAAAAGACCCCACATTTAGCCAAGCAAGTAACGTCTTCATATTGTGATATCACGCAAAACTGACATTTATCAAAAAAGAGCAGGATAGTCATGCCGTACTAGACAATTTCCATTTTACTCAATAGTAACCTTTGCCTTACGTCGCCTTTGATGTGACGCGTGGTACCTCCTGGGTGAATATCCAACCATGGTATTTGAAAAGGTACAAACCCTCTAACTATTTCCTGGGTGTACAGCCACCTATGGTTTTAGGATAGGATACGCTACCTTACCTCCTGGACCCATGGTGTCTGAAAAAAACCCACACGAAACCTCTGGACTACCCGGAACACTTTTTTTTTCTTGTGTGTGTGGTGTGTGTGTGTGTGGCCCGTGTTGTTTATATATACTTGATGAAAACAAATAATATATACAATTTTGCACAATGCATTATCTATGATACAAGTCTCAAGAGTTTTACTTTGATAATGAATGTTTGTAGGAATTGAGACATCCCCATTTTCATACCCATGAGAAAAGGAAGAAACAGAAAGATAGAACAGACAGAAAGAGAAGCAATCGTTTATGAGGATGAATGATAATGAAGATGATGTAATTATGTTGCTTAGAGACTGCTCGACATGGCTGTACTGTAGTTTACTGATATATCCAGGGGGGGGGGGGGGGGGGGTGTCAGTCTAGTGAAGAGATGCTGACACCTGCACGTCAGGTAATTTGAACAACACTCTCATACTAGTTTTGTAAAGTGGATGAAGCTAGAAAGTGTGGACATAGTCTTCCCCTAAGCCCACGCATTACTCACTGAGTAGGAAGCCAACAGAGTCAATTAAAAATGGGTTTCAACCACTGCGGCTGAATAAAAGAAGAAAACTTGGTGTGTTGGTACGACAGGTAAGTAACAGATAATATATAGGTTTAAAGTAAAATATTCTCAAGCGAACTGGATATCGGTCAGACTCAAGGGCAACATTGGCTGATTGTTTTTATTTGTCGTCAGAATGTAAATGGTGTACAGATATCATGTCAAACATTAAATAAATACATGTAAGATATTGATTTACTTTTCTGTTATCGGGATGGAATAAGCCGCTTGTGGTTTTTTACGTCTAGTCCCCGTGCGTATGCAGTTTCATAAATACACCTAACTAGGTTGAAAACGAATAATGGATTCAATCTAACACCCGGTAACTATAACTATTAAAATTTCAAAGTGTTTCACAATTTACAGGTGTGTCCGAAAATAGTAACACTATGCGTGACAAGGTTGCATGGGAGATAATCTAATTAACTCCCCTTCGCACTAAGTCTCGCATACTAGATCTAGCATACAAACAATTGCGTCATCAACAAAATCATACTCTCTCGCTCACTCACCCACACACACACAGACACACATGCACACGGCTACAATTGTTATAGCCATCAACAGGGCCATGGTTCGTGCTGCACGAGGTAAAGTTAGTTCTGTTCACCCACAGAGGGCACTGACTAGCTAGGCCTGTGCACTTCACTGTTCACTTCATTCCAGTTTGCTGCTTAACTGGACAAGACGTATTGACTGTTGCTGCTCCTTGTAGATTTGTCGTGAGGCCCAGCTCAGGTAAGTGATGCTATGTTTTATGACTTCGGCTAGTTATTCATAACTACATTTAAACATTTAAAACTAAAAATGGAAAAGTGAGAGGGCCATGCAAAACTTTTTTTTTTTTTAATTTACGGGGATAAAAAAACGAAGTAAATGGGGCAAGCTTTTCGTGTGCTCCAACTCTTGTGTGGGTTAACTAGATTTCTCCTATCAGATTCGTACCAAACAGAACATTTTTTTGCCAGTGCCGTGTTGAAACGATGAAACTATATCCCATCTCCTCTCTCCCATCCCCAACTTCCAAACAAGTTTATGCAGACTCTGGCCACCCCCACCCCCTCTCTTGGCTATACAAATAAAACAAAAAACATTATCCTTTTTAACTGTACATTTCTGCTGGTGTTAAGTTGTATGACGGCTACGTGTTCAGTTCAGGGAATTATTTTCTACGGTTCAAGGACCAGCAACGTAATGCATGGTGTCTCACTTCTTCTAT
This sequence comes from Stramonita haemastoma, assembly GCA_030674155.1. Lineage (NCBI taxonomy): Eukaryota > Metazoa > Mollusca > Gastropoda > Neogastropoda > Muricidae > Stramonita > Stramonita haemastoma. The sequence goes on along the minus strand of CM060318.1, from coordinate 63,162,678 downwards.
TCTTTTTTACATGTCTAGAATACAGACTGGCTATATAAACTTTATGGTCAGCAAAGGCAGAGAACGGGTTGAATGGAAAGTTTTCTTTGTCACTGCAGATATTTGGACTGAAAACACTTTGTAAAAATTTGAGGAACGATGGTCATAGTAGTTTGCATCGATTACCTCCCTCCGCCCCTCTACCCCCTCCCCCTCTCCCTACAGCTGTAGTGCGGGTGTTACATTAAGCCAGCTTGTAAGCGTGAATAATTCCACAGTTTATCAAAGATAACCCCCTCTTTCCCCTTCCCCCCCAAAAAAAAAAAAAAAAAAAAATTAATATCCCTAGTTCTTAGTATCTTTATCATCATTTCCTTTTTATAACTAGGAACTTTTTGCCATTGAATGCTTTTGGTGCTGAAAAGTTGGAACTGAAGTCAGAAAGTTGACAAAAATGTATGAGGAGCTTCCCAAATGCTGAAGTAGTGCATTATACTGAAATTACATTAATACAAGATATGTTGTTGTTTTTTTACATGGGGGGAGGGGGAACTAACGCAGTTCGTCACAAATTGCAACGATCTGGGTTGATTCCCCCTCCATTCCCAACCGGGGAATCGACACAGTTCGTCGCAAGTTACAACGAACTGCGTTGCTGCGACGAACTGTGTCAGAACACAGTCAGCAAGATTTTTTTTTCCCTTTTACATTTTCCCCACTTGCATTGGGTGTTTCGTCATATTTTGACCGGTTTTGTGTGTTTTGTTGCTTTTTCTTTGGTGTTATTGTTCTCCGTTCGTAGCTAATAGTTTTAAATACCTGATCCCCTCTTCTCTCTCTTCTCTCTCTCTCTCCTCTCTCTCTCTCTCTCTCTCTCTCTCTCTCTCTCTCTCTCTCTCTCTCTCTTCTCTCTCTGTCTGTGTGGTGTCTCTCTCTGTGTCTCTCTCTGTCTGTGTGTGTGTGTGTCTCTGTGTCTTCTCTGTCTCTCCTCTCTCTCTCTCCCTCTCCCTCTCTCTGTCTATCTCTGTCTCTGTCTCTCCCTCTTCTCTCTCTATCTCCTTCTCTTCTCTCTCTCCTCTCTCTCTCTCTCCTCTATCCTCTACTTCTCTGTCTCTCCGTCCCCCCTTCTCTGTCTCTCTCTCCTGTGTTTCTCTCTGTGTCTCTCTGTCTCTCTCTGTGTCTGTCTCTGTCTCTCTCTGTCTCTCTGTGTCTGTCTCTCTCTGTCCCCCATTCTCTGTCTGTCTCCTTCTGTCTCTCTCTGTGTCTCTCTGTGTCTCTCTGTGTCTTCTCTCTCTGTCTCTCTTGTCTCTCTCTCTTTTCTGCTGTCTGTCTTCTCTGTCTGTCTGTCTTCTCTCTCTCTCTCTCTCTCTCTCTCTCTCTCTCTCTCTCTCTCTCTCTCTCTCTCTCTCTCTCTCTCTCTCCTCTCTCTCCTCCCTCCTCCCTCCCTCCCTCCCTGAGAGACATGCATCTACCAATAAGCGTGCACAAATATAATATGCACACACGTTTCCTGTTATTAGACAATGTGATCTCTATGACACCTTTTGTTTTTTTGTTTGCCAGATACTTCCCATTGATTTTGTTCATTGTGAAACATGAGATAACTTGACCTTGTCAGGCCCTTATCAAAAGGTCAAGAATGGAGGATAAAGGAAATCATCTTCGCATCTGGAAAATTAGATCATGGGATCTTAAGGTTCGGGATGGAAATATGCTATGCCCATAGCTTTTGGCGATATGTTGTGCTCCATAGCTTTCGGAGGTATGTTCCATAGCTTTTTGAGGTATGATGTGCTCCAACCTTTATGGAGATTTGCCGATAGTTTTGAGAGGTATGTTGTGCTCCATAGTTTTCGGAGAAATGCTAAGTTTTGAGAGGTATGTTGTGCTCCATATAGTGTTCGGAGAAATGTTTTTCAGGATGTTTTGTGCTTTACAGTTTTTAAGGATAATGTTGCTTTCAGAGATATGTTGTGCTCGATTGTTCTGGGAAATATGTTTTATTCTGTAGATTCTGGGGCTATGTTTGAAATTTTTTGGAGATGAATAGTTTTGGGGGATATATTGGAATTCATAGTTTTCGGATATATGTGTTTTTGGAGATGTTTTGTTTCACAGTTCTTAGAGATTGGTTGAGATTCATAGTTTTTTGGAAATATTATTTCGGAGATCTGTTGAACTTGACAGTTTTCACATATATGCTGAACTGAATTGTTCGATGACACAGGAAATGTTAAAAGTAAACCTGCAAAAGTTTCTACCATGCTCACAAAAGACACGGTTTCTTTTATTTATAATTTCCTCTGCTGTAGCTAAAGATTAATCCTGGAGGTCTGTTCTGCATGGTTGCTGAGTCAATTGTCTTCAAAAGGTCACTGGACACCAAGCTTCTGGTTGCATCAATGCTCCTCACTAAAACAAAATAAAAATAAAATATTAAACTGAAAAAAGATTAATCAAAAGATAAAAATCAAACAACTCCACCTCCCCCCAAAAAAGTTAGGAGAGATATATTTAGGAATAAAATAAAACTAAAAGGTAACATATTAAAACCAAAATTTTGCTAAAACTAAATACAAAATAATAAATCATAATTAGCTAAACCAAAATAGAATAAAACTAGAACCTAAAAAAGGGGGAAAGGGGGAGTTGAGAGGAGAGCAATCCTGGTACCAGTGATCTTGGTGTCTACATCTGCAAAGGTTTTGATATAGTGGTCATGAGGCCCTGGGATCATTACTCCATTCTTGAATCATGAGTCACGTGGACCTGTCTCTTATCATGAGGGTTGGGATTCTTGTCATTCCAGTATTAAATCATTTAGAGGTCATGAGGGGTTGTGACATTTGTCACTCTATTCTCAAATCGTTTCGGTAGTCTCGCGGGGTGGGGGTGGTGGTAACTCTATTCTGACATCATTCCAGTGGTCGTTGGGTACTGTGAGTTTTGTCACTCGATTCTTAGATCATTTACAGTATTTATTAGTGATATGATTGGGTCACTCCATTTGCACATTATGATAGTGGTAATCGGGGGCTGTAACTCTTGTCACTCCATTCTTAGATGATTTCCTTGTGAAAGATCCCTCATCTTTCTCATCCTTTGATGCATGGGTCTTATCTGGGTGGTTAAAGTCATGTGGATCATACGTGCCTATAACCTGACAAGTATGAGAGCAGCCATCAGAACCGGTGTTAAGTGCCTGTGACCTGACAAGTGTGAGAGCAGCCATCAGTACCTGTCTTGTCAAGTGCCAGTGAGCTGACCTGGCAAATGATCGCAATCATCGGGACTTGAACATTTGAAAGAAAGGTAAAGTATTTTACAATTTCGACTCCATCTCTTTTGTTTTTGTTTTTTCTGACCTGGTGGTGTTGTTTTTTTTAGTCCAATCAGTTTGGTCTTTGACTCACTTGTCCTTTGTTTCTGTCCATCGTAGCTTTTTTCCTGCTCCTTAAATTATAAGAAGTTGCTTCAGACTTCCCATTTTTTCTCTGTTTTATTTATTTATTTATTTATTTTATTTATTTATTTATTTATTTATTTATTTATTTATTTATCTATTTATTCATTTATTTATTTATTTTTATCTATTCATTTATTTATGTATTTATCTATTCATTTATTTATCTATTTATTTATTTTATTTATATTATCTACGACTTTATGTCATGAGTAGACTCTAGTCCTACTCATTTTCTCTTTTCCTACCTCTTTTCTTACTCATGTACTTCTCTTCCGACTGACCTCTTTGATGGTTTAGTCTTAGTTCTGTTTACTTTAATCATCTATATTTCTGCACTCTTCCCTCCAATTCTGTTGCTTATTTCCCGATCATTCATGGTATGCGCATCAGTTTTACTAGTGCAGGTACCTTGTGAACCGGGAGGGTGCAACTGAAGTCGGAACATCGCCAGGCACTGACTGTCCGATGTCCATCCAGAGAAAACCAGGCTCCAGCAGAGATCTTCCCAGAACCTGCATTTCATTTGAACAAACCTCGGTGCTGTGTTGAAGAATCTGCCCGTGTATTGCTACCACCAACGCTGCGAGTGCCTGTATGACGGTGGAACCAAGACGTGCTTCTGACATGATGCAGGTAAGAAAACTCCTGTTCTCGTGTTCGACTTAACAAAAAATGAAAATGTCATTTAAGCACACTGAAAATGAGAAGGGTGTTCTTTTGAAATACATTGCGTTGTTGGTAGAGAAATTAATGTTGAATGTGGAGACAATTTTAGTGACTGCTGTTTTAAAAAGAGAAATTTGTTTGAAAATCAACTATTAAGGGTAATTTGTTTTAAAACCAGTTACCAGAAAGGAAATGTGTTGTGTTAAGAGATCGGTTATAAAAACTCACCTTCATAAAGACAATGAAAATGATTTGTACTTCAGCTAAAAATGTTAACTTATTTATTATATTATGAGAAGTCATGTAAAAATTTACTTTCTTCAAGGTGTTGCGCTCAAATCAGTTATTTTAAAGATAACGCTATTGGATATCCAGCAATAATTACAGTCATGAGTTTTTTCTTGCTAAGTAGAAATCCATCTTGTATGTATGTATGAGAAAACTTCTCTCTCCTCTCTCTCTCTCTCTCTCCTCTCTCTCTCTCTCTCTCCTCTCTCTCTCTCTCTCTCTCTCTCTCTCTCTCTCTCCTCTCTCTCTCTCTCTCTCTCTCTCTCTCTCTCTCTCCTGTTTTGTCTTTGTTTGTCTTTTTCTCTACTCCTCTCTCTCTCTCTCTCTCTCTCTTCTCTCTTCTTCTCTTCTCTCCTCTCTTCTCTCTCTCTCTCTCTCTCTTCTCTCTCTCTCACTCACTGTTTTGTCTTTGTTTTGCTCTTACTCCTCTCTCTCTCTCACTTCCTCTCTCTTCTCTCATCTCTCTCTCTCTCTCTCTCTCATCTCTCTCTCTCTCTCTCTTCTCTCTCTCTCTCTCTCTCTCTCTCTCTCTCTCTACCACTCGTTTTGTCTGTTTGTCTTACTCCTTCACTCTCTTCTCTTCTATCTCGTCTCTCTCTCTCTCTCTCTCTCGTCTCTCTCTCTCTCGTCTCTCTCTCTCTCTCTCTCTCTCTCTCTTCTTTTTTCTGTGTCCTTTGTCTGCATCTGTTCTGTCTGCTGTCTGTCTGTCTGTCTGTTTCTGTCGTCTGTCTGTCTGTCTGCTTCTCTCTCTCTCTCTCTCTCTCTCTCTCTCTCTCTCTCTCTCTCTCTCTCTCTCTCTCTTGTTTTTGTGTCCCTTTGTCTGACTGTGTCTGTCTGTCTGTCTGTCTGTCTGTCTGTCTGTCTCTGTCTGTCTGTCTGTCTGTCTGTCTCTCTCTCTCTCTCTCTCTCTCTCTCTCCTCTCTCTCTCTCTCTCTCTCTCTCTCTCTCTCTCTCTCTCTTTCTTTCTTTCTTTCTTTCTTTCTTTTCCTATCGCTGTCGTCTGTCTTTGTCCTTCCCCCTCTCTCTCCCTATCTCCATCTCTCCCCAGATCTCAACCTCATTTTCCTCATTTTTCATTCTCATCTGTTGATTGTCTACAGGGGCTTGGATGCTGAAGACCTGTCATGAAATACCCCGTTCCTTACCTCTACCACTACATCAACTTGATCAAGGTCTTTTTGTTGGAAGCATTCCGTCACTGGAGTGTTTTCTTTAACAATTCTGACTGGCGTCAATAGTTCAGTGATGTGTATTGCAACATTCGAGCAGAAATTGGTGCCATTGTTTTTAAAAGCATTTGATTTCGGCTTTGAACTGACCATTGGTTTGTGGCTTGGAGGAAACAGCATAAATTCAACGATATTTGAAGGAAAAAAAATAACTATGGAAATATTGTGAAATCTAGAATGTATAAGCATTCGGCTTTGAACTGACCATCGGTTTGTGGCTTGGAGGAAACAGCATAAATACAACGATATTTGAAGGAAAAAAAAGAACTATGGAAATATTGTGAAATCTAGGATGTATAAGTATTTGTGTTTTTTATATTCACAGCAAATATGTGTTTTTGTTTGTGTAGTTCGGATCAGTCTCGAAGAAGAGAAAAAAATATGTTGTGCAAGTTAAGACGGCATGCAGTGATTCCTTGATAGGATGCAATAGTTTATTAATCGTTAGTGGGTTAAAACTCGTGTAAAAGTTTTTAAAAGTTTGCTACCATTTATTTTATGCAAACTCACTGTGACAGTTTCGTTTGAAACATTACAATCGTGTTTGTTTTTTTTTACTTGGTTTGACTGCCTCATTTATGTCGTGTACAAATGACAAAAATGGTCTGTTGAGATTTAGAACTAGGCATACATGGCCTTTTCTGTGATTGAGCTCCGTCTTTTTTGCATTTTTTAGGTTTAAACTGTTTGGTGTGACTAGCTTTAAGCAACTTTTTTGTATTCAAGCTCATATTTTTCTATAGCAGAACACTTTTCAACTTGTGCATATTCTGTATCTGCTTTCACTTGACTATACAGATTTTTAAAAACTGTTACTATTTTTGTAACTTTACTGTACAAATACCAACAACGTTTTTTAAGACATCTGATTGGTTTAAATCATAATCAGAAACGGCCAAAAAAAATTTCTTTTTTTTCTATCAAGTCAACTCATGAAAACAGATGATCACAGAAGATTAATGAATATTCGTGCTATGAAATTTGAACAGATGAGTTTCCTACATAAAAACGGTCTTGTAATTTTTTTTTGGTAATGATGGAACTTCACATTGTACACAAATTCATTTCAATAAATAAGTTACTAATTTTTTGTGCAAGTTTACCACAAAAACGGTACATATACATTTTCGCTATTTTGAATGCATATATTTTATTTTTAAAAAATAACACCCAGACAAACGAAAAAAATACGTGGCTAATAGTATTTGTATTCTAGAACAAATTGATACTGTGATACAAAAATCGCAATCTAAATTTGAGCTCTTCAAGTTGGAACAGAAGTCTAATAGATTGGAGTAAAGTATTAATTTATTTAATGGCTGTGTATGTCCTTTTTTTTTTTCAAATGATACGGTTCACAATGGAACTGCTGGGCTAAAAATTAGATGCTGTCTTTTGGAGAAAAGTTAACTTTTCAAGAACTTTCTCAGGTTGCTCTTAAAAACCTGTCCTCCCCTCCCATCCCCCACCCCATGTGTGGGAAGTAGGCAAAAGAGCAGCCGATCAATACCTATTGAAAATGAGCTTACGGGTTTTTTTTTGTCAAGGTGAGAACATGCACATGTACAATGTACCACCAAAGGAGGATGCCAAAGTTAGACAAATTAGTAAACTTTCATTTTTATAGCCAACGAAAAATAGTCTATTTGTCAATATCTGGTAATGCTCATAATGCTTATGGCTTATATGCTTAATGGCAGTGCTTTTTAATATCATTTTTATTTTTGTCATTATTATATAGGTAAACGTGTTCCATAACCTAAATGGTTGTTGGGAAGTTAAGTGTCAGTGACCTGATAAAAGGAATTGGAGATTAGGCAGTCGAATAGGCTTTGATTTTAGCTGCAGTAGACAGGTATGCTCAGAAATCATATTTAAAAATATCATAGTTATCAGGATTATCCATTCTATTGTAAAATCTGTGCATTCACCACCAGCAACGTATCGGGGCATTTCGGTTTTTTTTCATGGGTAGAATTAGCAACTTGATTTCCAGTACTAAGAGTAAATCTGTCAGATTTTATGGTAGTTGTCGGTTTTTTTTTCGATTTTATTTCACAAAGCATTAGTGTTGTATAGTGAGAGAGAGAGAGAGAGAGAGAGAGAGAGAGAGAGAGAGAGAGAGAGAGAGAGAGAGAGAGAGAGTGTGTGTGTGTGTCTGTGTCTGTGTCTGTGTCCATGTCTGTGTGTCTGTGTCCATGTCTGTGTCTGTCAGTGTATGTCTGTATCTGTGTCTGTGACAGGGGTAGTTGCGGGGAGTAGAGGGGAGAGGAGGAAAGGGGTGTTTAGTTGGGGTTCAGATACACATTTAGAGCGGAGGAGACGCAAAAAGAGGGCTGGCTCGTAAACTTTTTTCTTAAATGTTTTTTGAGCGCTCATATTTTTTATGGATTTTAAAATGGCCGGGAACTGAAATATTTTGAAAGCTAAACGGAAATTTTGTGGACATCGATGTCCAATGCGTAGCCTTGGCTTTTGATAAAACTGGTGATTTTAGTTTAAAGCTTTCTGCTATTGCGAGCTACATACCACTTATTTTTTATTCAAACTTTTATTTCAACGATAATCGAATAAGTGCTCGTATGCTTTTTATTTTACATCCAGTCCCTGTGTGCACGTAGCCATATGTTCCAACATACACAAGATGGCCTAGTCAACTGAAACGGGGTCCAGGTTTTAATACGTGCGTAAAATTGTGTCTAGCTACATACCAGTTGTCCACGTGCTATTGTGTCCACATGAATTCTAACATTCAAGACAGACCATCTGACAGACAACACTTACCTCCTGTTAACTTTTAACACTTAACTCTAACAATAACCTCAACACTAACCCTGGTCCCACAGGTGGACACAAAAGCAGGTGGATAATGGCATATGCCGACACAATGGCTTTTTTTTTTGCGGGGCTGGAAGGAAGAAAGACGCTAGAACTTTTCGAAAAAGGATGCTGGTAAAGGGAAGAAGCGATGGTGTGGTATGGTGATGAGGAAAGAGGGGTAAAGACTGATGATCGGGGATAGGGGACAGGCAAACTTCTGTGTAGCTTCAGGGGTGGGTGGAGGTTGGGGGCTTTGTTTTAGAAAAAAAACGTATACCGAAACACAAGTAGGGAGGGTGTTGGGTTTCAGAATGCATGATGGAATGATCAGTTTAAGGGTGTACATTTTAGAAAAGTGAATCTAAATTCAGAAGTTGGGGACGCTGGTTTTAGAATGCATTAATGAATAATCATTGCGGGGGAGGTACCGGGGAAACTGATAATGCATTACAGAAATGGGACATTATGAAAAAACAGGGGTAGAGGGTCTGTTTAGGTGTGTGTGTGTGTGTGTGCGTGTGCGTGTGCGTGCGTGTGTGTGTGTGTGTTTTAATAAGATTTGAGTGACAAGATCTAGGGAATGGTCTACCTCAGGCATTTATCATGGTCAGTGTATGCTACAGTGTGCAGCCTACCCAAAAGTTGCACACCCTTCTGTGTGTGGTTTTATATTTTAGGGATGGAGGAAGCGGAGTATGGCAGATAGCCAAATAACAAAGTTAAAACTCTATATGTTTGTGTGGTTTATATAAACAGCTGGCTTTGCTTCTAAAACCAACACTGACTGTAAAAGCTCGCCGTTGTTTTGTAAAGGCTGGAGGAGTAGGAAGAATTGGTATCTCCCATTAAGAGAAATTGCGGTATTTTGTTTAGTGAAAAAAATCGGCATGATATTATACCTTAAACCTCGCGTTAAATTTTCCTTTGGTTATTGAGGAACGGCATAGCTCAGTGATCAGAACACTCACTTTAGCCACGCTAAGGTTAAGCAGCATTGAGCATGTTACCAAGCAGATGAGTAGCCGTTTGGGCGTCTTGGCTGCAATAGTAACCCAGCCGTAAATGAGTACCTGCCCTTTTAGGGGCTGGAAAAAGGAAGCATCCAGGGACAGGAGATGGGCACCGCCTCAATATGTTGGCCCCCTAGAGAAGCTGAGGTCTCTGTTGCCTCCCTCCCGAATGACCACATAGGTTATGGAAACATTTTTACCTTTCTTTTATTCTACAAAATGTGATATGATAAATGTTTACCCTTAATGTTATACGTAGATCTATACGATTGCATGTATGTTATTGTCTTGTTCCCGGATTTCTTTGTATTTTGCTTTGATGTAGCATAGGGACATGCTCCTTACCCATGGGACTATTAGCATTATTGAATTTATACCGTTTTGGTTAGTGGTTAGGCCTTTTTTGTTGACATAATTATGTGATGGGTTATCTATTAATATAATCACAATTCATCACTATCTTTTCTGTTTGTTGTTTGTGTTTTGCCCTTCCTCATTTCATACCCCCTCCCCATCCGTTCGAACCAACCCCCTCCCTTTCGTTGTTGTTATTTTATATTTTTGTTTTTGTTTTTCATTTTTTTTCTGTTGATTTGTATGTTTGTTAGTCTTTATTTTCTCTCAGTGGTGATGGGTATTATCATATGGTACTGTTGCGTTTTTTTTTCTTCCTACTTGTTCATATATGAAGTATGAACTGAAATATGAAGATATTGTAATCTGACATAAGTTGCTTGGTTGACATTTCATGGATTCATGTTTTAAGTCTTTAAAAATGGTATTAGCGATATTGTAACTGATATATGTTTGACACTTTATAATTTTTTTAAAACTTTGAAATGTGTGCATGTGCATACGTGCTGTGTGGGCGAGCGCGTGCGCGCGCGCGCGCGTGTGTGTGTGTGTGTGTGTGTGTGTGTGTGTGTGTGTGTGTGTGTGTGTGTGTGTGTAAGACTTTGAGTGTTTTTTTGTATGATGTTGTTGTTGCTGCTGTTGCTTGTATTATCTATAGGCATAGTTTATTCTTAAGGCTGCTGAAGTCATGGTAGGTAATGTTGGTGACTGTTGGGGAGAGGGGCGGTAATTTGTTTGTTAGGGGGGCGTTTGTTTTTTTTTTCTTTTCTTTAGAAAGATGGCATGATGAAGAAAAGCAAATCAATGCTTATTCAATGTACCATCTGGAAATAAAATTTGACTTGACTTGACTTGGCATCCAGGTCAAAGCCCATTGATAGACTATTCCATTTGCATCTCTCCCAGCAGTCTGATTTTTATCTGTTAGCATAAATGCATTAATCATGGCCATTTTTGTTCAATTAAATCTGGAAAGGAAACAGAATAGAGTTTACAGGCCCATTGTATTTTTTAAACGGTGACAAACGGAAAAAGGGATAAAAGCAAAAGACGAAAAAAATTAAACGTGGAAAGGGGTTTGAAGCCCCCCCCCCCAAACTGGTTGTATTTGCAAGACTAAAATGAGATTTCACATAAATCTTCGCAAATTGCTGCATAGTTTCCTGTCAGATTTCCTACATTAGTCCAACATTTCTACTGTATCTGTCCTGTACATGTTATGCTGCAAGTATGAAGCTTTTCCTTCAATGAGTATATTCCAAGACTCCAGTGTACTAAAAGTTTCGAAATAATATATTCTAGCAGATCGTTGATAATGCAGTGTGCATGTGGCACAGGTTTGGGTCTTTTTTTGTGTGTTCAGCCCTTTTTGCTAGCTTTTATAAACCCTGGGTTGAGTGCAACTAGAAAATTGACCATGTGTGGGTTTGTGTCATTGGCTGGTCGTAAACTGTAAATGAGCAATTATATAAAAAAACTTAGCTGTATGAATGTTTTGGGATTTTGTGTGCTTTAAACATTAGAAATGTTTTTCACCAAAGAATGCTGGTGGTCAGAGTCTTGTATTTAAAGTAGGCCTACTGCAAATTGTTATTGATTGCTTGTGTGTTGTATAGGTCGAATGCAAGCGCTTTGATTTGTTTTTATAAGATATAGCGCTATACAAATTTCATGTATTATTATTATTATTATTATTATTATTATTATTATTATTATTATTATTACTTGCTGTTACACTCATTTCCTTTTCCATCACATATTTTGAAACCCAGTATGGAACCATTTATTACAGCTTTCTTTGACTTGATTATGAAAAACTGATGTTCCTTTTATTCTTGCATTTTCAATTACTCAAGTACTGATCATAGAGCGAAGGAATTTATTGGTGATGCCTTTTTTTCATTGCATCTGGTAGAATGTGGATATTGTCATTGGCGGTGTGACCAACTCTATTTATAAAACATTCCAACATAGCTTGACATAGTTTTGTAGGGACTTTATGATTTTGCTCCTGAAGCATTTACTTGTATTTAGCCTATCTGTTCCTCAACTGTAAGGCAAACGAGTTAGTTGTGTGGTTTTTCTTCCACCATTTTCCCCTGCAAACACAGCAAGCATTGTAGCACTAAATGTGACTTAGGAAAGCTCTTAATTTCTTCAGAGCATTACATTGACCCTTCTTGAATGATTTATGCGATGCATTTGCATGTAAATAATTTTTTCAGTACTTTCTCTTGGTATTTGATGTTTAATTTTTTTGTTTTGGAGTTTTGATTTTTTGGTCTTTATCTGGGCAGTTGTGTAAATAGTTTACTTGCATGTAGGCATTCCAAGTATTGCCAACATTCTTCACCTTCAAATGAAGATCGGTGCGTGTGTGTAGCTTTTTATCGTATCGTGTCTTATTACAATCTGAATTTCGTGGCTTAGACATGTTTCTAAACTATCATTTTTGTGTGAACATTTTAAGTAGTTTTTGCATTTTATCTGGTAGACTTATTTATGATTTTCAATGCCACAACAGCAAAACAAACAGAAAAAGGAATTCCTTTGTGGCAGTAGCTATCCGTGTTCTAAACTCATAATAACACTGACTGAGGTTGTTTGTTTTTGGTTTGTTTGTTTGGTTTTGTTTGTTCGTTTGTTTTCTCTCACTTCTCTGAATTATTTACCTGACTGCCACTGTTATGTACGTTGCCAATGCATACAGGTGTGCATATACATGCTTATGTACCCATGCAATTATCTTATTTTTGGCTTTATTGATTTTTTCAGTTGCTTGTAAATTCGTTTTTCTAGCCAATGGTTTTAAAACATTGCATTTATTGGTGTCTGTGTGGGGGGGGTGGGGGTGGTGGTGAGTGTGTAAATGTGTCACTGTGTGTGCTTGTGTGTGTGTGCTTTTGTGTGTTGCTTTGTGTGCTCGTGTGTCAGGGGTGGGTGGGGGGCGGATGGTGTGTATGTGTAGGGGGGAACGTGTTTTGTGTGTGTATGTGTGTGTGTGGGGGGGGGGGTAAGGGTGGTTGTGGATGGTGTGTATGTGGGGGGGAGCGTGTGTGTGTGTGTGTGTGTGTGTGTGTGTGTGTGTGTGTGTGTGTGTGTGTGTGTGCGTGCATGCGTGCATGCATGTATACGTGCGTGTGCGGACGCTTGCATACAATGCGTAAATAATGGTGATCATATCTTTTCTGGTCAATGGTTTTAATATTGTATCTAAACATTGGTGTGTGTGTGTATGTGTGTGTTTAACGTGTGTGCGAGCGTGCGCGCGCGCGTAGAGTGTGAGTGCTTGACATTTTTATTTGAAGTTATCATATAATGTCTGAACAAATATGGAATGTAGCCAATTCGTGTCTTTGATTATTATTTGCTTCAATATGCCTGTCAGTATTATAATTGTCCTTCAGGGATGATTAAAGTGTTTTTGACTTGACTTGGCTTGACTATTATGCAGATGATACTTTTCATTTTGTTTTCAGCTCTCCCACCATTATTCAGGGTAAAAATGTATGTCCATTACTGTGAAATATACAGTTGAGGCTGCTTTCCAGTTGATTTTGCTACCATGAATGGTAACTGGAAACCCATTTGCCAGTAGCATGTACATTCTTTTTGCCTTTAGATAAGTGGCGATAATGTTGCGTGTTCCCTTTAGAAGATCAAAAAAAGTGTTTCCCGTGACAGATATTGCTTCCATTAATCATGTATGTCACAGTAGCCTTGTACAAAATTAATTTATACCGGAAAAGGTTAGGTGGTGAACACACACCACTGGCACTTGACTACCCAACTGATATTCTTTCGACAAAAAATACATGGTTTGAACAACTTAAAAGCTGATATTTTGAACATACTTGGGCGGTCTGTACTTTCAGGCTGTAAAGATAACACGGCTGGAGTTAGCTTTTTGTGTGTGTTTTGAAAGCTTCATCGGTTAAACATGCAGTGGTCTGAGCTATTTCAAAAGATGGTGTAATAGTTCAAATGTCAGTTGGTCGGTCATTGTGTCACTGCTGGTCAGAGCATTGGGAAAAGCCTACCTCCCCCTTTAGCCAAAAAAGAAAAGGCTGGAGTTAGGGTTGGGTAGCCGGCTCGCAGCTTAGATATAACAAGATAAAAAACTTCAGGACAAGCTGCTATGACTCCAAAATGCTGTTTATTTTCAATGTGTGTTTTCATGACTGAGTAAAACAATTTATTCCACTGGAAAAAAAAACGTTGCCATATGTCAGTTGAAGGTATAACAAAAAATGACCATAGATAAAACAACTTGACCAAGGTCTCCATTAAGAGTTCCAGGCATGAATGATTGTGTAGAGTAAGCAAACAAGATTTTCAGATGCATTGAGATGATGTATACACACAATGGTGCCCCCACTCCCGCTCCATCATTGTTGTATGCATGTTTCATACTGATGTGGTCTTCTGTATGTATTTCTTAAGTAGAACATGATTACAATACGATTATGATGAAAATGGTGACATTATGATATTGTCCAGTATTGTTAGGTTACAGAGAGAGAGAGAGAGAGAGAGAGAGAGAGAGAGAGAGAGAGAGAGAGAGAGAGAGAGAGAGAGAGAGAGAGAGAGAGAGAGAGAGAGAGAGAGTCTAAATTTTACCTACAGTATTAGTCAAATGAATAAATATCAGCTGTGATGAGTGAAAGGGAGAAAGAGTTGAATATTTTTTTAAATATAAAAAATGTGTTTATGCTTTTTATTTTAATATAAAATACTTATACTGGTGATATATGCATTAATAATATTGGTGAGATATCTCATGAGATGTGTTGAAACTAGTCTTGTGTTATAATTTTGTTTTGTTACTCTTACCTATTGCTTGTGTGTGCGTGTATGCCTACGCGCTTGCTTGCTTGTGTGTGTGTGTGTGTGTGTGTGTGTGTGTGTGTGTGTGTGTGTTGTGTTTGTGTTTGTGTTTGTGTGTGTGTGTGTTTGTGTGTTGGTGTGTGTGTGTGTTGTGTGTGTGTGTGTGTGTGTGTGTGTGTGTGTGTGTGTGTGGTTTGTGTGCGTGTGTGTGTGTGTATGTGTGTGTGTGTGTGTGTGTGTGTGTGTGTGTGACGTAGAGTATTGTTGGCTTTTAAGATATTGTTACTACTTAGTCTGTATTGTTTGATA
>CM060318.1:63140230-63145230 GCA_030674155.1 Stramonita haemastoma | reverse complement strand
ACCATCAAACGGGCAAAATGCCTTCCTACTCTCTTTTTCGCCTACGATAGCAAGCTCAGCAACCAGATACCAGATACCCACGCACAGGCTAAATTTGCAATCGTTTAAATGGTGGCAGACAAGTATGTGGGTTAATGTGTAGGTTAGACAGGTGTAACCAAATAATCCACACATTTTGTTCCTTCGAGATGTGTCACCGAGTGCGCACATCCCTACTACTGTCCTTGACCCTGAAACAGAATGGAATGGATTGATGAATACATATTGAATAGAATACACAATTTAATAAATAAACAAATAGAAAATAAACACAATAATAAATAATAAACAAATCGATCAACAAATCAATAAGTATCTAATGCACATAGATAAAAAGCAGATTAACATAATACAACGGTAAATGCGTGTTCGAATAAATGATCAAAACCAGATTTGCAGATACAGCAACAAATCGTTGATTTAGGTATTAAATTGTTTCTGACGGTTTTATTATATCAGTGTTTTTTTTCTGTAACCATGTCAGTTGAATGTATGATACCAACTGAAAAAATTAATGTCTTTCCTGTACATTTCAAATCATGTACAAAATACTTCACTGCCAATAGCTTATGGTCAGTATTCAAGTCTAAGTCCTCTTTTAGTCATTCATTTGTAGTTTGATGTCTGTTTCTTTTTTTACCGACTAGTTTGTGTGTTCTATCCCTATTGTTTTCTCATTTATTCAGGTTTTTATTTAAACATCCATTTCGTGATTGGATTTATGATTGCAAATTGTTATTGTTGAATTTAGCGATCCACCCATTTGCCAGCAGGTTAGTGTTTTCTTATAATAATATTAAATTAATTCACACACACACACACACACACACACACACACACACACACACACACACACACACACACACATATATATATATATATATATATATATATATATATATATATATATATATATATATATATATATATATATATATAATATCTATGTGCTCATGTATTTATGTAGTATTCAATCATTCCCTATGAATATATCGACTTATTTTTTTGTATCTGGGCTTGAAACTATTGATAAAGAAAATAAACGTCTATGTTTATCCAAAGTCTGAATCTTCTCGAAACTTTACGTGTACTTTTCAGCTCAAAACACGCACGCACGCACACACATACGTTCATTCCGCACTATAACTATGTCTGTCACTGAAATATTAGCAGCAAAACATCTGCTCGAAATGAGATCGTGACACAAAAGTATCAGACTCGCGAAAACAGTCGTAACAATGCTCTGGTACTAGTACACAACACTGAAAAACAAACAAAACACAGCCTCTGTAGCATATGCTACTGCTAAAAGATTAACAACAGCAAAAACCAAACAACATGTTATCACTAAAACAACAACAACAACACCAATAATAACAAAGCCTACCTAGGTGGTCGATGATTACTTCAAAATAAAAGCACTACTTAAATTGCATTCTAAAAGGATAAAAACGCCCTAGGTTATTGCTCTTAGTGACCAGTTAAAAAACCAACAAAAATACTAGTGGCGCGGGTTAACTTTTGCTGTTGTCTGCAAGTAGGATATTTGTTAGGATCTGGCAGATCTGTGATTACCCTAGGATTTCATTTGCATAGATGAACCTATGTGGTGTGTCTGTGTGTATGTGTGTGTGTGCGCGCGTGCGCGTGTGTGTGTATGTATGTATGTATGTATGTGTGTGTGTGTGTGTGTGTGTGTGTGTGTGTGTGTGTGTGTGTGTGTGTGTGTGTGTGTGTGTGTGTGTGTGTGCACGACCGAACACGCATGCAACTAGGTGTGAATGTACACAAAGTTTCATGTCATATGTTTCTATAACTAAGTTCTTTCCCGCACTCATACACTCACTCACTCACTCACTACCACTCACTCACTCACTCACTCACTCACCACACACACACACACACACACACACCGCACACACACACACACACACATATATATAATATATATATATATATAATATATATATATATATATATATATATATATATATATATATATATATATATATATATATATATACCTACAAACACACACACACACAGAGAGACACACAGAGACACACACACACTCTTGCACAGAGAGAGAGAGAGGAAGAGAGAGAAGAGAGAGAGAGAGAGAGAGAGAGAGAGAGAGAGAGAGAGAGAGAGAGAGAGAGAGAGAGAGAGAAGAGAGAGAGAGAGAGAGAGAGAGAGAGAAACTATGCGCAATTTGGTAGTTTTGTAAGTGAAAACGCATCTTTGAGATCAAATAGCAAGCTAGACATGTCGCAAATCACCCACGTGCTTAGAAAATCTAGGAAAAATAACACGACAAAAAAGCAAACATAGGAAAATAAATTCCTTCACCTCCAGCCTTTATTGTATGCCCACAAATCGTGACTGAATAGTAAAATGCCTACACACATGCTGAATTGGCAATCAGTTTCACAGCAACGCAAGGCAAGGCAAGAGCCAAGTCAAGGCAAATCAAGGCAAATTCTTTTATTTCGACGATGATAGTTAAGCACTCATGTGGTTTTTTACATCCAGTCTCCACTCTAATCAGGGCTTGCATCAAATTTTTAAAAAAATCACCTCTAAAGAACGATAATAATAAATAACAAACCAAATGTGGCGCTCCACACACGAAATGAGTCACTTAGCACGTTACCCAATTTTGCGCTAGGAGCCATTAAAGGCAGGTGGGGGTCAAGCTGTCAATTTAGAGATTTTGATCGATTATTAAACTAGATCTGTTTATGTATCTTATAATGAAATATCAAGGCATAAATTTTTATTCCTTTTGCTTTTAAATGTGTTTTGAAAATACCAAAGCACTCATTCTGACAACCTGTTACTAAAATAAACTTGCCTGTTTCTCATTTTGTGACATCCTGCAGTCTATCATTTCAATTTGTAATAATGTTGCACAGAATTGTCCGATTTTCAATCTGTTTTTTGTATTTGATAGCGACTTTATTGGACATTAATAACATGTCAATAACTCAAAATTGACTTTATGTGCACTCCGTCTCATTATGTGGTGGAGCGTCACAAATGGCCAAAGAAGACAACAACAAAAACACTAATAAACAGAAGACAAGATGTAAGCACAGAAGATAACATTACAATAAAAAAAAACAAAAAAAGCACAACACAGAGAACTAAAAATTAGAAATAAACAATCAAATGATCATTATATAGAAAGCAAAACAACAAAATAAAACCAGAAAAACCGATGATAAGTAAATAGTAAATAAACATATCTAGTTAGCAACTGAAAACATCATTCACCACCATCGGTCAACAAAATATCACATAATAGCAGAAAAGAGAGGTGGGTCAACTAGTGATAGGACAGACAGGCGAAACAGAATGCTTCACATAGGCCCTGTTCAATTTTCTTGGCGGTGGGTGGCTCTAAGTGTAGTGTAGTAGGCCCTTGTGTGCCGGTGGGAATGTATAACAAAATAATTATTTGCAAAACTGCATACTCACGGGAACTTGATGTAAAAAAGCACTGGAGTGCTTATTCCATTACTCTTGAAACAAAACAATAAAATGAATAAATAAATAAAGGAATAAATAAATAAATAAATGAATGAATAAATAAATAAATAAATGAATGAATAAATGAATAAGTGAATGAATAAATAAATAAATAAATAAATTAATTAAATAGATAAATGAATAGATAAATAAATAAATACAATAAAAACAGTATCGAAGTGTGCTTGAACAGGAATTACTATGTTCAGGTAAATAGCAAGTTAACACAATAAGTATTTTTGTTGATTACTAGCTGACTGTCTAGCAAACATTAAGTCTAATACTACAAGCTGTTAGTGTATAACTACCTGCCTACCTCTCTATCTTGCACGCTCGCCTATCTACCTACCTACTTACCTATCTACCTACCTAACCACCTACCTGCCTAAATAACTTCCAGCAGATTAGGATTTTTTATATAAAACTTTTGGTCATAATTTATTTTCGAATACGTCAAGCAAATCTTGTCTCCTCATGCAACAGTAGGTGTGTGTGTGTTGTGTGTGTGTGTGTGTGTGTGTGTGTGTGTGTGTGTGTGTGTGTGTGTGTGTGTGTGTGTGTGTGTGTGTGTGTGTGTGTGGCACGCGCGTGCGCGCGCGATATGCAAAACTATTATTATTTGTTATATATTTTTACATATAAGACACATTTATGGGCGGATGGGAATTGCAACATCATTATATAATCAATTTGTTAGAATGTTTGTAAAGTAGAGAATGAACGTGAAATTTAATAAACTAAGAACTTGGATCCCTCCCTCCCTCCCTCATCAGCTACTCTATACCCCTTACCAATACCTACCCCCCCTCCCCCCGTTTGACCATGCTGTCTATCCCCCAATAGTTTCCCAAACATTATCTCCCCATGCCAAAATTTCCCTAACCATAGCCCTTGCTTTACCCCAGCCAAGGTTAAGCAGCTTCGAGCGTGGTTATCAACTGATTTGGTGACCGATTGCACGCCTTGGCTTCAGTTCAGTTCCCCATTTCACCCAGCTGTAAATGGGTACCTGCTCTTTTTAGGGTCAGGGAAGCTAGAGCAGCAAGGGAGAGGTGGGCGCCGCCCTCAATATGCTGGCCCCTAGAGAAGCTGAGGGCTCTGATGCATCGCTTCCCTACGACCACAATCGTCATGGAACACCTTTACCGTTACCTTTTTATTTAACCCCTATCATTATCCCTAACCTTAACCCCAACCCCCACCCCTTTCCAAAATTTGTCCATCAATGAAATATTAGTAGCAGAACGTCTGCTTGAAATAAGTTCGTGATGCAAATAAATCAGGCTTGCAAACATTATTATGGAAACTAGTCAGGTTGTATTAAAAGTTAAAGTTAAAGTCTGTCCCGAGCCTAAGGCTCAACAGGCAGGTGCTTATCCCAGTTTCTGTGGCGTTAAGCGACTGAGAGTCATAGACTCCCCCCTGGATAG
>CM060318.1:63127730-63135230 GCA_030674155.1 Stramonita haemastoma | reverse complement strand
TAAATAGAGTTTGCAAGAATTGAAATAATCTCAAATGAAGATAAACGTAGACCTATACTATTAATCATTATGTCACTTGTACATTCTGAAGCACCGCGTTTTGCCAGAGAATCTGCCAATTCGTTCCAGTAAAGACCGCAATGTGATGGTACCCAGCAAAATTTTATCCCAATACCGATCCCAGCTTTCGGCTATGAAGTTGTGCCCTTGGAAAAGGCACTTTACCGCTATTTTCTCACCCCATCCGGGTGTAAAAGGGGTACCAACCTTGTGTTGGGGGTTAACCCTGCGATAGACAGGCGTCCTACCCAGGGGGAGTCTATGACTCTCAGTCGCTTAACGCCACAGAAACCGGGATAAGCACCGGCCTGATGAGCCTTAGGCTCGGGACAGACTTTAACTTTTACCCATTTCCAATACCCTTTCATACAATAGTATAAACCGAAACACGGTGTGATAACACATATCTTTCAAACACGTTAGAAACAGCTCCACCTGTCAGCAGAGCAGGCCAGAGTTGTGCCGGTAGTAAGGGATCAACATAATGTGCAAAAAACGTATGCACACTGAAAGTGCTTAGACATCGCACCACGACGTTTCAGTGCGACTACTTTGATAGTGGGTAAATGGGTTGTATACACAATTTTTTCACAATTGTTGAGCTTTGAAGCTTGATGCGAGTAACG
Source organism: Stramonita haemastoma (assembly GCA_030674155.1). Lineage (NCBI taxonomy): Eukaryota > Metazoa > Mollusca > Gastropoda > Neogastropoda > Muricidae > Stramonita > Stramonita haemastoma. The sequence continues at coordinate 63,134,544 of CM060318.1, read as the reverse complement.
ATGCAAAAAAAAACAAAACCTGCTATTATCCGTCCTCTGCATCTACTCTCCATTTTTTTTAGACGGATGGAAGATGTTTGGTCTCTTTTACAAAAATGGTTGTTGTTTATCACATTTTAGATAGGGGCTTGATGAATCAAAATAAATTACCCTAACAGTCACACACTCCAACACTCGCACACAACACACACACACACACACACACACACACACACACACACACACACACACACACACACACACAACACATACACACACACAATCACACAATCACACAAAAGCCCCCCCTCAGGCACACACACACACACACACACACACACACACACACACACACACACACACACACACACACACACACACACACACACACACACTAACTTTGCATAAGAACATTCTTTTATCATATAAACAAGCACATTGTATTTCGCTTTATGAAAAAATGACCACTACAAACAAAACATGGATCGGGCAGATGCGCTATCATTCAATGTTTTTTCATTAGCGACACTTTAGAAGAATTAGCTATATAAACTAAAAATCAACCCCGAAGCGGAAGCAAACAAGTTAGTAAAAATCTGAAATCGGACATTCATGTGTCATTCGTATCATGTATCATTTTGAAAAAAAGGTAACTATAAATTTTGTGTACATTTGCGTTTTCGCTCTTGTTTTTGATTTTCTTCTTTTATTTATTTTTTTTTTTTTTTTCAGAACATGATATTATACTTGTCAGCGTTCTCATGAATAATATTGTCAGCATTATCATCAATTTGGTAAAAAGTAAAATAAAATAAAGCCAGCTAGTTCTGACTAGCAGGTGAAACACAAAAGTCAATGAGGTTTTTATTTATTTGATTTACATTATGTTTAAATGCTTTCTTTCTGAATCAGCTGCTTCTCTCTCTCTCTCTCATCTCTCTCTCTCTCTCTCCTCTCTCTCTCTCTCTCTCTCTCTCTCTCTCTCTCTCTCTCTCTCTCTCTCTCTCTCCTCTCTCTCCCCTTCTCTCTCTCTCTCTCTCTCTCTCCTCTCTCTCTCTCTCTCTCTCTCTCTTCTCTCTCTCCTCTCTCTCTCTCTCTCTCTCTCTCTCACACACACACACACGCACACACTGAGTATGGAGTACAAGTGTAAAAAAAGAATTATGACATAAACGCTCTCCCTTAGCGTAAAACATCGCATGTCTCTGAAGAATGAATTTCTTTATTGCGGTATCAAAGAATAAGTATCATAGCTGCACAGAACGCAGGTTTCAAGACCATAAAAAATCACACCAGAGCACAAACCACCACATGTGTATGCATTTGCAAGTGCGCATATAACTATGTGCATGTGCGCCCGCGCACGCGCGTGAGGGTGCATTTGCTGAGTGTTTTGACGCAAATAACACTGCATCCTGAAATATCAAATCTTAATGGAAACGCTGCAGAACACATTAATTACGGATAGCAAACAGATGAGAAGGGATGTGTGTTTGAGCTGTTTTTTTCATTTTGTTTTGGTTTTGTTTATTCATTTATTCTTTTTATTCGATGAGGATGGAATCAGCAATAATGTTGTTTTTTTTCATTCATTCCCTGTGTATATGTGGTTTTGCAGATATTGTCAACCATTCTCACCGCATGCAGACCCACTCTTCCAGAAAGCGGAACAGGATTTAATGTGTTGCGCAAGATGTTTTCAGAGCGCTCGCTTTCCCCAACCCAAGTTCAGCAGCGTCCAGCGTGGTTACCACTTGGATGGGTGACCGTTTGCGCGCCTTGGCTTCAGTACAGTTCCCCCAGTCCACCCAGCTGTAAATGGGTACCTGCCCTCTTTAGGGTCTGGGGAGGCAAAGCAGCGAGAAAGAGGAGATGGGCGCCACCCTCAACATGCTGGCTCCTACAGAAACTGAGGCCTCTGATGCCTTGTTCCCTACGACGCCTAGTTATGGGACACCTTTACCTTACCTTTTACCTTTACAAGATGTTTTGCGTGCGTACGCACACGGGACCTTGGTTTATTTGGCATCCATATCTTTCGGGGGGGGGGGGGGGGGGGGTCGGCACTGTTGTCAACTCCAGGGGGAAAATCCCCTTGTGTGTGCGAGTGAGTGACTCTGTGTGTGTGTGGAGAGAGAGAGAGAGAGAGAGAGAGAGAGAGAGAGAGAGAGAGAGAGAGAGAGAGAGAGAGAGAGAGAGAGAGAGAGAGAGAGAGAGAGAGAGAGAGAGAGAGAGAGAGAGAGAGAGAAGAGTGTCTTTGTTACGACACACAACAACAACACAACACAACAACACACACAGCACACACACACACACACAGACAAGACTACGCACACACACACACACATAACACATAACAAACACTAAAACATGTGTCAGGGAAAAAAAGATAAAACTATTATCAGAAAAAAATACCTTTTTGTTTTCCATATAAAATGTCATGTCCATGGAGAATGATCGTCTCCTCTGTGGTATCAGCTTCCCTCCTGAGAGCTGGAACGAACGGAATTGCAAATCAATAAAACCACACCTGCACACAAACCAAACGGCCACACGTGTGTGTGTGCCTCTGCGAATCTGTTGTATGTTCCTCTCTGCTTTAACTGGCCTTTTCTGGTAAGTGTTGTGTGTGTGTGTGTGTGTGTGTGTGTGTGTGTGTGTGTGTGTGTGTGTGTGTGTGTGTTTGTGTGTGTGTGTGTTTGTGTGATGTTGTGTGTGTGTGTGGTTGTGTGTGTGTGTGTTTGTGTGTGTGGTTTTTTTGTGTGTGTGTGTGTGTGTGTGTGTGGTTTGTTGTGTGTTGTGTGTGTGTTGTGTGTGTGTGTGTGTTGTGTGTGTGTTTGTGTGTGTGTGTGTTTTGTTTGTGTGTGTGTTGTTTGTGTCTGTGTACGTCTGTGTGTGTGTCTGTGTGTGTGTGTGTGTGTGTGTGTGTGTTGCTTTTGCTTTCGATTCTTTTGTTTTGATTTTGTTTTGTTTTTTTGTTTGTTTGGTTTATGTTTTCTTTTCTTGGGGGGTGGTGGTTGTTGTTTTGTTGAATTTTTTGGTGACGGGGTCCCATTGCTTTGATCTAAGGTTTATCTCTGCTAAGATTTTTAACTTTATAACCATTATTTGTTTCTTGCCAACTATTAAAGTAGCTATTTTCTGACTTCGAGAATGTTGTCAAAACATGGCACTATTGTTCGTGACATTTGTTTTATTTTTTAAATTCTGTCATCCATTCCTACCCACAACAAACAGCTAACACTTCTGAAACGAGAACGAAGTTTGAAGTGTGCCAAAAAATGTTTTACATACGTTCATGTACGTACGGACCTCGGTTTCAAGCCCCATAAAGAATTTAGTTGGGAGTAGAGTCTGTACAGACATGTACTCCAGAGGAATAATCGCTTTGGATTTGTGTCTGGGTGGTGGTTTGAGCCTCGGCTCTATTCTGGACAGTCAAATCGCGAGAGCATCGCTCTACTGATAGCGCTATTTTGCGCCTATGTTCACACGCGCGCGCGTGTATGTGTGTGTATGTGTGTGTGTGTATGTGTGTGTGTATGTGTGTGTGTGTGAGTGGTGTGTGTGTATGTGTGTGTATGAGTGTTGTGTGTGTGTGTGTGTGTGTGTGTGTGTTGTGTGTGTGTGTGTGTGTGTGTGTGTGTGTGTGTTGTGTGTGTGTGTGTGGTGTGTGTGTGTGTGGTTTGGCTATAGGGGGAGCGCTGAATAAAGGAAAATAGTCAAAGGTTCTCTGTCATGATGGGAAATGTATTTTGATATGGAACAATTCAAACTCTGTTTATTTCTTATCTGTTTGTTTGTCTGTCTGTCTGTCTGTGTTTGTCTGTTAGTATGCATGCAAAATATGTATGTATGTATGTGTGTCTGAGTATCTTTCTTCTTTCTTCTTGTGCATTAAATTTTCTTAACTTCTTCCCTCCCCTGTCTCTCTCTAAGACACACACACACACACGCACGAACGCACGCACGCACGCATAGTTTAACAACATATGTGTGTGTGTCTCTCTCTGTCTGTTATAATCATCATAATTATGTCTCTGGGCCAACACACAAAATACCAGTTCTACATGTTTAAAATATGTGTTTGAAGGGCTAATGTTTTACGTTTCTTTTGAACAAAAAATGTGTTCATGGACAATAGTATTTAATACGGATCTGATTTCAGAAACATGTTTTTTTCAAGTGTAGTTCTGATGTCATTTAGGCGGGATTTTTTGGTGGTTTGCTTTTCTTTACCAATAACATATTGCTTTACTGATCAATGGTCTTTTCCCCCAGCAAACCCTGCCCTGACAAGAATTATCATTCACAAATTATTCTGATACCCTTGTCATTGTAAACTCTATCACAAATCATGTGTCAAGTGATACACACTGTTTGGATCTTTGAGTCTCATTTCTGATACTTGCTCTACGCCTAAAGCAATATCAAAAGAAGCCGACACAATTGCGTTCATGTTCGTGGAATATCAACGGCTCGTAAATTGTGAAATGCATTTTGCTTTTAAACACTTTCTTGTAAATGATCAATGCCCTGTTTTACGCTCTGCCTGTAAACCATCTTGAATTAGAATTCAGATGGAATCTGCTGACAAAATTCCTGTAACTGAAGAATTGTTAATGTTGGAAGGGATATTTCCTGCCCTGTTGGATTGTTTTATCGATTTTTTTTCTTTTTCATAATCATTCTTGTCTTGTTTTTGTTGCTTTTGTCTCCTCAAGCTATTGTTGTGTGGGTTCTCTTTTCATTTTCGTTTTTGTTCAGTTTGATTGTTTTTCCCCTATTTGCATTGTTTATTGCGAACATGTTAAACCTGTTCCGCTTTTCACAAGAGCAGTTTAATTTGTGACAGTCGGAACGTGTGACAAAATTTATAAAACTACATGCGAACGTAGACTAGATGCAAAATCGCACACATGCGTGATGCATGACTTTTGAAATAAAGAAGAAATAAAACAAAAAGAAATGTAATGTTATTATTTTACCAAGAGTCAATAGACGTAACGCATAACACCACCAGCGACAACAACAATTACAACAAATTAATCAGATTGTTGCACTCAGAATTAAGAAAATAGTCTTAACTTTAAGTCGTAAAACTAGTTATTCCGTGAACCGTCTAACTTCACTACCTTTTAATATCAGCAGCATCATCATACTTGACGTCGTCGTTGTAGTCGTTATTGGTCTTATCAGTCAAAATTATTGTCATGGTCCGGATTTTCTTTATCGTCGTAATCATCATCCCGATCTTCACCATTACGACCACTATCAATATTGTCGACATCATCATCATCATCATCATCATTTTTTCAGGAGTAGCAAAACTTTTAGTATTACTAATGATACATATAATTATAGGCTGGACTTAACACCTGCAATCAAAAGTTTGAATTTATTTTGCAAACTGATGAACGCAACCAAGTGGCTGTGTATTTGAATCTCTCATAACAAGTTGCTCTTTTGCCTGGTACACATTACAGCAGAGAAATGTATTTTGGACAGCTTGCAAAATTGATGCAACTGCCTAACATGAGCACAGAGCAGGACTGAATGTGATGGGTTGTATGCACTACAGCCTCAGGCAAAAATTGTCTGGTGTGTTTTGCGACCAACAACACAGGTTATTGATGACTGATGTTTTGCTTGGTAACTTGGTTAGTCGGAGAAACGCAAACGCACCACGTATACATACAATTTATATGCTGCACTCAAGCACAGACAGACAGACAGACAGACAGACAAACAGACATACACACGCACCCAACCCCCTCTCTCTGTTTCTCTCTCTCTCTGTCTTTGTCTCCGCTGTCTGTCTGTCTGTCTGTCTGTCTGTCTGTCTGTCTGTCTGTCTGTCTGTCTGTCTGTCTGTCTGTCTGTCTGTCTGTCTGTCTTCTCTCTCTCCTCTCTCTCTCTCTCTCCTCTCTCTCTCTCTCTCTCTCTCTCTCTCTCTCTCTCTCTCTCTCTCTCTCTCTCCTCTCTCCCCCCCCCTCTCTCTCTCTGTTCTTCTGGCTTACACCATACACCCTGTCAAGCTTATTCAAATCAGCATTTTCTTTTGCAAGCATGCGCTTTTATGATTTGATTATTTCCGAATCAGACATGCCAAACGATTGACAAAAATATCTACTTGTAAACGCAAACACAATCATTTTGGTTATTTTCCCCTCAATATAAAACTACGTCAACGGATAAACAAAAGCAATTTTATCTGTAAAAGCAAACACAATAAATAATTATGTTCTAGAACAGACTACACAACATATCAGTTAGAGCAATATCATGAATTTTAATATAACCGATGAGAAATGAGCTAAAGAAAAAAAGGAAATGGGAGAATGATTAGAGAAGTGAGCCATTTTTCATAAAGACATTCTACTTCAGCTTCTTATTTTGTGTCCGAAATTTAATCTTATATTATATGATTTATAATAATCGATTTTATGCACTTTATATTGTAATGTCTCTAAACAATTTTATTGTTGTGTGGTTGCCATAGCTTAGCACTTTTGGCTTCTTTATGTTGGGAAGTTGTGAGGGTTTCCGTTTAAATTATATGACTGCATAATAAGATTCATTGTATAATAAATTGTTTACTTGGGGTGTACTTTTACAGGCCCACATCTGCAAATTGCGGTGTTCACGTGCCCCTATACTGTGTTTTTTTTTAACTCTTGAAATACCGAAAAGAAATCTTGCTTATGATTTAGGATTATTTTAAGAATCAAAAAAACTCTTTTATCTGTTTCTCCAGTTGTCTGTCCGACTATCCAGCATGGTGGCTACATTACAGATATTGTCATCTTTTTTCTTGTTTCTCGGCTACAGCTCC
>CM060318.1:63112730-63122730 GCA_030674155.1 Stramonita haemastoma | reverse complement strand
ACCACTAACTACAACAACAGCAACAACAACAACAACAACAACAACAACAACAAACAACGAACAAACGTAACAAACCAACTCTGCCCTCAAAATAAGATTATCCATATCATTTAATCAACTCCCGATACAACATCTATCACACACACACACACACACACCCAAACCCAAACCCCTCTCCCCAGCCCCCTCACCCCCTATCCCCACCCCCACCCCAACCCCCAAAAATACAAGCGGATATTCTTTGCAAAAAATAAGCCATAACACAAAAGTTGTGCTCAAATTGGTAGACTAACGCAATGGACCACACCTATCACTGTCTGGAATCCCCGCCCTGTCTGGTAGGAACTTTTCTAACTTTCTTTTTCTATCTCTTTTATTTTTCTGAAGTGTCTTATACAAATTGTCTTACTCCTCTGGCTTTTGTTTACCTGTCAGAGACACTGGAGATGTTTCCCAGTTTTCGTGGGAGAGGCTCAATAATTGTCACAGCTACTTTCTGCTTAAGGCGCTTGGTAGAAAAGAAGAGAGAGAAGAGATGTGGTAAGCAAGTACAAAGTATGCAGGGACTGAGGGAAGATACAAAAACATCGTAAAGTTTTTAGCCACTTTCCTGACATACTTTTAAACCACTCACCTCTGAAATACGATAACCATCTTGAAGCACTGTATACTCAATAATCATTATATTTGAAAAGGCTTGCAAACATTTAACATATTGCATCTGATCATTTGAAAAGTTAGAAATTTACATTATGATTGAGAGAAGAGTGATGAGAGAGAGAGAGAGAGAGAGAGAGAGAGAGAGAGAGAGAGAGAGAGAGAGAGAGAGAGAGAGAGAGAGAGAGAGAGAGAGAGAGAGAGAGAGAGAGAGAGAGAGAGAGAGAGAGAGAGAGAGAGAGAGAGAGGTGGGGGGGGGGGGGGCAGACTAGCATCACATCGCTTTACGTAGCAAATCCAGCCGGGATCATGTCAACCTATTGATCTTAGATATTACAAAGAGGTACAGGTAAACTTTAAAGTAACGTAACAGACTAGCGACAGATTAGCTCCCATCTCTGCAACAACTTTCGAGCTGCTCAGAACGATGAGAACAGAAAGAAATGTCTCTGAAAAAAGAGGTGATTTACATTTTTCATTAATGTTCACCACCTGGGCAAAGTGTATGATGGGCGAAGTCAGAACTATTACCCAAAGAAACAGAACCTTGCACATATCACTTGTTTCCTGATATAGAAACAGAGCGTTGCGCTGGTACCTCTTTCTGTAAGGGAGATTATTTGGACTATCCCATCCGAAAGTTCATATACATATAGTATATATATTTTTTATTTATATATATATTTATATACATATACATACATACATATATATGTTTATATATATATATATATATATATATATATATATATATATATATATATAGTATGGCCCGGGCCAAACACTTTATCAGTTATTAATGTAAGCCTACATATACATGAACAAATTGTTATACTGAAAAATACTACGTTCAGATTGTCTCAGGGATGAAATGTTCTTTGCACAACAGCCTTCACTCTCCTTTAAAGGAAAAGAAGAGCCATAATTATGAAGTCGAAATGTCACTGCATAATCATGTGGTGAGGTACTTCGTCATACATGTAAAGTTTTCACACAGTGTGCATGTTCAGTCTAGTGTTATTCCCAGGAGGTATGGCTGTGTCATGGTGTTATGCTAGGGAACGTGCAAGAAACAGTATAAATATATGTCTACCACTGTTACAAAAAGCAAAATAAAAGTCCATGGTGGAAATTATTGCGTGATCCTGCTACATCTATACTGCGGGACAAGCCAAGCTTAGGAGACAGACCAACGCCACATGAGAAATGCTGTCTGAGTGCAAGGTGTCTAACTTTGTAATTGAGTTTTGATTACGTTACAATATCAGACCAGTGCCCTTGCTAAAATTCAAAAAAAAATCGCACCCCCTAAGTCTTCAGTGTGAAAGCAATAGAGAAGTTCAGATGGGAAAGCTCAGAACATGCAACATTGAGTTCTCGCTTTTGCTGTTTTTTTTTTATTCGTTTTTAGTTGTTTTGTTTGTTCTAGGGGCAAACTATTTAGTAAAATAGCTATGCTTTTATTTCGTTTTCAAAATGTTTGCACTTATTAGAAATGTGTGTGTGTGTGAATGTGTGCGTGCGTGCGTGCGTGTGTGAGAAAGCGTTAGTGTGCGTGGAGAGAGAGAGAGATGAGAGATGAGAGAGAGAGAGAGAGGAGAGAGAGAGAGAGAGAGAGAGAGAGAGAGGAGAGAGAGAGAGAGATGAGAGGAGAGTAGATGAGAGAGAGAGGTAGAGTGTGTGTGTGTGTGTGTGTGTGTGTGTGCAAGACTACTGTTATCACGACAGCCACAATTACTACAGTTATTCACCACTTCCAAAATCGTCGTCGTCGTTGTAATTGTCATCAGCAAAAGCAGTGTTGCAATCATTGGATTGCAAATTGTACTGCAATGTATTGTACTGTATTGCATTGTATTGTTATATTGTATTACAGTGTACAACATAATTGGATAGGATTTTAGTGTGTTGTTGAGTTGTTGTAGTGTGTTGTAGTGCAACTTGGGTAGCTCTTCCTGGGGGCATGTGTGTTGTCACAAAAGCAGTGCTATCCATTAATTTTATTTTTATCTTAGATTATATTCACTTGCCTGCATGTGTACTTAAATTCCCAAGAAAATAACTTTTCCTGCAGCATTTTCTCAGACCAACACTCTTGTTGCCGTGACCACGGTTAATCTTCTCATCCAAAAGGATAGCACTCAAACACCAGTCAAGTTCTAGTCATCTGACGCGCTAGTCTCGGGACCAGGTTCAAACCTTCACCAAGGCACTCATTCAAAATGATTTTCCTAGTAAGTTAACGTCAGTACTCACTCCCCTCCCATAAAGACCTTTGGATATAAACAAATTAAATTGACGTCCTGTGTGCAACCTTGCGCAGACTACTTTTGGCGAACGTGGAAAACCCGTTCCACTATTCGAAAGAATAGGCCATATTTTCTTGCCAGTAGGAATAAATGGGAAAAAAAGCATCGCATACACTTCGGTTTCATGTTTAGACATCAAACCGGTCGCAATGCAGCTTCTATGATTGCGTGTAATCGATCGCATACGCAAAACCACACCTTTGCAAACCCTCAAAAGCCTCGTTGAAGAAGGAAACTTACTCCTCCCCTGGCCTGCATCCCCTCCCCCCCCCGAAAAAAAAAAAACCGGAACTAAAAGATAGCAACAGTAACAACAAACACCCCTCCCCCAAAAAAACCCACAATAAACAAGAACAACAACAGCAAACAACAACAATATCATAAAATAGCAGACGTGCACATCCTAACTCAACAATCGTTATGCCCAGAAGCGAGAATTTTTAGACAAGTTAGTCTTGTCTGGTGGTGCAAATTAAGTTTGAGAGCTGTGGTCATTCTTTCGTCAGAACCTCTTTATAACTGAATTGTCTTGTGGTGCTGATACCATTACTGTTTCATATGATGCTGCAATAGAGGTTGTTGTTATGTTCTTGTTGTATTTGGGGTTTTCGGTGGTGGTGATTGTGGTGGTGCTGCTGCTTTTGTGTGTTGTTGTTGTTGTGTTGTTAGTGGAGGTTTATTGGATACTTGTTCAATAAGTGGATAATTATGTTTATCCAAACAAATTAGACAACGTGACAGCTACTTACGTAAAAATATTTTTAAAGAAAACAAGTCCAAAGAATGGTGGTGCATTCGACCTTGACAGAACGCTGGTGTATTGATGTCATTAAAACAATGTCCATAGAATATCAAGATATCTATCTTGACTTCAAATACTAAAATACAAGCAAAACCTAAGTCTGTAGAAAGATACCTTGGAGTTACGGAATTAGGTGAGACATCTTCCGTGATGTCTGACAATGTTGTCATGGCTACGAACTGTTACGCTTAGAATGGAAGGGAAAGAGACACTCCAGACAAAAACCTGACCCACGCATTAGCCGAATGGGTAAGACCGTTCGACTTCAATCCCATCGGTCCACAAAGTCCTCCGTTCGGATCTCGGTAGTGTATGGGGATTTTAGGAAGGGGATTTCTACAATCTCCCAGGTCAACATCAAGTGCAGACCTGCCAGTACCTTGGCTTTTCCGTATATATGGACATGTCGAAGTCAAAGTCAAAGTCAAACATTTATTTTTAGATGGTACATCGAATAAGCAGTACAATTGTTTTTCTTTCATCAAGCTATTCATCTAAAGGAGAAAAATCATATACATGCATATATGAGAATGAAATCCAAAATATCAAATAAATTATGCACATTCAAGGTCTTGTAGTTCATGTCAGCATATGTTGAGTTACAGATAACACGAACATACCGAGCATACTTCCCCGATGTCGAAATGCGGCAACCTTCATGGTGGGAAAACACGGGTGCGTACGAAAAATCTCACCATTTGTGTACCTGAAAATTCTAACTGAGTAACAAATGAACCAAAACCAACCAAAAAGACAAAGATGATAATCATACCAAAGGAGCAGAGGGTATGTCGTTGTGTTGATGGTAATGAAGCTGATGGCAACAGTGGCACTTTTTCATGAATTATTCATATCGTTACTGTTAACTTTTGACTAATTGCATTGTTTTTCGGGTTACTGAGACACCGAGTAGAGAGCTTTAATTAAAAATGATATGTTTAATCAGATTTGTGCCTGTCTGTCTTATTGTACCTCTCTGAATCTCAAACCCGTGGTTTTTTTATTTTCTTCTTTTTCTTTAGAGGATGGCTCGTTTAAAAACTAGACACACACGAACACAAAAGTATGGACAGGGCTACTTGGTCGGAGATTTTCAAAAACAAATTCTGTATATTGAGGATTATGGAATAAGCATTTATGTGCTTCTTTATATCATGTCCCCACCGCGGCTGTGTGTATGCAGGATTGTAAATTTTGTCATCCATTTCCACCAGCAAACAATGGCCTACTCTTCCGAAAAGCAGAACGGGTTTTAACGTGAGCGAAATATGTTCCGTGTGTGTTCGCACACCGGACCTCGGTTTATATACTCAAACGAAGGACTTTCTTGGGCAATGGAGTCGGCGCTGATGTTCACACTAGAAGATAAATCCTTTTGAACGAGATTCGAACCCGAGTCAACAGAAGGCAAGCGCATCACTCTGACCACCAGGCTATGCTGTCTGTGTGTGGGCGCTCGCGCTTGTATGCGTTTCCTTGACCTTCTTCCCTCTCCGCATACGAAGTCACCATGATCAAAACAAAGGAGCTTGGATCGGAAAAGAATAAATGTTGACACATAAAATACGATGCCACCTATAAAGCACTCTAATTTTCAATGCATGCCAATGATATGTTGACCAAATGTGTTTTTAATTCTAGCTTGCGCAAGTGTATGTGCATTTCTGAATGGGAGTGTGTGTGTGTGTGTGTGTGTGTGTGTGTGTGTGTGTGTGTGTGTGTGTGTGTGTGTGTGTGTGTGTGTGTGTGTGTGTGTGTGTGTGTGTGTGTGTGTGTGTGTCTGTGTGTGTCTGTGTCTGTGTCTGTGTCTGTGTGTGTGTGTGCTTGTGTGTGTGTGTGTTGTGTTTGTGGAAATGTGTGTGTGTGTGTGTGTGTGTGTTTGTTTGTATGTTTGTATCCCTGTGTCGCAATGCCTCAGTGTGCTTGTGTGTAAGTGTTCTTGCGTGTGTCTGCGTTGGGGGGAAAGAGAGACAGACAAAGAGAGAGACAAAGAGATTCAGAGAGAAGACAGACAGACAGAGAGACAAACACACAGAGAAACAGACAGAGAAACAGTCAGAAAGGTAGACAGACAGGCAGACAGAAATACAGAGGAAGACAGAATCATAAAGCGAAAGACATAGAGAGAAAAAAAGAGAGAATTAGAAAGAGACACATGAACAAACAGACAGTGACAGAGGTTTAAAGAAAGACAGAGGGAGACAGACAGGAGAATTGACTGTGTTATATTCCCCATAATCTTCAGCCGATCAGAAACAACAACAACAGCAACAACAACAGCAACAACAACAACAAGAGCACTGAAACCCAACAATTATCAGCCTTGTTATCAAACTAATTTGTTGTTCCCGAAATATACTCTGACACTTAATTTAAATTGCTTTTTGGCATAAAGAAAACATGTAAAAAAAATAGTTATAAGGCTAAATAAAGTACACTCAAAACTCCAGCAGCACAAAATGGAAACAGTAAAAAAAATGCCATGAAAACCACAAGCACACAAGAAGACCTTTCTACATCAGACTCCATCAATATGTTCCTGTCTCTTCTGTGGTCTCAAAGGAATGAGGGGTAAACTATGTTTACTTCACATGCACCACATTTTCTTGCGTGTCTTATTCTGTGGTCTTGCCAACAAAGCTTTGCTTCCTTGTCTAGTAATCGACATTCCTTTAATGACTTGTTAGCTGGTAGGAATGGGAAAGACAATGGGAGACAGTGGTCACAGGAGTGGAGAAAATGTGGAAAGAAAAGTGTGTGGGAGAAGAGAGAGAGAGAAGAGAGAGAGGAGGAGAGAGGAGAGAGAGGAGAGAGAGAGAGGAGGAGAGAGAGAGAGAGAGGGAGAGAGAGAGGAGAGAGAGGAGAGAGAGAGAGAGAGAGAGAGAGGAGAGAGAGAGAGAGAGGAGAGAGAGAGAGAGAGAGGAGAGAGAGGAGAGAGAGAGAGAGAGAGAGAGAGAGAGAGAGAGAGAGAGAGAGAGGGGGATGAGAGAGGAGAGAGAGAGAGAGAGAGATTTTGGCCACAAAACATTGGCATGTTAGGACAAAATGTGCATGATATGGAATGGCGATTTGCAATCTTCATTGTCATGAAAGTATTAATTAGCACTTTGTAACATACCAGAAAATCTCAAAGCATTAAACACCTTTACAGATTATCAAATCAATTATGTAAATACCTTCTCACAAACAGAATGAATACTACTGTCATCGTCTTTAGAGGAGTTCAAAGAATTGCACTTTACCTTTGATTACTGCATGGAAAGCAAATCCGGGCAACTTGTGTCTGTATTTCTTTTTGGTGCTTTGAAGAAGAAGAGGAAGAAGAAGAAGAAAAAAATAGAGGAGGAGGAGGAGGAGGAGGAGGAGGAGGAGGAGGAGGAGGAGAGGAGAGAGGAGGAGGGGGAGGAGGAGGCAGGAGCAACAACAACAACAACAGCAACAACAACAACACCAACATATTAATAATTATAACGTTTTTTTTGTTAAAATTGGTTTCTGGCACTACATTGTGCCATCAATACTGTATTCAATATCACGTAAAGAAAATAAATGAAACAATCTATTTAGAATGAGAAATCACACAGGAAATCCACCACAAAAAACAGCCCCCAAACAACCAAATGGAAACAAAACGAAAATGCTGCCTGGATACCAGATACACACCCAAAGACCTTCTCTACAATAGACTCTACAAACCTGTTCTTTTCGCTCTTGTGGTCTCAAGGGGAGTGAAACAGACTAGACAGAGGGGGCATCACCACCCTCACTCCACATGCACCACCCTTTCTCGCCAGTCTTATTTCATGGTCCCGCGGGTAAAGCTTTGTTTCCGTGTTTGTTCTGTACAATGATATTGGACGTTGATTTAAATAGCTTTTCAGCTGGTAAGAGGAATATAAAGAGACCAGTGTGAGACGTGGAAAGGAGTGAGGTGAGAGTGAAAAGGGAAAAGTGAGGGGAGAGGGGAGAGAAATGAAGAGAGAGAGAGAGAGAGAGAGAGAGAGAGAGAGAGAGAGAGAAGAGAGAGAGAGAGAGAGAGAGAGAGAGAGAGAGAGAGAGAGAGAGAGAAGAGAGAGAGAGAGAGAGAGAGGAGAGAGAGAGAGAGAGAGAGAGAGAGAGAGAAGGGTGGTACACAAGTTAAACTGAAAATTCTCCTCAACCGGAATCGAACCCGGGTCGTCAAATTGCCAGTGCAATGTTCTGACCACTAAGCTATCGTCCAGAGAGAGAGAGGAGAGAGAGAGAGAGAGAGAGGAGAGAGAGAGAGAGAGAGAGAGAGGAGAGGAGAGAGAGAGGAGAGAGGAGAGAGAGAGAGAGGAGAGAGAGAGAGAGAGAGAGAGAGAGGAGAGGGAGAGGAAAGAGAGGAGGAGAGAGGAGGAGAGAGAGAGAGAGAGAGAGAGAGAGATTCAGCCAGTCAGCAAGCTAGCCAACTCATCGGACAGATGGACAGATACATGGGCAGTGACAAACCAGGGAATGTCTTTTTGTTTAAAAATGAACTGAAGTTGAGACTTAACTGTCTTCTGTTGTCAATACTGATAGGCTTTGTTTAAGTCTTAAAACAAATTTGTCGATAACTTTGCCCCCAGCTATCCAGCAAAACATTTCCCAAACTGCTGCAAACTTTCATGTTCATTTTTGCAGCCAGTATTACCGAAAGCTGAAAGAGAAAGGAGAGGCAAGGAATTTTTTTCTACTATCGTAAACAACCTTAAAAAAAGCGAAAATATCCGTCAACATATGTAGATAAGAAGCTAAGCTATCTCTTTAAAGGCTAAAACATTTGGACGTGCTGCTTACAAGCAGCTGTTTAGCACCACAGGTAATCTATAATGCCAAGTAAAAAGCTCTTCTACAGATTTTTTTCTAATGTATGCACACTTTTTTTCTAGTCATTTTCCGGGATATTTTTTTTCAAGAATATCATGCGATAAAAATAATTAAAAATGCATTTTCTCCTGCTGTAAGCTATTATATATTCATTTTTCAAAGTACAGTTTTCTTTTCGTTCCTGTCAGTGAGATTTGTCTTGGGTAGGGGAGACCGCAACAGTAGAGGCTGCCTCAATGGTGGTCAGAAATTATTACCATTCCTGAACCTTGGAACTCTTACCCAGAAAAGTAAAAATAAAATGTCCTCTTCAGGCACGCTTTCTCTGAGCAACTTCATGCTTGTCTGTCTATGCCTTTGCTTACATTCAACTTTCTCCATCGTCATATTTGATGTCTCTCCTATTAACAAAAAAAAAATCCCAAACAAGCTGACTTGAGCAATATATGTTCTCTTTCTCCGGGATTTTTCTTTCCTTGGCATTTTAATTTCACTTCCTATTTCCCACTCTTGTCTGTAGCTGCTTATTTAAACTCTCTTTTAAAAAAAATCTATTTCAATCTTTGCTAATCAGATTACCGAAACCTGATATGTGGCCTCTCCTTTTTTTAAAGTGTACATTTTTGTCAATTATATTTTTTAGTACATGTGTGTGTGTGTGTGTGTGTATGTGTGTGTGTGTGTGTGTGTGTGTGTGTGTGTGTGTGTGTGTGTGTGTGTGTGTGTGTGTGTGTGTGTGTGTGTGTGTGTGTGTGTGTGTGTGTATGTGTGTGTGTGTGTTTGTGTGTGTTTGTTTACGTGTGTTTAAGTGTGTGTATGTGCGTGCGTGTTTGTGTGTATGTGTGTGCGTGCGTGTGTTTGTCTCTGTGTGTGTGTGTGTGTGTGTGTGTGTGTGTGTGTGTGTGTGTGTGTGTGTGTGTGTGTGTGTGTGTGTGTGTAAGGCCAGTTTGTGCCTATCTTGTTTGTACAGCTATATTCCAAGTGTATGCCTCAAGGATCCCTGATCTGAATTTGAAAGGAAAATAGGATAGGGGTGGCTAAGGACATAGGAATATATTTGTGCAATGGTCTTTAGTGTAGCTGACGTTATGCGTTTTCGTGCTTTTGCATTTCTTATTCTATACGTTTTAAAAAAGAAAAAAAAGAACTGAAAGCAAGATGATGCCATTCACTTTGTTTGAAGATATGCATCTCTCTCTCTCTCTCTCTCTCTCTCTCTCTCTCTCTCTCTCTCTCTCTCTCTCTCTCTCCTCTCTCTCTCTCTCTCTCTCTCTCTCTCTTCTCTCTCTCTCTCTCTCTCTGCTCTCTCTCTCTCTCTCTCTCTCTCTCTCTCTCTCTCTCCTCTCTCTCTCTCTTCTCTCTCTCTCTCTCTCTCTCTCTCTCGCTCTCCGCTCTCTCTCTC
>CM060318.1:63097730-63107730 GCA_030674155.1 Stramonita haemastoma | reverse complement strand
GTGTGTGTGCGTGTGTGTGTGTGTGTGTGAGAGAGAGAGAGAGAGAGAGAGGAAGAGGAGGAGAGAGAGGGGAAGAGAGAGAGAGAGAGAGAGAGAGACAAGAGACAGACAGAAGAGAGAGAGAGAGAGGGGAGAGGAGAGAGAGAGAGAGAGAGAGAGAGAGAGAGAGAGAGAAGAGAGGAGAGAGAGAGAGGAGAGAGAGAGAGAGAGAGAGAGAGGAGTGGAGGAGGAGTAGGAGTAGAGGAGGAGAGAGAGAGAGAGAGAGAGAGAGAGAGAGCATCTGTGTATATGAGCGTCTGTGTTTGGGTTCATGAATGTGTGTTGAAAAGATCAAGAAAGATACAGAGACAGAGACAGAGAGTGGGAAAGGGGCATTTATATTTAAACAAAAATACATATAGACGAACAGACACACTTCCAACAAAAAGAGGCACATACAGACAGTGGCGGAGAGACAAATAAAATGTTTGTTTGACAACTGTGTCTTTTTCTCTTGGATTGCTTTTTTTACTTGTTATTTCAATGTCATTTTTTTCTGCTGGAGGAGGGGTGGGGTGAGTTGGTCTAGTATTCTTTTTTTATCTATAGCCAACAGTGTCTAAGGCAGTTTGCGCAGGGCCTCATTGATTTTATTTTAATCTTTTATCTCTGCTTGTGGAAATGGCAGTATGCACTACATTCCGTCCAGTATTTGCCTTCCTCTGTCAAATGTCTGCTGCGCTGCTTTTTTTCTGGATCTCTCTGTTTCTCTTTCTCTTCCTCTGCCTGTTTGTATTAATTAATTAATTATCTATCTATCTATCTATCTATCTATCTATCTATCTATCTATCTATCTATCTATCTATCTATCTATCTATTCTATGATTAAATATAATATATATACACATATTCTATATATATACACATCTCTTCTCTCTCTCTCTTCTCTCTCTCTCTCTCTCTCTCTCTCTCTCTCTCTCTCTCTCTCTCTCTCTCTCTCTCTCTCTCTCTCTTCTCTCTCTCTCTCTCTATGTATATATATTATATATGTGTGTGTGTGTGTATGTTTGTATGTGTATGTATGTGTATGTGAGATTTGTTTGTGTGTATGTGTATATTATATATATATATATATATATATATATATATATACATACATATTTATATAAATATATATAATATATATATATATATATTATTAATATATGTGTGTGTTGTGTGTGTGTGTGTGTGTGTGTGTGTGTTGTTGTGTGTGTGTGTGTGTGTGTGTGTGTGTGTGTATGTGCCTGCAAGGCTGGGGGGAGGGGTTGCAAGTTATGAAAACATTCAAGGAAACATTTCTTTAACTGTTGTTTTTAACAGAATTCCATTCTTTTTTTTTCCCACTTCATACAGAAATATGGGATAGCATTGGCCAAACGCTATACCACCTGTAGATATGATTGAAATGCAAACTCTTCCGCAAATTGATGTAATGTCCATGAACATTTTTGTAAAAAATACTCTCACTCAAGCTTAGCTCCTAACTTTTGAATTAGATTGAACTGGATACCACTTCCAGTCAAGGCAGATCTCTCTGCGTGGAGTTTGGGCTGTACTACCCGAAGAGAGAGTATCACGACAGAATCAGCGCCACCGTTTACTGACTGTGAATTCCCTTAAACCTTGGGGGCAAAGGGCCGCAAGAACACTCCTCCAACGGACTTGGTTCTGGGAGATCCTCTTCAGCTGGTCCACATCATTCCGGCTGCCTTTTTCTCTGCTTCAATGCTTCTGCGCCAGGTCTGTTTGGGTCGACCTACTTTCCGCTTCCCTTGTGGGTTAGTCGAGGGCCTGACTAGTGACATTTGAAGCAGGCTTGCGGAGCGTATGGCGATCCATCCCCATTTCCTTTTCTTGATCTCCGTCTCGATTGGAGCGTGTCTGGTCCTGTCCCACAGTTCTTCGTTTGAGACGACTTCTGGCCACCTGATACCATTTGTTTTTCTGTTATTTCTATTTGCAAGTATACTTGTTTTTTATGATTATGTATTTTTTACGTATACTTTGCCAGTGATAAATCTCCTGTTGTGGACTGTTTTTACACGTACTGAATACGTGTTACATACATGATTCCGGTTTCTCGTTTCGTCCAAAAGACTAGAGTATGAGTGTGTTTAGTGATTTCACACAAAATGTCAAAGTGTGAGGAATGGGATGTAAGGCACACTCTGTAGCACTGCTTTCAACCTGCTTTCGCAACCCTTTTTCATCATTTTTTTGTTTTCTTTTTTTTCTTATCAAAGAATATTTTTACGTTATTCTAAATGTGGAGGATTTTTTTTTAATTTAAGGCTTTGCTTTGTTTGGTTTTGCATCTTTTAATTCATTCATCATTGATTTTGTGCAAATGTTATTGCTCCAATGCTTTAGAGGCTTGTGCTTAACAAGTGATTTACCCTAGACACAAAACAAAAACAACTCCAGAAAAAAATAAAAAACAATACTGATAGATAAACATTACGACACAATCTACACATTAAGATATTTGTGTAACTCAGTTGTCCACGCATATATAACAGTCCAGTGCTGCTACAACAGAGGGTGTTAACCATTGAAGTTGGGGACGAGGATGCATGGTAGGTGGGTGGGTGGAGGACAGGGTGAAGAGGAAGGATTGAAGGTTTCGATGGTTATATCAGACGTCACATCACGCTGCCTGTCTGATAGTGTTCAAGAATCGTGGTCTGCTGAACACAGTATGCTGTTTAAACTCTGTTATCTTTATATGTTGTTTGTTTGTCTGAGTGTGACGTTTGTTTGTATAGATGTATCTCCCTGTGTGTATATGTGTGTGTTTGTGTGTGTGTGTGTGTGTGTGCGTGTGAGTGTGTGTGTGTGTGTGTGGTGTGTGTGGTGTGTGTGTGTGTGTGTGTGTGTGTGTGTGTGTGTGTGTGTGTGTGTGTGTTGTGTGTGTGTGTGTGCGTGTGTTCTTCAGTTTAACGTCTATTCACATTAAGTGATTTTAGACAAAGAAAAAAAAAAAAAAAAAAAAAAAACACCTGAACAAGAAAAATTGAAAAATAGTTGAAACCAATGCCAGATAACAAAGTTAAAATATAAAGCTAACTTTAACAAACTATAAATACTGAATTATCGGACTACTTATTAGTGCTAACACAATGTCCAACAAATGCGATGGTTCAGACAACAACTGGTCCAGTGATAAATTAGGCACAACAGGTAAAAGTGGTTTTAGATATCCACAAAGAAGAATATGACTGTTCGTTATCTTATCACCACAAATACAGTTTACATCCTTTGAGTATTTCGTCTTGAAGGCATTTAGCTTAAATCTGTACATGAGGGATAACACATTTCTGCGATTGTACCAACCACAGACTTTGTCAGAAGTTAAGATATTTCGAAAAATTATCATATTACTTGTACTGCTATCATAAAGCCGATAGCCAGAATCGCTGATCTTTTTTCTGAAATGCTTCCAACAAGCATTTTGCAGCAAGCTGTATCCCTCATGCAAAGATAATGCAACATCTATTTCACAAGAATCCTTTCTATTCCTCGCCCCATATTTTGCAAGGGTGTCTACTTTTTCATTAAAATAGATTTCACTGTGTGAGGGAACCCAACAAAAAGTAACAGAACTACCTCTTAAAATAACAAGATGCACCAGATGCTTGACTTCAATGAGAAGATCTTTTCTCACTTTAAGATTATAATTCTTCAACGCATGTAAAACCGATTTAGAATCAACACACACAAGTATGTTGAAAATATCTTTAGGAAAGTCAAGTACATAGTACAGCGCAAATATTATAGCTGTTAGCTCAGCTGTAAATATAGATTTATTTTTTCCCAGGTTGAATGATCGTTCTACTTTCAATGATGGAATAATAAAAGCCGCACCTCCCTCATTAGTATTAAGAACGGAACCATCAGTATATATTTTGAGATGATCAGAATAGGTAGTTTGAATGTGCTCTTTTACAAATGCGGTAAGTATATTAATATTGTCAGCTTTTCGTACAGTGGAATAGTCAATATCAAAGTGAGCTTTAAGCAGTTCCCAAGGTGGACAGGGAGCTAAATTTACTTCTGATTTAGCTACTTTATTGGAATTAAGTTTTAAATCTTTAAAAAGTGGGGAGGTATAAGTGCTAATTGTGGTAAGCGAGCTGATAGTTCTTGCTCTTTTAGGAAAATGAATATCAGACTTTAACTGAACTTCCTTTTCAACATTACTTTCATTTGCTGTGCTTCTTAAGACATATTTTGCCACTGCAAGTTGCCGATGTTCATTTAAAGGCAGAACACCTATTTCTTTATATGTGCCTAGAGTTGAGGCATGAGGTGGTACACCCAAAGCAAGCCGGAAGGCTTTACAATCAAGACTTTGAATTTTCTTAAGTAAGTAATTTGGAGCACTGAAAAATACTTCTTGTCCATAAGACAGTCTTGAGCGCACAAGGGCCAAGGACAGGTGTTTTAATACGGTGATATCTTGCCCCCACGGTTGTTTACTGACAACTTTCAAGAAATTAAGAACGTTCTTAGCTTTAGTTGCCAAAAATTCAATGTGCTGATTCCAGGCTAGTTTAGAAGTGAGGTATACGCCTAAAAATTTCACTGTAGGTTTATATTCGAGATCTTTTCCATTTAATCGAAAACGAGGTAAGACTTGTGGTCCAACACCATTATTAAAAAGTACAAGATTGGTTTTCTCAGGGGAAAGTGAAAGGCCATTCTCTAAAAGATAGCCGTTAAGTTTGTCAAGTTCTTTTTGATATACTTTTTGATAGAAGCTTAATTGCCTTTTGGGCGTTTTCTTTTTCATTATAACATCCATCCACATGCATATGTCATCAGCATATTGCACAAGAACAGCATTACTTGACAAAATACTAGGAAGATCAGATAATAAAATGTTGAATAGATACGGTGATATTACTGATCCCTGTGGAATTCCCATGTCTGGTGATCTTTGGGTAGAATAACAATTTCCAACTTTAGCTTGAACAATTCTTTCTGAAAGAAAACTTTTAATATAGAAATATATGCTGCCAGAAAGGCCAATAGATTTCAACTTATAAAGCAATCTCTCATGCCAAACATGATCGTATGCCTTATGTACATCGAAAAATGTAGCAAGTACATTCCTCCTTCGAGCAAACTGATATTTAATACAAGTAGTTAGTTTCACTAGATGATCAACTGTAGATCTACCCCTACGAAATCCTGCCTGATTTACAGGTATTATCTTATTTTTATCACAATAATATGTCAATCTATTTAAAATTATTTTTTCCATCAACTTCCCTGTATTTGAAGTTAATGCAATCGGTCTATAGTTATTCTTATCACTCTTAGACTTTCCCTGCTTTACTATAGGTATCAAAATAGAATGTTTCCAAGATTTAGGTAAGACTCCATGAATCCAACACAGCTGAAACAGATCTAACAGCAACATTAGCCAGTTATTAGGTAGATGTCTGAGCAGTTCATTAGAAATTGCATCTTTTCCCACTGATGTTTTTTTAGTGGGCAGGGCGAAAATTACATCTTTTAGTTCTTGCAGCGTAATAGGGGCATTCACATAGTGTGTATTATCACTCACTGGATCTTTATAATCATCTTTCTGGACGTCATTTTCTCTATAAGTTTTAGATCTGTCTGAAAGGTTGTGAGAACTCATAGTGTCGGAAAACATATTTACAAAAATTCAGCCTTTTCTGCATCAGAAAGAATGTCTTTTTCCTGTATTTTGATTGGGCAATTCTGTAAACAAACTCCATTTTTCATGTCATTGAGCTTTCTCCACACCTTTTTTAGATCTGTATGGTTAAAAACGTCTTTTGTACAAAAACTACTCCAAAAATTGAGCTTAGCTTGTGCAACAATACTGTTACATGTAGCATTTGCTCTTTTCATTAATAAATGATTGCTTTCAGTCCGGTCTTTTATATATGTTTTAAATCTTTCTTTTTTCTCATTTACAGCTTTCTGGCAAGAATCAGTCCACCATACATTACCTGAATGTTTGCTGGATTTTACAGATGAAAATTTTGGAATTGAATCATCAGCAGCTTCTAAGATAGCATCAATAAAATTTTGGTAAAAAACGTCGACATCATCATCTTTAATACTTTCTGTATTTACTGCTGCTAGAAAGCTATTGAATTTATTCCAGTCAGCACGGTTATAATTAAATTTAGGAATAGCATCTTTATCATAACTGTAATGAACAGAGTGGTCATTAAGGGTAATTATAATTGGTAAGTGATCACTCCCTAAAGTGTTGGTATGAGTTTCCCATTTACAATTTGGAGCAAGCACAGGAGAGATGAAAGATAGGTCAATGGCACTTGCCCTATGACTTGCAATATCCGGGACTCTGGTGACACTACCGTCATTTAATAAATAAAGGCAAGAATCCACTGTGTTTTCAACAAATCTTTTGCAAGTTACCGAAGTGCTTCCCTTTTCCCAGAAGGGTGAGTGTGCATTAAAGTCGCCTACAACTAGCCACTTTTTATTGGAATCTTGAATTGTTCGAATCCACTCAGTGTTTTCCTCATTTGGACCTTTAGGGAGATAGACAGATACAACATTTATTATGAGATGACTATTTACTTTTACATTTGCTGCGCATGAATATAAATTTAATATATTAGATGGTGCTGGTGAGATACATGAACTATACTCCATTTTTACATGTATATATATGGCAGTTT
Organism: Stramonita haemastoma; assembly: GCA_030674155.1. Lineage (NCBI taxonomy): Eukaryota > Metazoa > Mollusca > Gastropoda > Neogastropoda > Muricidae > Stramonita > Stramonita haemastoma. The sequence goes on along the minus strand of CM060318.1, from coordinate 63,101,019 downwards.
TTATCTTTTCTGCATCATTTTTAATGTTTTCATGAATTGGAGGATAAGAAAAGTTATTGTGTGCGTGTGTATGTATATGTGTGTGTATGTGTGTGTGTGTGTTTGTTTGTCTACGCATCCGTCTATCTCTCCGTTTCTTTGTATCTCTCTCTGCGTCTCACTGTCAGTCTGTGTCTGTCAGTTTTTGTCTGTCTGCCTGCATGCCTCTCCTCTCTCTCTCTCTCTCTCTCTCTCTCTCTCTCTCTCTCTTCTCTTCTCCTCTCTCTCTCTCTCTCTCTCTCTCTTGTTCCTGTAAGCACATAAGTTCACACTTTCATGCTTTCTTTTATCCTCAGATGTTACAGCAATGACACAGTAGTCTTCAAGGAAGTATCAGTGTAAATAGGAATACGTTAGAATGATAAGTAAACTTTCGTAGCGGAGAATAAAGATCATGCATTATTTTATATTTTTGTATTTTGTTTAATAATTATTTCAGCTTTGTGTACAAACCTCCATGAACATCGCAAGCAAACGCATATGAACGAATAGAAATGGACCCTTGGAATATTTTACCGTTTCTTATACATTACATCAGTTAATGAACTCAAAGAAAAGAAAAACATGCATACTATTTCCCCTAATTGATCTGTATAAGAAGAATATCGTTTCCCATCATCTGTTCTCAATTACATATAGGAACAATCTTTTGTCGAATTCAAACAACTACGTCTGAAAATTAAATTTGTGTTGTTTTTTTTCCCATTTTGAGTTATGGTTTATCCTTGTAAGAGAAACCATGAGAATTGGGCATACTTGTTTATTTGACATTTATACATACAAAAATGCCAAACAAACAAAAGTAAAGCAGGCAGCTTGTCAGGATTTGTTGTTGTTGTTGTTGTTGTTGTTAAATTTCATTATACCCAAACAAACGTCAGTCCCATATTAAAAGAAAATCTTTCGAAATTAAGGCTTTTGTCATTAACATGATTTTTTCTAGATCTTTCCACAATGTATGGACTAAGAATCAGAGCACTGATTAGAGACATGCAACGTCCTCAATACTTCCAAACATTCAGACGGACTCAGACTGTTGGTGTTTTCTTTTCTGCATCTTTCCAAAAACAATACCGTCCCTTCTCTTAGATTTGCGAAGTGTCCGTTGCTTTCGTCTCTTTTTTCTGGATTTTCTTGTGTGTGTGTGTGTGTGTGTGTGTGTGTGTGTGTGTGTGTGTGTGTGTGTGTGTGTGCGCGCGCGCGCGCGCGGGCGGGCGGGCGCTTGAGTTTTTTTTTTCTCCAAAATCATAACATCTCTGCTGTTAGATTTGTGACGTGTCAGTTGTTGTTTTTTGTGTGTGTTTTACTTAACTTCTTGTTTTGTCTGTTTCTTTTGTGTTATTATTTATTGCTGCACGTTTTCATGTTTTTTTCTGCTTTCTGGAATTCTAATCTGATATAAGGATGCTTCTTTTTTTTTTCTTTTCACCAATTGTGTATCTTTTCGTTGTTTTACTTGTTTGTTTATCAGGTTGTTCAGTTTATGTTTTTGGATTCTTTATGCTTTTTGTTTTCTAAAATATGCTTTGTTTTGTTTTATATTTTTTGCCATAGATCTTTTGCGTTTTTAACAATTTTCTAAGTTTTCTGTATACTACTTTCTTTGTTCAGAATTTTTTTCTAATGTTCAACAGCTTTGCTCGGAAATGGGGCATATCTTTTGTTGCTAATATATGCTCAGCTATAGTTTCCATTGTTAAGCAAAAGTTATAAACACATTAAACGGATAGTAAGTCCCCCCCCCCCCCCCCCCCCCCCCCCCGCTCCAAGCATTCTCACCCTCTCGGTCTTTCTCTGTCTAACTCTGACTCTGTGACAGAGAAGAAGAAGAAGAGGAAAAAGAAGAACGAGAGACAGACAGACAGACAGACAGAGAGACAGAGACACAGAGAGAATGACAGACAAACGGACAGACAGACATACAGACAGACCAATTGACAGAGATCAAGACAAAATAAAACACAGACAAACAGACACACACACACACACACATATATACATATAGACAGACATACAGACAGACTCACACTTGTATACAATTGGGAAAAAATGCTCAAAGATGAAGTCTCCCGGAAGAACGCCATTTATCTGTCTCGTGGGCTGACACCCATGCTACGCATACCGTATAGAGGCAAATGGACGTGTGTCTGGTCTCTGGCGTATATCTATAGCTGGAGATCCAGTCTCCTAATGTGGATGGTTTTGAATAATGTGTTTCTTTTTTTTTTTCTCACATGAAATTGAGATTACAGGATCTATGTATAGCTTCTTTAGTATATACTGTCTTATATCGATATGCTTTGAAATGCAGTTGTATGCATTCCTACAATGTTTGATACGTGACGGGGCGGTAATTAGATTACTTCCCATGCGATGGGAACTGCCAATCGCAGCGTCGTGTGTCTATATTTAGAACACGCCTGCAAAGTGTGCGACGTTCTGTATTGATGGGGGGTCGAAAATTACCCGTTGTATACACTTTGCCCATAGCGGTAAAATGTGGTATTTATGCAGCCTCTATTTCAGAAGCCACATTCCCAGTGTTTGACCGTGCTGTTGTCACCTAGAAGTTGTACAGAGGCAGATTTAAATTATTATCTCCACTCTGTTGCAGTTATAAAAAATAACACATTTGCGCTTATCTATGACAAAACACAATGAAGAGGAGGCAGTACGAAGAACAGGACGAAAAACAAACAACACCACCACTACCAAAAACAAAGAGAACAAGAAGACTAAGAACAAGAATATGAAGGTAAGGGACAAGAACAAACAGAACAAGAAAGTGAATGCTTCATACATAAGACACAAGACTAATAAATGTACGATACATCTAGATGTCAATTATCCTGTATATTTTTTTCTCCAACCTGTTTTGTTTTTTTCAATCTATGCGTATGTACACAACACTGTCCGACTCACAGTCTGTTCATTCACTACTTCTATCTTTCCAATCAATTGTTCATCAGCCCCTTTCACTCATTCTGCTGCAAATTTCAACGCTGTTGTTGTTTATTCATCATTTTACCTACCAGTTTTTTTTGAAAAGCAAATGGATTCCGTAACATTTTTTGCTTTGTTTTCCTTTTGTTTGATTAGTTTTGTTGTATAGATCTACACCTGCCGTGCTATGTCTTCATCTTGGAATATATGTACTAAACACCTGCCTATTCTCAGGAAAATAAACAACACCCGCAAAATAAATTAAAACAAAGCTAAAAAGACAAACGGTTTCAACCAACTAAGGAAT
>CM060318.1:63070230-63095230 GCA_030674155.1 Stramonita haemastoma | reverse complement strand
GTTCGATCAAGGCAATGAAAAATAGTCACAGAATAAAACAAAATTTCGAAGGGTATCTGATACGAGACAGTACATACTAGAGAAGATAAACAAAGACCGTATATCTAAAGTTTGTGTTAAATAAAAGAGCATCTCATTCAAAACCTTCCACAGTAGGAAACGGGATCTCCATTTAATTAAATACACCAGAGACCAGACGCACACCTACTTACCTCTAAACGGTATGCATACCATGGGTGTCAGCCCACCAGACAGATAAATTGCGTTCTTTCTAGACACTTCATATGTGAGTATTGTTGTCAAATGTATATACCTATAAGTGTGAGTCTGCCTGAGTGTCTATGAACCTGTCTGTCTGTCCGTTTCTCTCTCTCTCTCTCTCTCTCTCTCTCTCTCTCCTCTCTCTCTCTCTCTCTCTCTCTCTCTCTCTCTCTCTCTCTCTCTCTCTCTCTCTCTCCTCTCTCTCTCTCTCTCTCTCTATGCAGATTGATAAAATAAATGGCTCGATCAGTTCTTAGTAACTTGATACACCATGAAATCACCTAGAGCTGGAACAAGAAACCATTGATTAAAAATCGAAAGTATAAAAGTATTTTCCAATGCACTGCCTCACTTCGACTCGATTTATTTCTTTGTGTGTTAGTTTTATGCTTTCTGGAGCTAATTTAATGCATCATTTTTCATCATTTTCTTTCTTTTTATAATCTGGAATTTGTTTTCGTCTGTTTAGATTGTAGTTTATTTTTCGTTTTCTCAGTCATCATTATATTTTTTTCTGTTTTGTTGTTAATTAAAAACATCATTTTTCATCAGACTCTTTTTCATTTTTTCTGTTATTTGTTGTTTAGCTTTAAGTTGGTTTCCCCCTTTTTTCGTCAATTCCTTCCACTAAAAACTAATTAAATTCTAAATCGTTACTCGTGCCCACAACACATCCTCATCAATCTTCATCAAACTTTAAAGTTCCTGATTTTGTTTTAAAATGTTATACTCTATTAGATGTGATTCCTGAAAAGATCAATGTGTTTCTGCACTCCTTTCTTTTTTCCCTCGACAATTAGTCTTCAGCAGCCTATTTATTTCTGCAAGATAAAAAATCAATAAACAAAACAACAAAAAGGTACCACACATGTCTACCATTAAAAGTGTTTAAAGCCACTTTTCGTTTTATGTTTGATAAAAAAAAGTCATTCCCTCTTTCATTCAGTCATTCAGTCATTCAGTCAGTCAGTCAGTTAGTCAGTCAGTCAATTATTTATTCATTCAATATTTAATAATTCAATAATTTATCAAATCATCCATGTATTCATTTAAAAAATATATTTCTGTAAGTCAGTTATTAATATTCTCAATTTATTCACATATTCATTTTCCTTCTGTTTTGCCCTGTTGCTGCAGCAAACTTTTCGCTTGTTTTGCTCACAACCGATTTTTCTGTCTTTTTTACATTATTCTTGATTTTTGACTTGTCTAGTTTTCTATTCTTCTGATGTTTGTTCTTTCTTTTCTCTGTAACATTTTCATTTTGGGATTACATTTTATTTTCTGAGCCTTCCATCTTCATTTCCTCTCTTTTTGTTGTTTTGTTTCTTTCTTGGGTTCTAATTTTCCCAATTTCTTTTTGTTATTAGATTTTGTCTTTTCTTACGACCACTTTCAGTTTATTTTCTTTGTAGTGGCATCGTGTGTGTGTATGTGTGTGTGTGAGTGCGCTGGCGCGCGCGCGCGTGTGTGTATGTGTGTGTGTTTGTGTGTGTATGTTTGTGTGTTGTATGTGCGCGTGTGTTTTTTTGTATATGGATGTGGGTATGTAACAGTGTGTGTATGTGTTCGTTTGTTCTTTAGATTTTACGTCTTTTCACTGTTAGTGATATTAGACGAAGGGAGAAAAGAAGAAGAGCAGATGCTTATGTGTGACTGAAAGTTTGTGTTTTGTCACTTATAATACGTGCAAATATGTGAGTGCGCGTGTGTGTGTATGAGTGTATGTGTGTGCATGTAAGTGTGTGTGTGTGTGTGTGTGTGTGTGTGTGTGTGTGTATGTATGTGTGTGTGTGTGTCTGTGTGTGTCTGTGTGTGTCTGTGTGTGTGTCTAAGTTTGTGTGTGTTAGTGTGTGTGAGCGTGCATACCAACACCCACGGACACACATCCAGGCGGAGGGAGTGAAGTAAGACACAGAGAGAGAGAGAGAGAGAGAGAGAGAGAGAGAGAGAGAGAGAGAGAAGAGAGAGAGAGAGAGAGAGAGAGAGAGAGAGAGAGAGAGAGAGACAGACAGACAGACAGACAGACAGACAGACAGACAGACAGACAGACAGACAGACAGACAGACAGACAAAGATTGATCGATAGATCGATCGATCGATCGATCGATCGATCGATCGATAGATAGATAGATAGATAGATAGATAGATAGATAGATAGATAGATAGATAGATAGATAGATAGATAGATAGATAGATAGATAGATAGATAGATAGTCCTAATCCAAGGGCCTAAACTCAGCAAGGCTATGCAAAATAGATGGTCACCCCTTGACAACATCTCAAAATTGTTATTGTCGTGTTTATATATATTTGCTTCTTAAGGGAATCTGCATCCTAGATCAATTTCTAATGTAATGATGTAAAAGTTTAACACTGCTCCTGCACACAACCTACTCCACTGTTATTCCCAATTACACCACACGGTCACAAGGACGGTTTTATGAATGTAGGCACATAAGTGGATCGATCAGTAGATAAATAGATCCATATTTTGTGTGACCAAAAACTGACTCAGTAGATTATTCCTAGCCGAACTCGTAAACAATATTGCAAAACAAAAAGAAGCAAAAGCCCCCGTGCATCATTTTTATATAGAACTTTACCAACATTCTCCTTTTCTTTTGTTTTCATTTTGCAATTCATTTTCAGCGTCTTTCTCACATAAAGTTAGGAATTTTTAAAAGATTATTCTAAACTGTTTTTCACTTGCGTATGGTTTTAGTTGATTATTTTGTCTTCCTCATCGTTTTTCTTCTACCATCAAAGCGATTCAATTCACTCCTCATTTTCACAGCACATCGTCATTAATCTTCATCAAGTTGATTGCCTTCTTCCTTTTTTTCTCTCTCATTTTTTAATTATTTTTACACTTTCTATTTTCGTCTTCCTGCTCGCATTCTTTCCAACTATCGATCTTCATCAGCCTGTACAGTTTGGGGTAAAAGTGTCAATGGATGGATTGACTAAAATACGTGCAATCCTTTCAATTATTTCAAAACGAACTAGGATATAGGCCCTGTGTCTACTCATGTTGTTTTCAGAGTGAAAACTTTCATTCATATGCTGATTGGTTCATTCATTTTGTTCTTATTCCTTATTTCCTTCCTTCCTTCATTCCTTCATTTATTCCTTCCTTCATTCAATAATTTATCCACCCACTTACTCGTGCATTCATTCATTCATTCATTTCATTCATTCATTCATTCATTCATTATCATTATTCACTCGTTCATTCATTCATTCATTCATTCATTCATTCATTCATTCATTCATTCATTCATTTATTCATTCATTCATTTATGTATTCATGCATTCATTGCTATCTTACTTTGTTGCTGCTGTTCAATCTTATTTATTTTCTTTATCCTTTTTGTTGTATTTTGTCGTTTTGCGTGCTGGTTAACTTGTCTAAATTCGTTTGTTTCTCATTTTACATTATTTCTTTCTTCATATTCATGGCGTTTTTTTTCGCAAGTCTTTTCTTTTTTTTCCTTAACCCTTCTACTGCATAATTTCCTTTTTGCTTGTGCTGTGTTTTCTCTGGTTTTTTGGGTGTTAAGTCGGTTTTTTTTCCTAATCTTTCTCTTTTATTTCAGTGTTGTTTTTCTTACCCTTATGTTCAGCTTGTTCTTTCATGACTAGCATTATTGTTCTAAAATGTGTGATCTATTCATGCATTGGTTAAAAAAAAAACTCCCACAAAAATGAGTGTGTGTGTGTGTTTGAGTGTGGATGTATGAGCCTATGAGCACATGCGTTCGAGAGAGAGAGAGAGAGAGAGAGAGAGAGAGAGAGAGAGAGAGAGAGAGAGAGAGAGAGAGAGAGAGAGAGAGAGAGAGAGAGAGAGAGAGAGAGAGAGGAGCAGTAGCAAGATGGTTTTGACCTTTCAGGCAGGATGTACACATTTGTAACTGCCTTGCAGGAGGCCAGACAGCGTGGAAATTGAAGGACTGTCCCGGTTTGAGACACCACTGAAACACCCGTTCAAGGGATGTTTTTAGCATTTTTTTGTTGTTTTTCACCTGAAAATAACATTAATATCAACTCCATTCCATCGAAAGTACTATAGATATAACTATTAACTAAGGTCTTCGAGCAAAAGTGCGTAGAATAGCATGCACACTCATGACAGTTTAGCCGTTTGGTTAGAGCAATGCGCGTTGCTTTCCTAATCAGCCGACGTGGGCTTGAATCCCTTTGAGAGGGATGTGTTCCCTTTGAGTTAACATCAAGGCCGATTCCATCCTGCCCCCCCCCCCCCCCCCCCCCAAAAAAAAAAAAAAAAAAAAATACTCCGGATGAGAATATAAATCGAGTTCCCGGTGTGCGAACTCACGCCAAACATATTGTGCGTACGTTAAAACCTGTTTCAATTTTCGGATGAGTAGGCAATGTGTGCAAGTTAGACATGATAATAATATTGACAAAATTGCATATACACGGGAACCGGATGTCAAAAACAACACAATAGACATTACAATAGTATGATGCACTACAGGAAAGAGCAGGGTCTCCGCCACATGCAGACACACACTCTCTCTCTCTCTCTCTCTCTCTCTCTCTCTTCTCCTCTCTCTCTCTCTCTCTCTCTCTCTCTCTCTCTCTCTCTCTCTCCATAACACACGCACGCAAGCGCGCGCATTAAGAACCCCCTCCCAAAAAATATGGCGCGTTTTTCGAAAAGGTGTGACAAAATAGTGACAAAATAGGCTGGTTTGAGTCCCGTATAACTCGGCTTTTTGCGCAGTAAAAGACCACACCGCACAAAGAGAGTGCTGTATTGTATGCATACACACATTATCAGTAGCTTTGATATGCATAGCCCCGGCATTGTGGCGACACCACAGCCCCAAATAGGCCCAACCTTTCTTAACTTTACCAAGTTTGTCGGAAGGAAAGCCTGTACAGAGTATGCAATAAAATGTTGCGGTACCCATATTAGTAATCATAATATGCAATAGTGTGATGCACCACAGGAAAGCGCAGAGCATATTTCTTGATCCCAGAATGTGAGGCACTTAGCTCAACTTGTGGATCAATTTCAATCTTTATTTTCTTTCACAACATCTTTTAAGGTTCATAATATTATTTGAGGGATATTTTCTATTGAGATTTGGCACGTTATAGAAAAGAACATATGTTGTAGATGTTACAGATATTAAATGAAATCAACATGCAAACTGTGTATATACAAGTTTACCAGGATAAACACAGTGTCACAGAGCAAGGATATATATATATACACAGTTCTCATCCAAGGGCCGAAACTCAGCCAGACCGTGCAAAACAGATCGTCGCCCTTAAAATATTTCAAACGAGGTATTGTATTTTTTTTGTTTTCCAAAAAACAAATGGGATCATTTATATTTTTTTTAAATCACAGTAAATGAGGTGGAGACGATTATCTGCACAAGAGGTATTGCTATAGCATCAATGAAATAAAGGTAGATTAATAAAGATAGGTATAAAAGCGCATTCTTTCTTTTTTGTTGATCGGTTACCTTTTCTTGCGACTATTGTTTTAGCAGAAATCATAATTCTATTTGCTAAAAAAGAAGAAGAAAAACTGCCCGGGATCGTACTGTACTTCACCCTATTTTAGTAGCATTTTTTTTTCCTATTTTTCGGGTTCGTTTTCCAGTTAATTTACCGCATCATTTTATTTTCATCAAAAACCTTTTCTTGAGATTATGTAAATTCCTCAGTTGGTTATTTTTGTTCAATATCGTTTTCTTCTTTTCAAACAACTGATCTAATTCCCTTCTCATTTTCACAACACTTCGTCGTTAATCTTCATCAACTAGAATTGCTTTCTTCCCCCTTTCTTAGTTTTATATTCATTTTTACACTCTATTTGATTCGATTGCTGAAGGGAATCAATTTCTATTTTCATCTTCCTCCTCGTTTTCTGTCCAGCCATCGATCTTTTTCAGGCTGTGAATTTTGGGGGGTGAAAATGTCAATGAGTGATTTGACAGAGAAGGTGCACATATTCTCATCTCTTTAAACTCGGCACAGTCTACTTTCTCTGTATTTTGCTTTAGCTATGTACAATTTCCTTCCGTCCTTCATTCATTCATCATTCCTTCATTCGTTCGTTTGTTTATTCATTTCTGCAATTATCCATGTATTTGTCTTCTTTTTTTCTTTGCTTTTTTTGTTGGCTTGAAAAAATATACTTCAATTTTGTATCCTTTTCTTCTTTTTTGCGATTTTGCGTGCCGGATAACTTATTTAGTGTGTTTGTTTCCAGTATTTTATATTCGGTGTTTTGTTTTTTTCATTTGTTTTCCGTTGTTTTGTTTTGTTTTGTTTTGTTTGCTCACTCTCTTCATCTACTTCAGTTTCTCTTTGCTTGCATTTGCTTTGTTATTTTCCTGTCACTTGTTTTTTGTGGGTTTTTCTCTATCTTTCGTTCTCTTCTGATTTTGTTCTTCATTTAGTTTGTTATTTCCCAAATGACATCACTATTCTCACTGTGTGTTTTTGTCCATGTAAACGTTAGAAAAATGTTATGTTATGTACGTGCGTGTGTGTGTGTGTGTGTGTGTGTGTGTGTGTGTGTGTGTGTGTGCGTGTGCGTGTGTGTGTGTGTGTGTGTGTGTGTGTGTGTGTGTGTGGTGTGTGTGTATCTGTCTGTCTGTCTGTCTGTCTGTCTGTCTGTCTGTTTGTCTGTGTCTGTGTGCCTGTCTATGTGTGTTTGTGTCAGTGTCTGTGTGTATCTGTGTATGCGCGTCTGTGCGTGTGTGTGCGCGTGGGTTACTGTGGGTTGCTGGAGAGAGAGAGAGAGAGAGAGAGAGAGAGAGAGAGGAGAGAGAGAGAGAGAGAGAGAGAGAGAGAGAGAGAGAGAGAGAGAGAGAGAGAGAGAGAGAGAGAGAGAGAGAGAGAGAGATCTAAAAGTATACCAGAGCCCCCCCACCCCCCCACCCCTCCGAATGCCTTACCTAACTAACATTACGGCAAGATGAGCGGTTGTACTCCTTTGCTAGATATCCTTGCAGTGCCGTCTTTGAAATATACTTTCGGCGCGGATATGGTTTCATTACTTACAGGATGGGTCACAATTCTATCAATGAATGTATCAACTGAGGCTGGAGGCAGAAAGCAGCCCTAGCCTCTGTTGGCTGTATATGTAGTTCAAAACCAATGGCTTTGGCTGTCTTTGACAAGCATTGCACCGTTGCTGTTGTTGTGATGATACTTACGTCCCATCAGTGATTACCGATTTATGAACTGAATTTAACTGCTGTAATGTAACATTTGTGACGCTCCACCACGGAATGAGTCGCTTAGCACATTACCCAATTTTGCGCTAGGAGCCATTAAAGGTCGTTGGGGGTCAAGTTGTCAATTTTCAGATTTTGATTGATTATTAAACACTATCCGTTTATCTACCTTATAATGAAATAATCAAGGCATGATTTTTATTCCTTTTGCTTTTAAATGTTTTTTGAAAATACCCAAGCCCTCATTCTGACAACCTGTTTCGAAAATAAACTGGCTCGTTTCTCATTTTGTCACATCCTACAGTCTATCATTTCAATTCGTAATAACTTTGCACAGAATTGTCCGATTTTCTATCTGTTTTTTTTGTATTTGATAGCCACTTTATTGTACATTAGTAACATGTCAATAACTAAAAATTGACCTCTGGTGCACTCCGACTTATTATGTGGTGGAGCGTCACATTTATTTTTGCTAAGATAATTATGTAAAATCTAACCTGAATTATGTTTTCTGTTAGGCCAACAAAACCTTTATCACGTTGGTTTCATTTTAATAAAAGAAACCGTGTAGTTGCTCATGGCGCGATTCATGCAGGTGTCTTCATCACACTGAACTGTCAAGTTCTCATAATGCACAGGCGGTGAAGTTTCTAAGTTTTTAAATGGTAGAATGTTTGTCCAGTGTGCCATTTCTTAGTGTATAAAACAAATCAAATTTTCAAATTTTGCACTGCATTACTAAAAGAAATTCAAATTGTTTTTAAATGCCAATGTGATAAAATTCCCTCGGGTTGTTTTATTCAAAGAAAACTAAATGACAGAACAAGACAAAGTGTGTCGTACACCCCTTTTCCTCTTTTCTGCTACAGAAAGATGGTTGTGCTTGTTGTTTTAGCTCCATTGCAATGTATTGCTTCATCCATGTTCTGCAAAGACATTATCCCTAATGCACCGGAAAAAGCTAATTCTCCTTCCCAAGAGATGCAGCTTTCCACAACATTCAGCTTCTGCGTAAACCTCTCTCTCTCATTCTCTCTGTCTCTCTCTGTCTATCTATCTGTCTGTCTGTCTGTCTGTCTGTCTGTCTGTCTGTCTGTCTGTCTCTGTCTGTCTGTCTGTCTGTCTGTCTGTCTGTCTGTCTGTCTGTCTGTCTGTCTGTCTCTCTCTCTCTCTCTCTCTCTCTCTCTCTCTCTCTCTCTCTCTCTCTCTCTCTTTCTTTCTTTCTTTCTTTCTTTCTTTCTTTCTCTTCTTTCTGTCTCTCTACGGGATATAAAAAATACTTTTCATAACAGACAATGCATTTGTAAATATCTACACAAAGGTATTGTTTATTTCCATTTATTTGAATAGTATTTTGTTTACTTTTCTTTCATGATTTTGTTCCTTCAAACTAGATTTGCTTTGTAAACTTGTTTTAGCATTGACAAGTTTTGCATCAAAATTTCCATTCCTAGAAACACCTGTAAATGTGAGTTAGAATAACACGCTGTACTGTAGCAGTATTCAGCAACAATAATACAAAAATAAAACAAGCAAAAACATTGTTGTTGCTCATAATGTTTATGCTCTATTAACCATGTTTTCTTGAATAAACGTTTCTTTAAACCAAAACTTTTAAATGACTGGTTATGTACAGTATGTTCTGTCAAAGATCTTTTAGATTTTTTTTCTGCCCTCTTTCTTCTGTGACCTTGAGGTACTGCGTTTCTGACACTACTCATTCCAGTTCACCCACCCTAGCCATGCTTTGTTGATGCCAGGGACCGTTGCCAAGAGATATGCTGGTACAAAAAGCCGGACTGTTAAAAACAAAAAAACGCACTGAACACGACTTTAACCAGATGTGGTAAAATAGTGGGCTGTGAACAAATGAAACTGAATGATTTTATCATATGCAGTGTGAAGAGACACAGCGAACTTTGTTGTAAGTGATGGTACTAATGTGCTAGCAAAATATTTCGAAATCCTTCCATCTCTAAAGCGCTACAAAGAACCCAAGTCTAAAATAAAATTCAGCGCTATAAATGTTATGGTTTCATTCCCACCTCAGTTCTGAGAGAGAGAGAGAGAGAGAGAGAGAGAGAGAGAGAGAGAGAGAGAGAGAGAGAGAGAGAGAGAGAGAGAGAGAGAGAGAGAGAGAGAGGAGAGAGAAGAGAGAACAATGAACAATGAACAATGAACAATGAACAAATTTTATTTAAAGAGGGTAATGGCATAAGCAAACATGCTTTTTTACAACCAGCCCTCTGGGGGGAAAAAAAAACAAAACAAAAAAACACACACACACACACACACAAAAAAAAAACCCAACAAACTGAATAAATTATTTATAAAAAAAAAAAAAAAGGCATAGCAATAGCGAACAAACTGCACATAGACATTATATGAGTGAAGACAAAGGGAAAAATAATAACAACAACAACAATAATAATAATAATAATAATAATAATAATATAATAATAATAATAATAATAATAATATATATCCATGACATCATCCAAATGCAATAAACATTTTCTACGCCTATATCGTTATCTTTTACAAAACAAGCGTACAAAATCACAAAATCAGATTAGAAAATAAAGAAAGAAAAGATGATTGACTAGAGAGAAGAGTAGAGTAGAATAGAATAGAGTAAAGTAGAGTAGAGTAGAGTAGAGTAGAGACAGAGAAGGGATAGACAGACAGAGGAGAGATAGAATATAAACAGGTGGGCGGACAAAAGACAAATTTCACAGGCAGACAGACAGACAGACAGACAGCGAATGACAGACAGCAAAGAGAGAGACATATGAAAAACATGATTGAATGAAGTCATGGCAAACATCACTGACATTTTGTCTCACCAACAAGAAAAAAAAAATTTAAAAATTGTAGGACAAGATCATCAGCAAATCACTGGCAGCCTTTCATTCATAAGAAAATGTTTCAATGATTTTTTAAAGTTTTGCATAGAGGTTATGCTTTTTAAGTATGCAGGCAGGTTATTCCAGTAAGTGCCACCGCTATAAATAAGACTACTTTTAAACAAATCAATTCTTGGTTTTGGCACAGTAAATTTGTGCGAATGACTATATATGTTTATTTGAAAACGTTTCGTCAGAGTGGGCGGTGCATTACCATATACTATCCTATGCATCATTAAAGCTTTGTTGTATTCCAATTGCAAATTAAATGGTAAAATACCAACTGATTTATAATCCAAGGAAGTTAATGAACTTGATTTCAATAGAATAAGCTTAATGGCACGCTTATATAATCTAGTCAGAGATTTTAATGTATTTGCACTTGCAGAATCCCACAAAGTTGATGCATATTCTATAACAGAATTAATGTGTGCATGGAAAAACTGTTTTCTAGTGCTAAGATTAAGGAAATGTTTTATTTTAGACAACTGAAACACTTTTTGAGATACAATTTTACTTAGATTGGCGGCGTGGTCTTGCCATGAAAGATTATGATCAATAGTGATTCCTAGCACTTTGTGGAAATTTACTTCTTCAATTTTTTCTCCATAAACATTTATAGGGGACATAGAAGAGAGCTGGTTCTGTCGCTTTTGTCTGGTTGTTATCCACATACACTTAGTCTTGCTGGGATTAAGGGACATGTGATTTAGTTCTGCCCATCTGGTAAGCTGATGTATATTGTCTTGGAGACTAGATGATAAAATGTGCAAGGAATGATTTTCAGCATGAATTGAGTTGTCGTCTGCAAACAAGTCACAACAAGCGTTCACGTATAAGGGTAAATCATTAATATATATAGAGAAAAGTAGAGGGCCCAGAACTGAACCTTGGGGAACACCATTGGTAACTGTGAGAAAATCAGACTGCGACTTGCCAACAAAGACTGACTGTTGTCTATTTGATAAAAAGGTTCAAAAAATTGAAATGTATTCTTTGATATACTATATAGCTTTAGTTTCTTTAACAAAAGTGTGTGGTTTATCACGTCGAAAGCCTTTGCAAAGTCGGCAAAGACAACTCCAGTAAACATATTGTTATTTATATTTAGAAGCCATTTGTCTACCATATTTATCAGAGCGGTGTGACATGAATGTTTTTTTCTGAAACCTGATTGACTTGGATTGATTAGGTCATATTTTTCTAAATGTAGAAGTAAACATTTTTGTACATGCTTTTCTAAAGGCTTTGATAAGATAGATAAAATTGATATCGGCCTGTAGTTCGAGGGATCATTTGATGTGCCAGATTTAAAAAGAGGAATTACTTTAGCCTTTTTAAAATGAGAAGGAAAATAAGCTTTGTCAATACAAAGATTATAAATATAGGTAAGGGTATCTGCTATTACAGGTGCAGCAATTTTAATTATTTTACCATCTAGTCCATCAAAATCCTTTGTGGTTGACTGCTTTAATTGCAAGAGGGATGTCAGCACTTCAGGTAAAGAGATAAATGGAATGCATAATTTAGAGTGTATATTTTTAGACTCACAATATGCCCTTAAATGTTCCAAATCATTATTTTTCCAGTCTTCACACTTTATTAAGTTGTTGGCTATCCCAACAAAATGGTTATTCAGCGTCAAGGAAGAAATATCTTTTACTGTAGTTTGTGCTTTTTTGTTTGTTTTGTTTGTAAGTAGATTAATGGCTTTCCAAATGTGTCTGCAGTTTTTTCTGTCAGATACAAGATCTTGAAAGTACTTTTGTTTGGCTGCACGCTTCATGTTTGTCACCTTGTTTCTTTGGTTTTTAAAATCTTTATCATGTTTAGACTTTAAAAAGTCTCTTTCTTTTATTTCCTTCTCTATTTCTTCTGATATCCATGGAGGTTTTGACTTGGATTTCACGCGTTTTGTTTTTAATGGAGCATGTTTATTATAAATTTCAGAAAAGGTGTGTATCCAGAAGTCTATGGCTTTGCATGGATCAGTGTACTGATAAACATGAGACAAAGTGGAGTTTGCTAAATCACTAAGAAAAACATCTTTTTTGAACTGTTTAAAGCATCTATATTGTATTGTTTTGTGACCTATCCTGGGGATTTTTATCCCTTTTCTTGACCAAGTTACACAAATAGGGAAATGGTCACTGCACGAAAAAACAGGTGAACAAACTTCAGCTATATTCTGTTTGGAAGAAACGTAAACATGGTCAATGAGTGTGCTGGTGGTGTCTGTAATACGTGTTGGACAGTCAATAAGCTGATTTAGATTAAAGGTTTTGAAAAGCTGAACCCATTGAGTCTGCGGTTTTAATAGATCAATATTAAAATCACCTAACAGTATTATTTCATTGTTATAAAGTGTGGCAGCGTCCATCATTGTATCAAAATCAGTATACCAGTTTATTCTTTCGGAGGGATTTCTGTAGATAAAGCCAATAAGTAATGGTTTTGTATGTTTTAACTTGACTTCTACCCATATAGATTCAACATGGTACTGTTCTAATTCAAAGATTCTATTCAATGTGACAGACTGATTATAATATAATAATAATCCGGTTTCTTTAGAAGTTTTTGGATCACGACGAATGACATTGTAACCAGGGAATAACAGGTCAGAATCTGGTATTTGAAAACGCAGTCGTGATTCAGAAAGACAAAACAAATGAAAATTTTTACCAAAGTTGTCCAAAATCATTGCAATTTCGTCTAGTTTGTTATACACATGATTTATGTTTAAATACCCAACTCGCAATCCTTCTTTTGAAGGCCATTTTTTAAGAGTTAAAGACATCATGCAAAAAGATACATAAATATATTACACCAAATAACAAATTCAAAAAGGAAATCAAAATAACGTATATAATAATTGTAAGGGAAGGTCAACTTATATAGGATTACAAAAAAAAGAGGAAAAAAAGAAAAGAAACAACTGCACAAAGACAGTGGTTACTATTTGTTATGACAAATAAATTTGCAAATCTAGTGTATAAAACACAAGCAGTCGTACTTGAATATCAAATCACATATGCCAAAAATTGCCAAAAAAAAACAAACAAACAAACAAATCCACAGAAGTCCCAGCTGGCAGAATGAAAAATACTCAACCAGTTTACCAGCACGAGGTGATTTCAGGACAAAAATTCTTATATATCGGCCTTGCTGTCACTGCGACACATACACACACACACACACACACACACACACACACACACACACACACACACACACACACACACACACACACACATACACACACAAACATAAGCACAAACACACACACACACACACACACACACACACACACACACACACACACACACACACAGGCACCCACGCATCAACAAAACTATGCACGCCCAGAGGGGCTGGATGGTACACCATCACACACAAATTAGGTTAACATATATTATAGATATAGGTTATACATGTGTGTACCTCACAGGCACATCTTCGTATGAAAAGTTTGATACAAAAATTATGCATATATATACACAAATATATCATATTAAATTTCAACACACACACACAAATTTTAATACCAATGTTTGTGGTCATTCATATTTCATGACAAAAACCCTCATTGTATGGGCATGATCTGAGACATGAGGAAATCTCTTAAAGATAAATCCCACGGGATGTTAGCTGGGGGGCGCATGACATTCTGACCAAAGTCTGCAACAGCAGCAGTTTCTGTTGGATGTGCAGGGCGGGGATAGTGAAGCATGTCAGGACTATGCCCAATAAGTCTGCTATTGTTCCTGCCATTAGATGGGGGTGGGTAAGGGGGGAAATAAGGGGAGGATAGCGGCAATCTATCATTCAGACGTAAGGGCAGTGGAGGATAGTGATAAAGTGATGCTGGGTGAGGACAGAGGGGGGTGGGCTGGGATCTCTGTGGTTTCCAGACAAATTCGTTTTGTTCTATTGTCTGTCTTTGATTTGTCTGTTCGTGGACGTTTACATTTGGCGGAGGCTGTAAATGGTTTGCTAGTTGGCTGTTCTCTACCCTGTTCTGACGAACAGAACTTTGGGTATTGGAACCCTGATACTGATCAGGGTACCAGCTAGCCAGTGTTTTCTTCAAGTTCACAGCCAGTTTGGCTGTTCCCTGCATGCTGGGATGAACTGCGTCTCTGTACAGAGCAAGCCGTGGAGCTCCTGATTGTGTGACAAAAGAAGTCTTGTTATCAATAAAAACCACGTCTTGGAGTTGGCAGGCACTGTACAGATTGCGGTTAGAGGGGGCTATGGTATTATTTAAGTTGTGTCTGCCTTTAGCAGGAATAATTGAACTTACGGCTATGGCGGATAGGGGGAACACTTTTTTACAAAGAGAGATAAGTTGTGTCCATGCATCGACACTGATTTGACCCGAGGAACAGCTGTTTAAACCTACGTGAAGGAAAAGATGTTTGATACTGGAGAACGAGGCTTGGGAAAGTAGCCATGTGGTCAGATCAGAAACAGTCATGCCGGGAATACACAGCTTGTACATAGAATATTGTGGTGTTGTCAGTCTTTTAGGGTTTATGTACCTGACGACCGAGTCACCAATGAGAAGTGATGTGGTTTTGTCAGGGATGACAACATTGTTCATCACTTCCTGAGGTGAAGGTTTGGGGTGGGTGGATGTCACAGATTTGCTATTTGAAATTTCATGATAATTGTCGGAACTAGTAGATGGTATGGCATGCTTGCGATGTTGACTTTTGTTTGTGTCAGAAGTGTCTTTTAGCAGAGTTGAAAAAGTGTTAGACACGGGAACACAGTACATTATGTCACCTTCCTCAGATTTAGAGTCTGAGGACTCCACAGCCACAGAGGACTGTGTCAGAGTGGGCTGGTGGGGGTTTTCAGTAGTCAGTGTGCCTGACTCCAAAATGGACTCGTCAGTTGTCTGACTGTCAGTCTTTGCAATCATTATGGGCTGAGAGACACACTCTCTCTGATCAACTGACAATGCGGTGCTTGCTTCTAACAAAGAGTCATCAGACTGCGTTGATGCATCATGCAGTACTTTTGGTTTATTGTTCTTTGTACCTGCGTTTATGTTAACTAAATGAGATTTCAGAGACTGGTTTTCTTTCTTTATCTGATGAAGTGTGTGAACAATATCCGACATCTTTGTTTCCATTTTATCCATCATCATATCAAATTTTTCATTTAGTCTTGATTTAATTTCATTTTTGACAGCAATTTTTACGTCATCAATTTTTGACACCTGTGTGTTTGTAAAATGTTTGTTTTCATAAACGAAGTCCTCAAGAGCAGTTTCAAGTTGAGAAAGTTTTTTTTAGAACATGGACAAACAAGAGGTGGATTACGTTTGTACGTCTTGGAGTGACTAGCACAAGGTTCGCTCTTCTATAAAGCTTAGTCTTGTACGATGAAGGTGTTAATAGTTGTGGAGGGAGGGGGGCATTTTGTTTCTGTAGGGAAGGCATCCCCCCGGCATTTGATTTTTTTTTGTTTTTATCATATTTAAAATATTTCAATTTTTGGGCATTTGGCAGGGCATTTGGCTCCATTTTGGGGCCATTTGGGCAATTGGCAAGGGGCATTATTTGGCATTTGTTGGCCAATTTTGGCATGGGGGCATTTATTGATTTATTTGGGGCAGTTTCGAATGGGGCAGTTGGGGCTTGGGGGCATTTTGGGGGCATTTATTGTAACCATAGGGCAGTCGGCCATGTGGGCTTTTGGGGGATGGTCTGTTCTGAGTGGGCGGAAATTTTGGCTATTGGTTGTTTCTGTAGGGAAGGGGAATTGGGAGGAGGATGAAGGAAAGAACGAAGGAAAAACTGGGAGAAATAAGGGAATAACGTCAGTATTTGGGGAAACGGACGTCAATAAAAGATTGATGGGAGAACAAGAGAAATGGAGGGACTGAGACAAAAGGGACAAAAACGGGTGAAGGGAACATGGGAGAACAAAAGGGACCAACACCTTGGGAGAAAGCAGGTAAGCAGGTGAGGCGGGCAACTGATCTGACGGCCTTGCAGAATGCAGGCTGTTGCGACAGGGCTGATGATGGCTCGCTCACAAAGAAATCCACAGCAATGGGGGGAGGGGTGTGTTGTTTGTTACAAGGGTGTTTTTGGGTGGTACTGGTGTTTTGTTTTTTTTGTAGATGTTTTTATTTGGTACGGTTGGGTTGTTTGTGTTTTCCAGGGGGTGTAGGTTAGTTTGGGTGTGTACTTGTGGTACATAGGGGGCTGTGGTTGTTGGTGGTGGTTTTTCGGTTGTTGTTTTTGTTGTGTTTGTTTTGTTTGTTGTTTGGGGGGTTTGTTGTACAGAGTCGGGGGACGGGAGGATGATGGGTAGGTGGGGGGAGGAAGGGGGGAACGGAGAAGACCAAGAGCAGGAAAGGGATCAAAAAAAAACGGAGAGCAATGGAAAGGGGAAGGCCAAGCATAAAAGGAAAGCATCAAGGAAGCATAATAAAGGACGGGGACGAAAAAGGGGAAAAGTGCACGGGAAAAGGAGACAGTCAAAAAAAGCATGTGGGGAGCGAGGGGGCAGGTGAAGCCGATCGGTGAAAAGCATAGGGAAGCAGCTGGAGGACAGCATCCAACGGGAGCGGGGGAGAGGGATGAGCGAGGGGGACCGGAAGAGGAGGGAGAATCTGGGAGGTAGCTAACGCATTTACAAAAGCATCAGAGGGACGAGGAAAGCATCACCAAATAGCGAGACAGCATGACAGGGAGCAGCACGGGAAGCAGAGGAGGGAGGAACAGGAAAAGATGCATATCAGAAAAAAGCTAGCAGCAGAAAGCATCAGATTTAAGATGAGAAAATCCAGCATTGAGAGCAAGGGAGAAAAAACCAGGAATGGGGAAAACGATAGGAACAAACCACAAACAGAAAGAAGGGGGAAGAATAGCATCAGGGGGGGAAGAGCATAATAAAGAGGAGGGGGAAGAAGCACAGAAAAAAGCATCAGAAGAGACATCAGACAAATCATCAGAATTAATAATCGAGGGAGTGAAGCTATCAGAATGAGGAAGGGGGAAGGGAGAAGTAAGAAGAAAAGCATCGATACAAACAGGGGATAAAGCTTCAGCTATATAATTACCATGCACCTGCTCTGGCCACATCAATGTCCGGCGGGGTGATGTTGAATGATACGGCGGAAAAGCATCAGGGAACAGCCATTGGAAGCGATATGGAGAATAAGCATAAAAACGAAGCCATCCAGAAGCAAGAAATGGAAGCATCAGAAAAATGCAGAGTAAGCATGAAGCAAAAAAAAATGCATCAGTGAGGACGAGAAAGCATCAGAATATGGGAAAAGACATCGGAAGAGAAGCGAGCAGAAAATTACCTGGATAATGTAATAATTGAGTTATTACCATCACTGCTGGGCCACATCAAGATCAATGTCCGGGGTGAGTGGTGGTAGGAGGGCAGCCGGGGTGGTGTGTGGGTTCGTGTGTGGTGCGGCCGGGGGCGGTGTTTACGGGACGGCGGTTGTGTGTGTGAATGATCGGTGGGTGGGGGTGCTCGTGTGAAAGTGATGGAATGTTTGAGAGAAGGTTGGGTTGGGTCGTGGTGGTGGGGTGAACAGGGGGTGTTGTTTGAACGGTTTTGAGTGGGAACGGTTTAAGTTTTTTTTATTCGTTATTGGTGGTGGTTTGTGTGAGGGGTGGTGTGTGGGTGGGCGTGGTAGCAGTGGTGGTGGAGTTTGTGATGGGGTGGTGAACGGTTTTCTAATAAGTCAACACGGTTTATATTTTTTGTAAGGGTTCTGGGTCGGGTTTGGGGTTTTTTTCTGGGAGTATTGGGTTCTGGGAAGTTACAGGGTCACCGTCACACTCTTGAATGAATTGTGATACAGGCGTATCACAGTCTTGTTCAGCATGGGGGGCAAGGTGGCAATCCAGTCTGGTGAAGAGGCAGTTCATTCATGTCGGCATTCATAATCAGCCATTTGGCAGGAAAATGAAGCATGTAACACAGCGGAAGTAGCGTTTATAAAAAGGACGTTTCGCCACACTATCAGCTCATTTGTAGGACAGGAAAAACGTTTTTGCATTTCATCCAGGGTTGGTTGAAGTTTCTTTACGTTGCTTTGCTCCTCCACTTCGGAGATGAACATCGGAAGTTGTCTGCTCTGCCATTGTTGTTATCAGAGTCTATGGCTGGCTTAAATAACACTAGATCACGGACATGAAAAAGAAAACAGATAAACAACAACAAAATGGAAGGGTGGAAGTAGGGGGGGGGGGGGGGGGGTATTAGGGAAATCTTTGAACATTCATACTAGTCGCAGCGTCAACATTATTGCCGTTTAACTGGTCAGCTGTTTTCACATGCTGAGCAATGCAGCATAATAAGGAAGGCCCAAGTCAGCATGCATTGTGAGAGGTGAACTGCACTGCACAGCCAAACCAGCACTGCAACTTTTTCGTATGTGAGATAGTAGCTTGGCTTCACACGACGAATTTCAATTAACGATTTTGAAAGTAATTTTGACTTTTGGTAATCAAAAATTTATACTAACAGATCAACACAAAAAAACTGATCAGACTATTACAACCACAGTTTGATACTAATGATAAGTACAAAGTAATTAGCTAATTTGCAATTAATTTCGCAGGAGCTCAGTTACAGTCAACCTTCTGTAATCGTGAACACCTCTCTCCGAGAGGGAGAGAGAGAGAGAGAGAGAGAGGGGGGGGGGGGGGGGGGGGGGGGGGTCCAAAGGAGATACAGAACTCAGAGAGAAAAGGGATGGGACATACAAAAGGCTACCTTTTATAATTTTAAACAGTAATCAATGTTTTAACGAAGAGAGTACTAATCTCATTGATATCTGTTAATTATATATTATGTCTCTGAAGTAATAAACTGTTTTAACTGAATTGAATTTTACTGAATTGATCAACAAAGAGCAAATTTGTCCACGTTTTCACCCCCCCCCCCTCCCCCTCCTCCCCCCACACTATAATGCAAAAGTGATACTTGAGAGACTGGTGAATCTTGCAACGCAGCGATTTCATTTCTGTTTGATCTCTCCACAGTAGGATTTTTATATAATGTGTTCCTATAACCTATGTGGTTGTTGGAGAGCAAAGTGCCACACATATAGGCTTCTCCAGGAGCCAGCATGTTCAAGGTGCCACCCATCTCCTCTACCACACTGCTTTACGTAACTTTCCTGACCCTATAAAGGGCAGGTATGCATTTACAGCTGTACTGAAGCCAAGGCTCGCAAACAGTCACCCAACTACTTGGTAACCACGCTCAATGCTGATTAACCTTAGCTTGTGGAAAGTGAGTGCGCCAGCCACTAAATTATCCCGTCCCCTTTTCAGTAATGTTATATTGTGCAATTTTAATTCACTATACATGTAACTTGTCAACTGACTAATAGCCGTAGCCAAACTCTCTTGCACGGTGTTTTCAAACAGCAAAATGTCGGTACAGATTAAAAGTTAAGGGAAACTGAATAAACTTCCTGGTTCTTACATGTAGCTCAAAAAAGGAAGCTGTTATGTCTTTCTGTGACAGTTCTTTTACAATAATTTTCCTTTTCACAAAATTGGTTTTTAGATCGAACAGGACTGGAGGTTTGCAATCCCACAGTTCCCTACATGTGCATCACTTCCGTCAATACATTAGTGGTAATGCACTTGACAAAAAACCACTTCCGTCCTTATAACATTTCAGCAAGCATCCTTGCCTGTGTTTAAATTTGTCTGTACTTTCTCTGTTTTGTGTTCCTGTTATATTGCTCCCTCTTATCATGCTCCTCCCATCCTCTTTCTTTCCTTTCGTTTCTTACAGTCATCTCTGAAGTAAGCCTTGCGGGAGACATTGCAAAAGATAACTACTGGTGCAGAAACATCTGTATACTTCTGCATTCACCCACAGTGGTGCTGAGTCCACAGTGGTAGGTGACTAATCATCAAAAATATGTTGGGTTTTAAAAAAAAAAAACCTTTTTAACATTCCTTTTGTTGTTACAGACACATATATGGATGGAAAGCATTATCAATATTTTTAATGCATTTATTTATTTATTTATTTTTTTTTTATTCGTGTACCTGCATATTTCTCTGCGTGGAATTCAGGCTGCTTTCCCCGGGAGAGGGCGTCACCACAAGTGCAGCGCCTACCCATTAGTTGTTTTTTTTCTGTCTGCAACTGTATTTGTTTCCCTATCATAGTGGCTTTTTTCTACATAAATCTGCCAAGAACAACCCTCATGTTGTCGTGGGTTCTTTTACGTATACGCTTAATAGTGATGTGTTACACACGGGACCTCGGTTTATCGTCTCATCCGAAAGACTAGCACCCAGACCACCGCTCATGGTCTAAAGAATGGGGAAAAGTTCGGGACTCAAACGGGATTCGAACCACCGCACACTTCGAACCGGAATTTTTGCTTTCTAGACAGGCGCGTTACCTCTTGACCGCCGATCCACATAATTAATACCACAAGAAACGTTTGCTATTTGTTTTTCCCCCTTACAGTAAGGCTTGCTCATGGGATGTTCTCAAAAATTGTTTTTTTTATCCCAAGCTGTGTGCTTCCTGATAGTGTATATTTCCTGTATGTGACTAGAAATAACAATAATTATGGAGTGACTCCATTCTATTTTAAATTTCATAATTTTTTTATGCAGTTCTTGCATCATACTGCTCGGTTTTGAACCTGGTATATAGCTGAGCTAAAAAAAAACAGAGAGTTTCTGTATAAGACTATCAATTTTGCAGCTGTAGATGTGTAGCTTAGCAAGCAGCAGTTTTAAATCAAAGGTCTTATCTGTTTTGATGTGTTGATCTACCCCAAAAAGGACTAAGTTTAGGAAAAATGTCATGATACTAGCATTTGTGCATCGTTCTTTGCATACATTTTCTTAGCTTGTTTAAAAGGCTCTAATACATTTTACAATCCCATAAACAGTATTCTTTTGAGTCTCTGGCCTCATTGCACCAAGTACAAACTGTTGTATTCACTAAACCCATAGCATTCAATACAACATTTGTATTCATCAAAAATATAGTCGCCTCTTAAAGAAAAAAAACCCTTCATTTAACAGCACTGTTAGTTTTCATATGGTCATCATTATGTCATTCAAGGAAAACCACATTTAAATTATGCTTTAGTCAAATTTGGAGATATTCATTTCTGTTTCTCGGTTAGAGTTTCAAAGTGTACCTATCGTGTGGATTTTAGCGTTTGCAGCCGCTTGTGTAAGTATTTTCGGTAGCCGCATTTTGGCTTTGTGGAAATCAATGTGACATATATATACATATATATATATATTATATATATATATATATGTATATATATATATATATATTATATATATATATAGTAGCAGGCACCCATCAGTATCGGAAGACTATGGAGTTGCGCTCAAGTCTTTAGAGCACAAAGCCTGGGTAAGTAAGTATGGAGGGCAAACTGTTACCCTTGCAGCAGACACCCCCCCCCCCCCCTCTCCACGCCACTGGAATGATTCATTGGAAAGGCAATGACCGATACGAATGGTTCCAGTACCATTGCAGGAACCACCAGAACGTTGCCATATACAGCCCCGAGCCTCCCAAGGACTCCAACTCCCCGATTTTTCCTCAGGGATGGTGTCTAAACACGACGCCTGTATGCATGCTGTTTTTTTTTTTTAATTTTGTCATCCGCTCCTACCGGTACACAATGGCCTGCTCTTCCAAAAGGCGGAACGGGGTTTTTAACGGTGTGCAAGATATTCTGCGTGCGTTGGCACACGGGGCCGGCCACGGTTTACTGTCTCATCCGAATGACTTTGACATTCTTTTCGATTTTTTCGTCAAACTGGGAAGAAAGGGCGAGGCTGGGCACGAACCCAGAACCTCACGGTTAAACTTGTTGGCCGGCGAACATATATACTAGAGAGAGAGAGAGAGAGAGAGAGGAGAGAGAGAGAGAGGAGAGAGAGGAGGAGAGAGGAGAGAGAGAGAGAGAGAGAGAGAGAGAGAGAGAGAGAGAGAGAGAGAGAGATTGTTGTTAACATGGGGTTTTAACGCGGCATTGGACTTGTTGCATCTTATTCGTCATCTTAAAGACAAACCACCCTATCAAAATTCAGTAATCTGGTGAAATGTCAGATGTCAAAAACGTTAATGAGCCTTTTACATGCTCACATTAAATTGTGATCTTGATAATAACTTTGCCTTCAGGGATATCTGCCAGTCCTCAAGGCTCTATAATTTATGAATCATGTTTCCAAGAAAGCATGATTCTTGCCCGGACAAAAGATGCTGATAATTAAGCAGTATCTTGATCCTGTAGATCTTTCTGGGGAAAACCACAAACAAAATTATAGTTTTATTGCGTCATTCTTTTACATTTCTTCAATTTAAAAAATCCGGTTTTTTTTCAAGAACTCACAATGGAAAAAACCGGAGTTTTACAATGCTAGCCCCATTACAACGAATCATTTCCTCAAGACATTGCCCGTAATGCACCGGAAAAGCGGGCTTCCGCTTTATATCCGAGCTGAACTTTGCACATTTCATGTTTAATCTCTCCCCTTCAAGTCTCTCTTTTTCTCTGTCTGTCCGTCCGTCTGTTTGTCTGCTGTCTGTCTGTCTGTCTGTCTGTCTGTCTGTCTGTCTGCCTGCCTGCTGTCTGTCTGTCTGTCTGTCTGTCTGTCTGTCTGTCTGTCTCTATCTGTCTCTGTCTCTGTCTCTGTCTCTGTCTCTGTCTCTGTCTCTGTCTCTGTCTCTCTCTCTCTCTCTCTCTCTCTCTCTCTCTCTCTCTCTCTCTCTCTCTCTCTCCTCTCTCTCTCTCTCTCTCTCTGTCTCTCTCTCTCTCTGTCTCTCTCTCTGTCTCTCTCTCTCTCTCTCTCTCTCTCTCTCTCTCTCTCTCTCTCTCTCTCTCTCTCTCTCTCTCTCTCTCTCTCTCTCTCTCTCTCTCTCTCTCTCTCTCTCTCTCTCTCTCTCTCTTAGAAAAGATATGCCTACAAACACAGCTTTGACCAGGAAATGTGAAAATAATCTTCTTTCAAAGCAAACAATACATCTGTGATGTCTGCACATAACTTATGTTTCTTTCCATTCCTTTCCAAAAATATATTGTTTTCTTTTCTTCCATGCGTATTTTTTTTCTCAGATTTTATTTTTTTCTAAGCATTAGCATTCTTTTCATCAAATTCTCCATTCATAGAAGCTCATGTGAATGTGAACTTTAATAACACACTGCACTGTAACAAAACTATACAGCAACGACAATAAAATACATGAAGAATCATATTTTCTATGACTCGCTATCTATACATCATCATTGCAGACTTCACTCTCCCCAAAGTCTTTTGGATGAGACTGTAAACCGAGGCCCGGTATGTGAACGCACGCAGATCATCTTGCGCACACGTTAAATCCTGTTCCGGTTTTTGAAAGAGTAGGCCATTGTGTGAGGTGGGAACAGATGGCAAATTTTACAAAATTTCATACACACGGGGACTAGAATTAAAAAAGCACACGAGTGTTTGTTCCATTATCCTGGATATGAATAAATAAATAAATACATTTTTGGTCAAATATGTGTAAGATGCTTTCCTGCTCTCTATACATTCTGTCACGTTCCCATCATAACCACATTTCGTTGATGTCAATGACCATTGTCAAGAGATGGCCAAACAAAGAACACATATGTCACATGATTTTGATATTAAGAAAAATATTATTATTATCATTATTATTCTTATTATTCTTATTATTATTCTTATTCTTATTCTTATTCTTATTATTCTTATTATTATTCTTATTATTATTATTATTATATTATTATTATATTATTATTCTTATTCTTATTGTTATTATGTTTTTGTTTTTGTTGTTTTTGTTTTTGTTGTTGTTATTATTCTTATTTTTATTGTTGTTGTTATTATTATTATATATTATTATTTTATTATTATTATATTATTATTATTATTATTATTATTATTATTATCATCACCACCACCATCATCATCTTCTTCATAGTAGTAGTAGTGTAGTAGTAGTAGTAGTAGTGAGTAGTTAGTAGTAGTAGTAGTAGTAGTAGTAGTAGTAGTAGTATCATTAATCTTTTTCTTTTTTGTAGTTCTTTTTCTTTTTCGTAATTCTTCGCAATTCTTCTTTTTTCGCAATTTTTCTTTTATCATTGTCATTAGTAACATTATCATGACTGTTATTAAAGCGATCAATTGCCGATTTTTCTTATACAGCGATTTTAAACAAAAAATATGTGACAAAGATAAAATATAAAGGAACCATAAAGACATGGTTGTTCTTTATAGTTTTTAGAAAGGAAGTTGTCACGTATTTATGTGTTAGTTTTGTAACGATTTTTTTTCACAACATGTTGGCTTTAAATACAACAGGAATGAAGATTTGCAATCCCACAGTTCCCTACGGATGCATCATTTCCGTCACTACGTTAGCTGTAATGCACCTGACAAAAACTACTTCCATTACACATTATATACAATTCCAGCAAACAAGTTCGTTTGTCGATTTTTATTTCTCCGTTGTTTATCTGTTTTTGTGTTGTTCTATCTATCTCTGTCTGGGGAACAGGATAACTCATTGACCGGAGCACTCGCTTTTTCCAAGCTACGATGA